>SJYQ01008417.1:119476-343760 GCA_006410935.1 Redunca redunca
CACCCCCCCCCGCCCGCCCTTTGGCTCCCCCTGGGCCTGCCCTAAGTAAATGGACAGGGAAGCCTGGCGTGCTTCACTTCATAGGCTCTCAAAGAGTCAGACGCAACTGAACTGAGCTGAATTGAGTACATCCAAGAGGATGCTAGCCAGGAGTGTTGTTTGTTCTACCCGAGGTCCTCACTCCAGTCCTCAGACCTTCCTTTGTTCTATTTTCACAGGCTTTTCTCTTTCTTGTCTTTTAGCCACCGCCATTCTGGACTCCTGTTTCCTATTCTAACTACCTAATGGTACAGAAACTACACTTCAATTTAAGAAAAAAAAAAGATACTTTCTTTCCCTGCCCAGATTTATATCCATCCCAATCTTCCTTTTCTAGATAAACCAGGAATCTCTTCCTTGTTCCTGACTTCCATGTGGCCTATTGTTAGTTATTGTTTGTACTGCTTTGAAATTACTTTTCTTTACTAAAAAAAAAAAAATTTTTAGACAATTCCATGTGATTATGTGTTAATTGCCTTCATTCTTTGTCATGATTCACAATATTCCAGAGTATCTAATGAGTTTTTTTAAAAAAACAATGCACCCATTAGTGCTTCACTGAAAATGAAAGTGAAAATCTTAGTCTCTCAGTCATGTCTGACCCCATGGACTGTGGCCTGTCTGGCTTCTCTGTCCATGGGACAGAGATGGTAACAGACAGGAAGGCTAGAGGTCTCCAAATGGAGGAAATAGATTGCAAGTGTCAGACATTTTTTTCTCTCTCTCTTAAGCGGCAGGAGGAAATAAACTAGTGATATATTTTTTTTTCCCTTCTCTATACAAATTTAAAAGGAGGTTTCTCTTAAAATACTGTATTGCCATAATGACACCTGGTTCCACCTGAAGTTAACTGTTCTCAAACCTTGAGCTAACCAATGCATTTTTCTTATGGAAATGTTTGTCTTAAGCTATGTTAATATACCATGCATTTACCCCAGACTCTGTCTTCAAGTCATTTCTGCCTAATGGCTCAGAACCAACTTGACAAACCAGTATTTTATACTCAGACATTGTTTCCCTAATCTAAGTAAATGAAACTATTTGTATGGTGATCTGCCTTTGTACAAGATTCTAGTCAATCATTTTATGGCCCGGGATGACTCTTCTGGTGCCAAGATTATCCCCAGATGCATCTTATGGATGAGGGGCCTGGTGCCATTATCTGAGTTTTAAGAAATTCCTTTCTTTCATTAACAGACTGCTAGTGACTATATAACATCCAGCTAAAAACTAGCAGGGGGGGTATTCTTTCTGCCCCCTTCTGATGTCTATGTCAGAAGCTTTCTCTATCTCCTTTATACTTTAATAAAACTTTATTACACAAAAGCTCTGAGTGATCAAGCCTCGTCTCTGGCCCCGGATTGAATTCTTCTCCTCCAGAGGCCAAGAATCCCAGCGTCTTTTTGTAGTTCAGCAACAACCATTCAGGATTCTCTAGGCAAGAGTAATGAAGTGGGTTGCCATGCTCTTCTACAGGGCATCTTCCTGACCCAAGGATTGAAACCAAGACTCCCAACACTGCAGGAAGATTCTTTACCGTCTGAGCCACCAGTACCAGTAGTCCTCTTGGATGTACTCAGTTCAGCTCAGTTCAGTCACATCTGACTCTTTGTGATCCTATGAACTGAAGCACGCCACGCTTCCCTGTCCATCAACAACCCCTGGAGCTTACTCAAATTCACGTCCATTGAGTCAGTGATGCCATCCAACCATCTCATCCTCTGTCGTCTCCTTCTCCCACTTTCAATCTTTCCCAGCATCAGGGTCTTTTCAAATGAGTCAGTTCTTTGCATCAGTGGCCAAAATATTGGAGTTTCAGCTTCAGCATCAGTCCTTGCAATGAATATTCAGGACTGATTTCCTTTAGGATTGACTGGTTGCATCTCATTGAAGTCCTAGGGACTCTCAGTTCAAACCACAGTTTGAACACCAACATCACAGTTCAAAAGCACCAGTTCTTCAATGCTCAGCTTTCTTTATAGTCCAAATCTCACACCCATGCATGACTACTGGAAAAACCATAGCTTTGACTAGATGGACCTTGGCAAAGCAATATCTCTGCTTTTTAATATGCTGTCTAGGTTGGTCATAGTTTTTCTTCCAAAGTGCATCTTTTAATTTCATGGCTGCAGTCACCATCTTCAGTGATTTTGGAGCCACCCCTCCAAAATAAAGTCTCTCACTGTTTGCATTGTTTCCTCATTTATTTGCCATGAAGTGATGGGACCAGATGCCATAATTTTAGTTTTCTGAATGTTGAGTTTTAAGCCAACTTATTCACTCTCCTTTTTCACTTTCTTCAAGAGGCTCTTTAATTTTTCTTCGCTTTCTGTCTACTGCATATCTGAGGTTATTGATATTTCTTGTGGCAACCTTGATTCCAGCTTGTGCTTCATCCAGTTCAGCATTTCTCACGATGTATTCTGCTGCTGCTAAGTCACTTCAGTCGTGTCCGACTCTGCACGACCCCATAGACAGCAGCCCACCAGGCTCCTCAATCCCTGGGATTCTCCAGGCAAGAACACTGGAGTGGGTTGCCATTTCCTTCTCCAGTGCATGAAAGTGAAAAATGAAAGTGAAGTCGCTCAGTCGTGCCCGACTCTTAGCGACCCTATGGACTGCAGCCTACCAGGCTCCTTCATCCATGGGATTTTCCAGGCAAGAGTACTGGAGTGGGTTGCCATTGCCTTCTCCGATGTACTCTGCATATAAGTTAAATAAACAGGTGACAATATACATCCTTGACATATTCCTTTCCCAATTTGGAACCAGTCTGTTGTCCCATGTCCAGTTCTAACTGTTGCCTCTTGACCTGCATACAGATTTCTCAGGAGGCAGGTCAGGTGGTCTGGTATTCCCATTTCTTGAAGAATTTTCCACAGTTTATTGTGATCCACACAGTCAAAGGCTTTGGCATAGTCAATAAAGTAGAAGTAGATGTTTTTCTGGAACTATCTTGCTTTTTCAATGATCCCATGGATGTTGGCAATTTGATCTCTGGTTCCTCTGCCTTTTCTAAATCCAGCTTGAACATCTGGAAGTTCACAGTTCACATAGTGTTGAAGCCTGGCTTGGAAAATTTTGAGCATTGCTTTACTAGCATGTGAAATGAGTGTAACTGTGTAGTAGTTTGAACAATCTCTGACATTGCCTTTCTTTGGGATTGGAATGAAAACTGACCTTTTCCAGTCCTGTTGCCACTGCTGAGTTTTCCAAATTTGCTGGCATATTTAGTATAGCACTTTCACAGCATCATCTTTTAGGATTTGAAAGAGCTCAACCGGAATTCCATCACCTCCACTAGCTTTGTTCGTAGTGATGCTTCCTAAGGCCCACTTCACTTTGCATTCCAGGATGTCTGGTTCTAGGTGAGTGATCACACCATTGTGATTATCTGGGTCGTGAAGATCTTTTTTGTATAGTTCCTCTGTGTATTCTTGCCACCTCTTCTTAATAGCTTCTGCTTCTGTTAGGTCCATACCATTTCTGTCCTTTATTGTGCCCATCTTTGCATGAAATGTTCCCTTGGTATCTCTAATTTTCTTGAAGAGATCTCTAGTCTTTCCCATTCTATTGTTTTCCTCAATTTCTTTCCATTGATCACTGAAGAAGGCTTTCTTATCTCTCCTTGCTATTCTTTGGAACTCTGCATTCAGATGCTTATATCTTTCCTTTTCTCCTTTGCCTTTCACTTCTCTTCTTTTCACAGCTATTTGTAAGGCCTCCTTAGATAACAATTTTGCCTTTTTGCATTTCTTTTTCTTGGGGATGGTCTTGATCCCTGCCTCCTATACAATGTCATAAACCTCTGTCCATAGTTCTTCAGGCACTCTATCAGATCTAATCCCTTGAATCTATTTCTCACTTCCACTGTATAATCATAAAGGATTTGATTTAGGTCATACCTGAATGGTCCAGTGGATTTTCATACTTTCTTCAATATAAGTCTGAATTTGGCAGTAAGGAGTTCATGTTTTGAGCCAAAGTCAGTTCCTGGTCTTGTTTTTGCTGACTGTATAGATCTTCTCCATCTTTGGCTGCAAAGAAAATAATCAATCTGATTTTGGTATTGACCATCTGGTGATGTCCATGGGTAGAGTGTTCTCTTGTGCCAGAGGCTCCTGGACACTCACAGGCAAGTCTGGGTCAGTCTCTTGTGGGATCTCTGCTCCCTTCTCCTGGGTCCTAGTGTATAGAAGCTTTTGTTTGTGCCCTCCAAGAGTCTGTTTCCTCAGTCCTGTTTAAGTTCTGGTGGCTCTATGATGGGGTTAATGGCAACCTCCTCCAAGACAGCTTATGCCATACCCAGGTCTACTGCATCCAGAGCCCCTGCCCCTGCAGCGGTCCACTGCTGACCCATACCTCTACAGGAGACACTTAAACACAGTTCTGGCTCAGTCTCTGTGGGGTCTATGGGTCCTGGTGTGTACAAGGTTTGTTTGAGCCCTCTGAGCATCTCTGGCAGGTATGGGGTTTGTTTCTAAACATGATTTTGCCCCTCCTGCCTGGATGTACTCTAAGAAGTAGAATTACTGGGTCAAAAGATTTATACTATTTAAATTCCAATAGATACTGCCAAATTAAACTTTTAAAAAATTGTATCATTTTAAAATAATGTTTTACATTAATAATCTATTAGATTAAATTTTTAGTTGTTTATTTGACCTATTAAGTTCTAAACGTCTTGCATTATGATTGTAGATTTTTCAGTGTTTCACATTCTTATCAGATTTTGCTTTAAATATTTAGACACTGTATTATCAGTTATATAAATGTTTAACACTACTCTAAAGTCCATGCAAATTATACCTTTTGTTTTTATAAACCCTTTAAAAAAATCTGTGTTGATTTGTGTTTCATCTGCAATATCTGAGCATATTCATTCCCTCACTCCTTAATTAATCACTGGTATTATCAAACTTGCCCATGTATACATCCTATTTCTGTTCTTTCACATCTCAAATTTTAACACTTTGTTTACATTATCTACCGATGTCTGGAATTATTTTGTTTCTATAATTTTGTTTGCTCATTCCACCTTCTTGTGTTTTTGTGCTTCCTTAGTTTCTCTCTCTCTCTCTTCATCCAGAAAAATATGGATTGTGAGAAATAAAAATGTTGGTGTGTTTCCATGATATGAAAATGTCTCTAGATTCCCTCTTGCTTGGATCGTATAGTTTTAAAATATAGAACTTTGTGTAGGTAAGAATTTCCCACCTCGTAACTTGAGAGTTGCTTCCTCTCTTCTTGCCTCCTACATTGCTGATGAAAAGTGTGATGTATCAATATTTTTGTCCTTCTGGAGATAGATATTGCTACTTATAGAAACTTTCAGAGTGTTTTCTATGTTTAATCACACAGTTTTAAAGATAGCACTTTTGTGTCACTCCTCATACTTGGTACTGAAGGAGATCTTTCTCATTGCAGACTCTTGTCTGGTCAGCACTAAAATGTTTTCTTTAATTATCATTATGCATTACTTCTCATCTCTCACTTCTCCATTTTCACTCTGTCTTCTGTGACTCCCACTGAATAAATGTTGAAGCTTCTTGATCTGTCTTCCACAGCTTTTACCTTTTCTTTTATTCTTCACCTCTTTGAACTTTTGTGCTACATCTTGGACATATTCTTCAGTTTTGTTTTTCATCTTACTAATAGAGTCCTCCCTCCCTATGTCCATTTTGATGTTTAACTCATCTGTTGAGGGTTTGGTTTTTTTTTAATTTCAACAATAAGCTTCTCCAATATCTCAAGTTGATTTTTATACATGTAATATATTCTTATTTTCCTGAGTATATTAATTATACTTATTCTAAAGTCTTCATTCTAGTTATTTTATTAACTCCTTCCCTTAGACATTGGATCTTCTGATGATTACATTTACTGTTTTCTTTCATAGCTTTGGGTTTTGTTGTTTTTTTCTTGATGATTAACTCTTTCTTGTTATTTGGTCAACTTTATGTTTTCCGTTATCTATTAGCCTTTATGTGGATGCCATAAACATTTACCAAAGCTACCTCAGTGCCTCTGAGACAAGATGTATTGTCAGATAGGAATTCCAAGGGGCTGGGCTTCTGAATTTTTTCCTATTCTTATTCTCTCTGGATGCTGCCAGCTGCTTGGAATGCTACCTTTGCTACTTGGACCCAAATAATCCTTTGCATTTCCCTCCCAAGGGAAAAGACTGAAACAGATTCTTGTTTGAAGTAAGTTAGAGTGGAACAGATTAAAGTGCCTAATTTCTGTATTGAGATATCTCAGAGAATGTCCCTATTTATTGTTCAGTAGATTTCTTCTTCTCACCTTTACTACTGCTTCCAAAGCTCTATCACTCTAGAACTTTTTCAGTAGTTTTCTCCTTTACCTATGCTTCAATTCAGTTTCATCTGCTTTTTACCTTTCTAGGAATACTAGTAATTTGGACCCATTACACATCCTTTTCTGGTTTTCTAGAATTGCTATTAGTTCACTGATTTCATATACATTTCTTATCNTGGACCCATTAAACATCCTTTTCTGGTTTTCTAGAATTGCTATTAGTTCACTGATTTCATATACATTTCTTATCATGAATTTGGATCAGGACAAGAAGTTACAATATGCTCTCAGGTTGTCACTTTAATCCAATCTCTAGGTGGGAGTCATGGACTCTGTCTTTATAGATGTCTTGTTTAAGCCCTGTTGGACAGGAGAAAGCACACTTGACCCTGAAGCCAAGTGAAAAAAGGAGATTGTGAGACAAATTGTAAAATAATTAAGGGCAAGCAGAGAATGCAATGAGAGAAATTAAAAACAATGAGGCTATTACTTCAAAACATTCAATCTAAAAAGGAACAGATGATTTGGAAATAAGAGGTGTTAATGGAGAGAAACTATAAAAAGGGATACATGCTTCCCTCTCTTCACACTGTGAGTTTTAAAATACAAATAAGAGGATTCCAGGGAGGAGAGAGGTTCAATTATGTCCAGGAATTTCAGGAATATTGGGGAAAGGAAGAGTGGGAAGGGTGTTCCCAGAAGTAGTAGACATAGGGGATGTATAGCAGAGAAACAAACTTGGGCAAAAGTGAGAAAGTCAGAAGTAAGAGAAGAAAGGGTGAAATGGCATATGGATTTGCCCAAGGCAAGGCGGAAAAGCAAAATTTCACACACTGGAAAGAAGAAAGTAGAGGAAAGAAAGTTGGACAGAGATTGTGTTTGCAAGTAGAAGAGACATAACTAGCTCCAAAATTCAAGATGAAAACTGTATGTGTTATGCTTCTAACTCAGAAAGCTTTCTCCTGGATACTAGTGTTTATGAACACCAAACTTTGGTGGTGCAATAGAGGAAGAGGATCAAGGAATATGGAGGTTAGTGAGAAAGCCAGAGAAAGAGTAGTTTAGAACAACAACAAAAGTCTCACAAGCATAAAAGGAGAAAGGAGGTTGTATTATTTTCCCATAAAAATCTGGTTAAAGAGAGAAATTGTGCAAATGCATCTTTATCTTGTGCAAATTTGGAGACAAGTGATTAATGAAAGCCAAAAAAGAAAGAAAAAGGAAGGAAGAAAAGAGAAAGAAAAGGGACTGAGGGAGGGAGGAAGGAAGGAAAATAGAAAGGAGATTGAATCCTCCTGGTCTGCCAGAGAAAAACAAAAGGTACGTAAGGAAACTTTCACGGACTTAGTTGACATAATAGTATGATTACAGTATGAGGACCAGGAATCAAAAGGCATGAATTGAAATCAACACTCCAGCATTTACTAATTGTCTAACCTTGGGAAAGGTTATGAAAGTCTGTTTGAATCTTATATTCCATATTTGTAAAATATAGATAAAACCAGACTGGGATTTTCTTGACTATCTAGTGGGATAATATGCTACAAGGATTATTTAGATTGTACTATGTTACATTACTTCACAATGATACTAGAAATATTAGTTGATCATCTTTAGAGAATGCCAGAAAATTACACATTATTCTTCAAAATGATTGATAAAAAGAAACAAGTATTTGTCTTAACTTTCCTATATCAAATATACTGTGAGGTACTTAGATAGTTGATGAAAAAAAAATCTTTATAAATTAGTTACAGTTTATAAACTCAGAAGAAATAATAAAATTAGAACATCATTTTATAACCATTAATTAAGCAGTGGATATAGGCAATCATTATCAAGGGCTATTTAATCATTAAATGAAAAAATATGAGGAACTTTATACTAAATGAGTCTGAACCCACTTGCTAATTTTAAAGTCATAGAAAGGACAATCAGACATTATGTGCCTCATGATATGATGCAATAGGAAGTATACAACCTTACTATAAAATTTCTTGCCAAAAAAATCTAACCTCAATCTGATTAAGACTCTATCTGGATGTGCCTATCAGTTCACAGGTCACACAGAGGTCATAGGAACACATTAGAGGAAATAGTTCTGTAATCAGTGAAACACATAATGTATAAAATTCTAGAGTACTAAATAGCCAATTTCTTCAACAAAAATAATTGTATGAACAAGAGATAATGAAGTTATAGCTTTAAAAGACATGATATACAACAACTAAATGAAACGAGTAGAGCTTTTTTAGGTTTTAATAACACAATTGTAAAAAAAATTCTAAGACAATTGGGGAAATTCAAACACCACTTAAAAAAAAAAACATTTATTTATGGCTGCACTGGGTCTTCACTGCTGTGCACAGGCTTTCTCTAGTTGCAGCAAGCGGGGACTACATTGTGGTGCCTGGTCTCATTGCATCGGCTTCTCTTCTTTTGGAGCATGGGCTCTAGACTTGGGCTCAGCAGTTGTTGCACACAGGCTTAGTTGCTCCACAACATGTGGGATCTTCCCAGACCAGGGACCAAACCCATGTCTCCTGCATTGACAGTGGATTCTTAACCACTGGACCACAGGGAAGTCCTTCAAACACCAGATATTTGATATTAAAGAATTATCAGTTTGGGGGTTATTAATGATATTGGTTTCCCAGGGTCTCAGTGGTAAAGAATCTGCTCACCAATGCAGGAGACACATGTTTGATCCCTGGGTTGGAAAGATCTCCTGGAGGAGGAAATGACAACTCACTCCAGTATTCTTGCCTGGAAAATTCCATGGACAGAGGAGCCTGGTAGACTACAGTCCATGATGTCACGAAGAGTTGGACACAACTGAGCAATGAAACCACCACCACCAATGCTATTGTGATCATGTTTTTATGAGTCCTTATAAGTCTTCCCTGGTGGCTCAGATGGTAAAGTATCTGCCTACAATGTGGGAGACCCAGATTCAATCCCTGGGTTGGGAAGATCCTCTGGAGAAGGAAATGGCAACACACTCCAGTACCCTTGCCTGGAAAATCCCATGGACAGAGGAGTGTGGTAGGCTTCAGTCCATGGGGCTGCAAAGAGTCAGACATGACTGAGTGACTTCACTTTCTATAAGGTATATACTGAATTGTTTTTGTAGATGAAATAAAATAATTCCTAGGATTTGTTTCAAATTCAGATTCTAGATGGAAATGCTTAAGACACACCAAAATGCTACTAGCACTCATCAATGAATTTGGTAAAGTTGCACAATACAAAATTAATACATAGAAATCTGTTGCAGTTCTAGATGATAACTATGAACTATTAGAGAAATTAAGAAAATAATCCCATTGACTACTGCATCAAAAAGAATAAAATAACTTGGAATAAATCTCTGTGGAATTTAAAGACCTATATGGCACCCCACTCCGGTACTCTTGCCTGGAATATCCCATGGGTTGAGGAGCCTGGAAAGCTGCAGTCCGTGGGGTCACTAAGAGTCGGACACGACTGAGCGACTTCATTTTCACTTTTCACTTTCATGCATTGGAGAAGGAAATGGCAACCCACTCCAGTGTTCTTGCCTGGAGAATCCCAGGGATGGGGGAGCTTGGTGGGAGACCATCTGTGGGGTCTCACAGAGTCGGACATGACTGAGACAACTTAGCAGCAGCAGCAGCACTCTGAAAATGATAGTACACTGACAAAAAAACTGAAGACAATACAAATATATGGAGGATATACCTTGTTCATGTGTTAGAAGAATTAATATTTTTAAATGATCATATTACCCAAAGCAATATATAGATTGAATTTAATCCCTATAGAAATGCCAGTGGCATTTGAAAAGACCCTGATGCTGGGAAAGAGAGAAGACAGGAGGAGAAGGGGACGACAGAGGATGAGATGGTTGGATGGCATCACTAACTCAATGGACATGAGTTTGAGTAAACTCCAGGAGTTGGTAATGGACAGGGAAGCCTGGCGAACTGCAGTCCATGGGGCTGCAGACTCAGGCATGACTGAGTGACTGAACTGAGAATAAATAATTCTAAAATTTGTGTTTAAACAAAAAGACCCCAAGCAGAGAAAACAATTTTGAGAAAGAAGAACTGAGGTGGAGATATAAAAGCTCCTTGATTTCAAACTGTACCACAAGTCTACTGTCATCAAAACAGTATGATATTGGCACAAAAACAGACACACAGAACAGTATAAATAGTTCAGAAACAAACCTACTCACTTATGGTCATTTAATCTACAACAAAGGAAGCAAGACAATACAATGAGGAAGAGATAGTCTCTTCAATAAATGATGCTGGAAAAACTGGATAGCTGCATATGAGAGAATTAAAACATTCCCTCACACTATATACAAAAATAAACTCGGACTAAAGAACTAAATGAAGACTGAAAACCATAAAGTTAATAGAAGAAAATATAGGCAGAACACTCTTTGACATAAATTATAGCATTAGTTTTTTGGATCTATCTCCTAAGGTAAAGGAAACAAAAGCAAAATTAAACAAAGGGGACCTAAGTAAACTGAAAAGCTTTTGTACAGCAAAGGAAACCATCAACAAAATTAAAAGACAACCTACTGAATGGTGGAAAATATATAACTGATAGGGTTAATATCCAAAATATGTAAGCTGCTGATACAGCTCAACATCAAAAAACAAAAAAAAAAAAAACCTAACAAAAAATGAGCAGAAGACCTGGATAAACATTTTCCCGAATGTATACAGGTTGCCTACAGGCACATGAAACAACGTTCAACTTTGCTACTCATCGGATAAATGCAAGTCAAGACCTCACATCTGTCAGAATGGGTATAGTCAAAAAGACCACACTTAACAAATTGTGGCAAGGATGTGGAGAAAGGAAGCCTTTGTACGCTGTTGGAGGGAATGTAAATCGGTGCCGCCAATTTACAGTGGAAACAGTTTGAAGGTTTCTTTAAAAACTAAAAATAGAACCACTCTATGATCCAGCAATTCCACTCCTGGGCACATATCCAAAGAAAATGAAAACACTAACTCACAAAGGTACATGAATCCGTGTTCACAGCAGCAGTATTTACAATAGCCAAGATACGGAAGCAATCTAAGTGTTCAGCAATAGGTGAATGGATAAAGAGGAAGTGGTATATATATACCATGAAATATTAATCAGCTATAAAAAAGTAAATTTTTCCATTTGCAACAATACAAATGGACTTAGAGGATGGGCAACACCAAAGAATGCTCAAACTACCACACAATTGCACTCATCTCACACACTAGTAAAGTCATGCTCAAAATTCTCCAAGCCAGGCTTCAGCAATACGTGAACCATGAACTTCCAGATGTTCAAGCTGGTTTTAGAAAGGGCAGAGGAACCAGAGATCAAATTGCCAACATCCGCTGGATCATCAAANTCTAATACTTTGGCCACTTCATGTGAAGAGTTGACTCATTGGAAAAGACCCTGATGCTGGGAGGGATTGGGGGCAGGAGGAGAAGGGGACGACAGAGGATAAGATAGCTAGATAGCATCATCGACTCGTTGCACATGAGTTTGGGTAAACTCTGGGAGTTGGTGATGGACAGGGATGCCTGGTGTGCTGCGATTCATGGGTCACAAAGAGTCAGACATGACTGAGCAACTGAACTGAACTGAACTGAACTGATGCTAGTGAAATAAGCCAGACAGAGAAAGACAAATACTATGTGTTATCACTTATATGTGGAATCTAAAAAATAAAACAAATGAATATCACAAAACAGACCCACAGATATAAAGAATAAACTAGTGGTTACTAGTGGGGAAAGGGAAAATAGAAGGGGCATGATAGGGAATTTAGGGGTATAGCTACTATGTATAAAATAAATAAATTAGAAGGATATATTGTGTAGTATAAGCAATATAACCCATATTTTATAGTAACTTTAAATGGAGTATAATCTATAAAAATTTTGAATCACTGTGTTGTACATCTGAAACTAATATAGTGAGTCAACTATACTTCAAAAATATATATATAAATATAGAGTAAAAGATATAAAATGGGCCAAATATAAGTTATTGTTGAAGAAGAGTGATAGGTACATGGAGGTTTATTACACTATTCTCTTCTTCTAAAGAGATTTTTAATTTACCACCATAAAAAGTTAAAAGGATAAACAATCAAGTAGAAATATAAGCAAGGGATAAAAAACTACAATAACTGGAAAACTAAATACTAATTACCACTAAATACATCTGAAATATTTGATGTCACCAATAATTAGGCCTAAAAATTAACAATGGTGACTTATGGTAAAGGTTATATCTTTGTACGTAATGAGAAAGTTGATACATCAGCTCTACAATGTTTTAGATACCTAGACTTCTATCTTTCCACTCAGTGATCCTTACCTTGCTTTAAGGTGAAGTTGCTCAGTCATGTCTGACTCTTTGCCACCCCATGGGCTGTAGCCTACCAGGCTCTTCCATCTGTGGGATTTCCCAGGCAAGAGTACTGGAGTGGGTTGCCATTTCCTTCTCCAGAGGACCTTCTCAACCCAGGGATTGAACCCAGGTCTCCCACATTGTAGGCAGATGCTTTACCATCTGAGCCACCAGGGAAGTACAGAACGATTGCTCCAGCTTTGACCGTTTTGTTCATTTTTCAGGAAGGAGGAAGGGGAACAGTCCAGAGCCAAAAGATTTGTGTCAGCTGAGTCCATCACCTTTTTAGAGTATCCCTTGAACCCTGAATCAACAAAAAGAACTCAGTAACAAGGCCTGTTCATATACAGAGGAAGCTGGAAAATGTCATTTGTTTTGTTTAAATTAGGCACTTTGGAGAACCCAACAAAATCAGGGTTCTGTTACCAAGAAAAAAGGGGTGAATATACATAGGATATACAACCAGAAAACTTCACCCTATAATTTCAGATTAGTCATTACTATTGTTACTTTATGCTTGGTTATATTTTTTTTCTTTATATTTTTTATATTTTATTTTATATGTATTATATATTTTTTTCTTTAGTCATCATGGCCTCTTACACCTCTCTCCTTCCTTCTGGACTTAGTTTCTTTTGATGTACTTTCTTCATTTATTGGCTCTCTTATCAATGATTGCTGATATTAAATCCTCTTAAGTGTTTTTTTTTTTCCCAAAAATATCTTTATTTTACTCTTATTCTTAAAGGATCACTTAGTTGGGCATAAAACTCTAGGTTAACAGTCATTTTCCTCAGCTCTTTGAAAATATTATTTTCTTACTGTTTGTGGATAAAGCCTCAAATGATGTTAGAGTGGCCTTCTTTTCATAAGGAAGTCTTGACTCTTCCCTAAATTTGCAGTTCTCACAAACTTTAGGTTTTAAAACATCTTTGTATGTGTATTAGTTGTCTGTGTTATATTTTTATAGACTTATTTTGTAGAGGGGTATAAGTTACCACATTAAAGAGACTTCTAGTTTGACATTTCTGTTTTGGGCAGGTAGTTTGTAAGAGTTAATAGAAAATTTTTCATATTTCTATGTGGTCACATAGGGCATTGGCCAATCCACAGGTGCCTCTTACACAGTGACTGCATCCCAAAAACTCAGCCAAGGAAAAGGAAGACAGATATAATCAGAGCTGCCTCCCCATGCCGCATCATCTACCAGGTATAGAAACCAAGGTAATTTAATTTTGCCTTCCACAAATACAAAAAATGGTGAAAGAATGCAGTTTACAAATACCTCAATGAATAGTATCCTAAATTGATTTCCTGAGTGTGCTACCAAATTATCTTTTTTCTCTAACACATGGCTACAACCATCCATTTACGTTGGAGAAGGAAATGGCAGTCCACTCCAGTATTCTTGCCTGGAGAATCCCATGGACGGAGAAGTAGGTTACAGTCCACGGGGTCACAAAGAGTCGGACACGACTGAGCAACTTCACCTACCACCACCTACCTACCTTACATTTGGAAAACAAGAGAAAGATGCTTCTAATAGGTTATTTGCAAGCATGTAGGAGAGTCTATCATTGCAAATGAGGACAACTTTGATATTCAATCCTCTTGTAGAACATGGTAACCTGTCCCAAGAAGCAAGTACTGTTTGCAAATGGAAGCCTTAAGTCACCAACCTCTTGGCTTGCCAGATAAACTCTGGGGGAAGCAATGAATTGATGTGGGTGTAAAGGGACATGTACTATTGCTTGATCAAGACTATGCTTCTGTGGTTGACTCCCCACATCTTTCAAAGATCTTTGCAAGAAACCACATTCAGAAACATCATTTGGACATGGTTGAATGCCTCATGTCTTAGTTAATGAGTAACCTTCTTTCAAGCTGGTATATTTCTGCTCTCACAAGGCTTTCTATTTTGGTTCTCTTCAGTCTCTCTAAAATTTCAGGGAAAAATTCTGAGTTTCAAAATGCATATAAGCAAGAAGAAGCTCATTTTACTATTTGGAATAATCTTTTTGGAACAGAGTAAATCTGCAACTCTCTCTCTCCCCAAAGGTAAGTTCTAGGAAGTCTATCACTATCTTTGAAGAAATAACTTTGCTGGCAGTGGGTATCACAGTTTCACTCCATATTCCTCTGGGAGAACAGGAGAAGCAAATATATTCTGGAGATGTAGTTAGATTTCATGTAATTAATTTGGACTTCTCTCCTGCAATCATCATATTAAACTGAACAGAAAATTTATGGAATACAAAATACAACTTGGATAAGTTGCACTGATCTGGAAAAGACTGGAATTATTCATTTATTTGAACACATTCCACAATCCCATCTCCTTTAATGGAACAAATTTGAGAAATCAGCATAAATTTGGAAGCATTTGTAATCTTTTTAAAAATTAAACTTTTTACTGTAGTTTGGTCTTCCCTGGTGGCTCAGTTGGTAAAGAATCCACCTGCAATGCAGGAGACCTGGGTTCAATCCCTGGATTGGGAAGATCCCTTGGAGAAGGGAAAGGCTACCCACTCCAGTATTCTGGCCTGGAGAATTCCACAGAGTGTATAGTCCATGGGGTCACAAAGAGTCAGACACGGCTGAGCAACTTTCACTTACTATAGTTTACTGTATACAGGATACTGCTATAAATAGTAGATGTGAAGTAGATGTGTTTACTACAGCATATTTTGTATATAAATGATGTTTTTTTCTTCAAGTAACATAAGCTGAGAACAGTTCTTGGCAATCTTCTTCATAGTCAGATTTGTACCTCAAGAATCATCGTATTTTCTACTTTTCCTTCAGTGAGTTCAGGAAATACTAAATTTTATGTATACAAAGGTATTTATGATTCAGTTAACTGAAACAACTAGAAAATGAGCTTTTGATTCAGTGTTATGCCTGCTCTGGATTCAGAATCAAAAGACAGTGTTACATCCGTGCTTTGTCTAAACTGTGCATCTCTTTGATTCTTCATTTTCCCATCTGTACTGTGGGGATAATAGTGCTTGATTTATAGTCAGAGAATGGAAATTAAATGAGAAGCTATTTGAAAAAGTTTTGTATATTTTAACATATTGATCTAAATAGCTATGCTTTCATGGGTATTTTCTCAAGAAAAATCATTTGTCCATCCTTCCAACTTTTCTAAGTGTTCACTGTATGCTAGGAATGTGCTAAATCTTGGAAATACAGATATGAATAAAACAGATTTTTTTCATTTTCATAGTAAATGAGGGATACAGGCAAAGAATTTTCTATCCCACTATTTCATGGTGAAAACTAGAGAAAGGGAGAGGAAAGGGTTTTACACAGGAGAGACACGTAACACAGTTTGAGGAAATCAAGGAGGACATCTGAATTGAAGTGATCTCCAAGCTGAAGAATAGGGATTAGAGGATTCAACTAGGTAAAAAATGGGGCAAATATGAGGCAGGGCATTCTAGGCCTTCCAAGAGAACATGTAGTAGGGACAGAAGGTGGATGTTCCCTGATTACCAAGCAGAATGATAAGTACATGGAGGTTCATTTATACTGTTCTCTCTACTTTGGGAGAGATTTTAAGTTTTCCATTACAAAAAGGCAAAAGCATAAACCAAGTAGAAATATGAGCAAAGGATACAAAACTTCAATACATGGAAAAATAAACACTAGTTACTAACAAATAAATTTGAAAAATTTGATGTCACCGATAATTAGGCAAATTAAAAATTAACAATGCATTTTAAGCATCTTAATCTAGCCCATCTCTTAGCTGAGGAGTCCAAAATTAAAAAAAAAAGGGGGGGGCACAGAACAAACATTGAGAGTACCTAAGTAAATGCAGCTTTTCAAGGATAAAATTCTTTTCCATAAAAAGGAAAGAGTTCTTTTTCCCATTACCTAGCAACCCTTCTACCCTAACACCATTCTGGTATGTGAATTAGGACACTGTCTCCTTTCTAGTCCACTATCATTAAACAATCTGTTACTTTCCACTCTTAGAGAGCATTAAATCTAATATTTGACTGTGCCAGGCACTGCTGACCATGATCTCCTGGGTCAAGCAAAGGAAGAGATGCTAACACAAATGCAATCAAAGGCAGACTACAGGGGCTTCCCTGGTGGCTCAGTGGTAAAGAATCTGCCTGCCAATACAGGAGATATGGATTTGATCCCTGATCCAGGAAGATCCCACATGCCACGGAGCAACTAAGCCCATGTGCCACAACTACTGAGCCTCTGCTCTAGAGTTTGGAAGACAACCACTAAGCCCATGTACCCCAGCTACTGAAGCCTGCATGGCCTAGAGCCCGTGCTTCACAATAAGAGAAGCATTGCAATGAGAAGTCTGTGCACTGCAACCAGAGATACCATGCCCCTGCTTTTCACAGCTAGAGAAAAGCCCACAGAGCAACAAAGACCCAGCACAGCCAAAGAAATATGTAAATAAATAAAATTTGTTTTACTTTTTAAAAAGTTTAAGGCAAATTATAGTATTACCCATTCAACCAATTAATTGAGCAATGTCTAGGGATCAGTCTAGTGGGTTTGAAAGAATAACCACAATGGAATGTAATAAATGACAGAGAAGCACAGAGCGCTCTGAGGAGCCTCTAAAGGGCCAGATGGCTTAGAATCAAAAGGAGACTGTATTCATGCTAACCCAGAGGAGATCTACCTCTGAGGCCCTAAATCTTCATATCAGAAAAGTAGATCTTCACGATATGCAGGTTCTATGTGAAAAAGCCGAACAATTGCTTATACTGCAAATCACAGTAAATCCCACAATTAAGTTAAAGCCATTTTGTACTATTTCTACATGCTCTATGTCTTACAGTATTTCTTGCTCAGAAGAGTTTCCTGTATACCTCAGAATTAAGAACTATCTAATTTCCGAATTTTTGTCTTTCTCCTCCCCAGTTCCCACTTGTGGGCAGAGTCCAGTGAAGTCACAGCCTTTGAATTACCTGAACATTTTCAGTCGCATCGTTGGGGGAAGGCAAGTGGCAAAGGGTTCCTACCCTTGGCAGGTGAGTCTCAGGAAACCTTCTTGGGTGGGATTATGAGCTACCTCAAGATTGGATCTCTCAGCATCCCATGCTACTCATCAGTATGCTCCATTCTGCTTAGTTCATCAGCAGAGATCTCATGAGTGTGTACAAGGATCCAAGAGCCTCCTGATTTTCATTAGTTGACTTCTAGAAAAGATGTGTTCAGAATAGTTACAAGCACTATTGGCTCACTCCAAAATTTAGAAATGCCATCCCAAACTTTCAGTCCCTAAGACAAAAATCCCACTTCAAATTTATAAGTTAAAAAATAATTTTCTGATTCAATAAACATATTTGAAATATACCTATCTTGTTATAGTTAAAGATGATGAAGGAAGTCAAAGGTGTCATATCTATGGGTCTACTTTATGTTTGGGATGTAAGGTTCACTCTTATACCATAGGGCCCTTCAGGGAACAGTCAAGAGTTTATAGTATATAGTTAGTCTCCTTAGTATACAATTGGTGTCCTAAGAATTCTGTGTCAATGTAATTTCCTGGTCCTTCTGTGCCTATAGAAATGAGTTTGTGCTTCTGCCCCTAGACTATGGTTTTCTCATTTATCGTCTTTGAAAATCTCCCAATTTTCTTTACCCTGGGGCCCATCTTGTCTCTTCATTTTGTAAGTAGAGTGATAGTTTTTTATTTTCACTTCTCTTGAGTCAGTCATATTAACTTTTATCCGACTTTTTCATCAGGTCTATGCTGTATCTTATGTCTGTCTGTCTGTCTGTCTGTCTCTCTCTCTCTCCATTCACAGATATCATTCATATTGTTAGAGTAACAGACTGGCTGAGCATTATCATATGAATAAGTACCCACAATTTTTGCTACCAGTGGATATTTAGCAACGATTGGTTGATTGAATTTTTGTTCAGTGGGTTGATGGAATGGCTGAATCATTGTTATTCGATTAGCTGATGAATTAATTATTTGGTTGAAGAGTTGGTTTATCAGTTTCTTACTTGGTCAATTAGTTGGCCAGTCAATTCAGAAGTTCACATTTAAATCATAGTCAGGGATGATTCACTGACTTTTACTTACTTGTACTTTATTCTATTCTTAGCCTTTTCTCTGTATTATTTTTTTATTTGCTCATAGAAAAATTTTTGATCTAAAAGGAGACAATTCTAAAAAATTGCTTTTTTCTAATTCCAACAATGGAAGTAAAAGTATTTATTGTACCCTCTAAGTCATGTTGGAGTCAAGCCAAGTATCATGACCAGGATAGGACATGATAGAAAATATACTGTAGAAATAGATCTAAAAATAAGATTGAAGAAATTGTAAAGGTTAAATAGTTAAAGACTGTTAAGAAAGCAGTAAATCCAAACTATTTCTCTGGGTTGCCTAGAGGAATTGGAACAGACTTTGGAAGACTCCCTTAGCCCTCACCTTGTCTTTATCCGACTTTTTCATCAGGTCTATGCTGTATCTTATGTCTGTCTGTCTGTCTGTCTCTCTCTCTCCATTCACAGATATCATTCATATTGTTAGAGTAACAGACTGGCTGAGCATTATCATATAAATAAATACTCACAGTTTTTGCTACCAACTTGCTAGAGCCTCAAGTTAACTGCCTCTCTTGTGGACCAGGGGTGGGAATATTCTGAGGCCAGCTTTGCCCTTCTTTCTGAACTATAGTGTGATTGGTCTGCGACTTCACAGTTCATGATTTCTGATATTTATGAGTAAGATATCTGGGTCTCTTTTTCAGAATATGCTCAGTCTCCAGGTTTGGGGGGATCCCAGAGCATTAACTTGTTCCCATTTAACGTCTTTGCAACTCAGGTGTCTCTGAAACGAAGGCAGAAGCATGTCTGTGGTGGGACCATCATCTCCCCACAGTGGGTGATCACAGCTGCTCACTGCGTTGCAAACAGGTAAGAAAAGTCCAGCCAACTGATAAAGGTCAGATTACATTTCTTCTTCTTGGGAATCAGCAGCAATAATTCTATTAAAATATGGGATGGTGCAATGTATGCTTTAGGGGAAGACATGCTGGTTGCATAATATAAATAGGGCTCAAAGACATTGTCAAGGGCTCTAAACTTGATAGAAAACATGCATTCCTTATAGGAGTGAATACTTTGATATTTAAAATGACTGGATTAATAAAGAATAATATCCAAGTGAGAAAAAAAAAGGCATCACAAAGATAGATTTGTGAAAGTTCTCCCCTAGTTTTCTTAAATTCCAATGAAAAAATCATCCAGCTCATTAATAAATGAATAAAAGAAAACAAAAGAAGGCCAATAAAACATGAAGAAGGCTTCTGTGTCTTCCTTCCTGTTGATCCTGGCTCTCTGAACTTAAACAATTTCCGTCTTTTATCCATTCTCTTGTGTGCTCCAAATGTCCTATTGTTGCCAGTGTTCTTGATACACATAAAGCAGCAGTCAAGATCATGTCCCTCTATTTTCCTTCTTTCATTTCATGTCTGCAGACATCTCCTGGATATTTCCTTAAAGCTGTCAAAGATACAAAGATAACTCAGAGGTGAACCCTGCCCTCTGAGAGTTGATAGTTTAAAGAAGAGTCAACTGATAATTTCACTGCAGTGTGGCATGTGGTTAGGCTAGAGAGATGCTAGGGAAGTATGCCAAGAAAAAAATGATGCCTTTCCAATGTTGTAGTAAATCATCTCTTCTGGATCCCCAGAGATCCCCTTCTAGATCCCTAAGGTCTTAATCCACCTCAATGCATGCTATCAAGTTCCCTTCAGATAACTTTGTAGCAGGTAGAAGTAATATAAGTCTTCAGTCTTCCCCATGTTAGATCTCTAAAATATAACCAATACAGTATACTAACGCATATAGATGGAATTTAGAAAGATGGTAACGATAACTCTGTATGCGAGACAGCAAAAGAGACACAGATGTATAGAACAGTCTTTTGTACTCTGTAGCAGAGGGAGAGGGTGGGATGATTTGGGAGAATGGCATTGAAACATGTATAATATCATATATGAAACAAGTCACCAGTCCAGGTTCAATGCATGACACTGGATGCTTGGGGCTGGTGCACTGAGACGACCCAGAGGGATGGTACGGGGAGGGAAGAGGTGGGGAGGTTCAGGTTGGGGAACACGTGTATACCTGTGGCAGATTCATGTTGATGTATGGCAAAACCAATACAATATTGTAAAGTAATTAACCTCCAATTAAATAAATTTATATTAAAAACACGAAGGAAGTAAGGGAAGATACCCTCTTCCCAGTACTGCAATCAGTCCCAAAGTTCTGAGTGTGCATACTCTCTGAGATATCAGAGTTATGATGCTATTATGTCTTTCACGGTATGCAGTAGGTATTAGATCTCTGACATTAAAGCAGCCTGTCTTCATGAGAATCACCAAATACTCCCAAACGATATCAGTGATAACCTGTATGCGAGACAGCAAAAGAGACACAGATGTATAGAACGGTCTTTTGGACTCTGTGGGAGAGGGTGAGGGTGGGACGATTTGGAAGAATGGCATTGAAACATGATATTATCATATGTGAAATGAATCACCAGTCCAGGTTCAATGCATAAGACAGGGTGCTTGGGGCTGGTGCCTGGGATGACCCAGAGGGATGGTATGGGGAGGGAAGAGGGAGGAGGGGTTCAGAATGGGGAACACATGTACACCTGTGGCGGATTCATGTCAATGTATGGCAAAACCACTACAATATTGTAATATAATTAGCCTCCAATTGAAATGAATATATTTTAAAAAAAGAGAGACCAAATTAACCATCTGGGGTAGCTTTAGATCTCTGAATTACAGTGTATACACAAACCCTTGGACACTTAACTAATAACACTGCAAAGAATTCAGTTTATCTTATTATTAGTTCCACATGAGGCCACTTTCACTAGTCCCCCACTCACATTGGGAACCTCTACATTTGGAATCATTCTTACTTTTTCTGTTCAGTAGCTGCACACGTGCATTCTCCATCCATCTCATTTTGAAGAGGTCAGTTTGTCAACCATTACAACTATACTCAGCTTCAGTGAAATCCATCCCTTTTACTCTTTCCTCCTCATAGAAATACTATATCAACTTTAAATGTTACTGCTGGTGAATATGACTTGAGATATGTGGAGCCAGGAGAGCAAACCCTCACCATTGAAACCATCATCATACACCCACACTTCTCTACCAAGAAACCAATGGATTATGATATCGCTCTTTTGAAGATGGCTGGAGCTTTCCATTTTGGTAAACATTTGAAGTTTACTCTGAATTGTCCACCCCATGTTCTCCAGAACTTCTGTCCCATAGCACAGTTCCTAAAGTATAAATTATGTAGCATGTGCCCAAGATCTCTGGATCATGGACTCTGAGACAGAAAATCGAGGTGGGGTTCCCCTACCTGAAACTCATTTATGCTTGTGACTTTAGAGATACAATTAAGTGGAGTCAAGAAAGGGTCTGTCTTTCTTTGATAAGAGACCCCTGGAGGTGCCAGAGACATCACAAGGCCTTGGGGGATCCACCTAGATGCCCATTGGTGAGTGGCTTGTGGTGTCTCTCCTACATGAATGAAACAAATCCTGCCTTGCTCTTTTTCTTCAGATCAGTTTGTGGGGCCCATGTGTCTTCCAGAGCCAGGGGAACGATTTAAGCCTGGATTTATTTGTACAACAGCAGGCTGGGGCCGCTTGAATGAAAGTAAGAACATCCATGTTCTGCTCTTAATCTGATATCAGAACTTTCTGGTAGGTAATCAGAAAATATAATTTTTAATCTATTTGTAAAATACCATGTGTAAATGTTTTTTAAAATAGAGAATGCCACATTGTACTTAAAAATTCAAATCTTTCCAAAGACACAAGCCTGAATGGGGCATCTTCAATGCAAGGAGGTGAAAGAGTACCTTGCCGGGGTTCTGTGTTTTCTAGATGGCATCGCTCCGCAAGTCTTGCAGGAAGTGAACCTGCCCATTTTGACCCAGGACGAGTGTATTACAGCTCTGTTGACCCTAGAGAAACCCATCAGTGGGCGGACCTTTCTTTGCACAGGCTTCCCAGATGGAGGAAGAGATGCATGTCAGGTAGGTGGGCGTGGTCGGGCTGACAGGTCCCAGACAGAGCTTCCCTCAGCTTTGTCATCAGATGAGAGGCTGAAATAAGGCCATAGGAAAGACTAGACTCTGGGAAGAAGGATCAGGAGTGAGAAGGGAGGTCAAGTCAAAATAAAGGGACAATTTCCTTCACTGTTCACCTGAAATTATCACAGCATGTTTAATCAGCGACCTGGGTTTGATCCCTGGGTTGGGAAGATTCCCTGGAGAAGGGAAAGTCTACCCACTCCAATACTCTGGCCTGGAATTCCATGGACTGTATAGTCCCCATGAGGTCCAAAGAGTCAGACACGACTGAGTGACTTTCACTTTCATACCTCAATACAAGATAAAAAGTTCAAAAANAAAAAAAAAAAAAAAAGGCCTCGGGCTCCAGAAAGATTATAAATCTGTTTAAAATATCAAAAGCATTCATAATTATTAGTGACATCATAATGATATTTCCAATGTGTATATGTTATCAAATACCTAGTTTCTAAACTTTCTGATGACTGTCAGTGATATCTCTTGGTTATTTATTACCAATAAATAGCTGCGATTGATGGGTTCGCAAAGAGTCAGACACGACTGAGCGACTGAACTGAACTGAACTGATTTGAAAAGACAAAAAAAATTAAAGGGACAGTTTAAACAACCTGTTTTTAGCAAGGACTGTGATTTCAGAGGAGGTCTTTCCAAAAGACCAAACATTGAAGATGATGCCAACAATGAACTCAGAGTTCTCCAGCCTGAAGGACAGGTGGCTCCTTCCTACTTAAGAGATTTCCTGTTTGTGTATAATGGGAGCTTTTCTTTCTCTCCATCCCTCCTGCTGACCAGGAACTAAGGTCAATATGACTACTGGGCAAAACTTCTCTGAGTCTGTAGGGTGAGACGGGAAAGGAAACAACGTGATGTCTGATGAAAACCCCAGATGGGGAAGAAGGAGATGCATCCAGCGGTATTTCTGGAGCGAATGTGAATTGTACTTGCCTGTTCTCTCGGGTCCTTGGGTCCAAAGTATTAGAAGTGAAGAAATTCATTGATCAATTCATTGATCCTTGTCTAGCATCTTTGTGGGGCACAGACACTGACAACGATGGTAACAGAGATCTTTTCTCCCTACAGGGAGACTCAGGAGGTTCCCTCATGTGCCGGAATAAGAAAGGGACTTGGACTATGGCTGGTGTGACTTCCTGGGGTTTGGGCTGTGGTCGAGGCTGGAAAGACAATCTGCAGAAAGATGATCAAGGATCCCCTGGGATCTTCACAGACCTTACTAAAGTGCTTTCGTGGATCCACAAACACATCCGAATTGGTAATCAAGCCAAAACATAAGGTCAAGAAGCTAGGGAAAGAGAGAATATCAGCAGAGTCTAGGCAAGTCACGACCACGGAGCAGGCAGACTCTGCTTTCATTCTTAGTGTCTCGCATAAGGACTGTGGTATTCACTGAGTCTAAGACAAGGACAAACTATGATTCGCACACATACAACTATTCAATGAAACATGAATACATCCATCCTAGACTTTGTCAAATTTGCATTTAACTGAAACTGTCTCAGCTGGTGATATGTTCCACCACTTCTCACTCACTGTGCTAGCAAGATTCAGCAAGCTATAGCATGAGTCAGTGGTTATCAGCCAGGGGGAATTTTGCCCCTTCGGGTAACAGTGACTGGAGACATTTTTGGTTGTCACAACAGGAGAGAGAGGAACCACTGGCATCTAGTGGGTAGGGGGCCATGGATGCTGCTAAGCACCCCACAATGCACAGGACAGCACCCCCACTCCCACCCAGCAAAGAAGGATTCAGCCCCAAATGTTAATAATGCTGTGGCTGAGAAGGCCTGACATAGAGCCAGGTATTGTAAATCTGAAAAGGCCACGGTCTATATACATCCTTCTACTAGACTGACTAATTAGTTAGTTGAAACTTCATTTTTTGCCTCCAAATCTAACTTAACTGGTGGCTTCCAACCTCAATAGGGCTTCTATTTATTCTCGAAGGGGTTAATTCAAACTAGATCAGGAAAAACTTGTGATTGTGTTCAAGTATATGGAACACTGGCAGGTAGTTTGAGTCCTCAGTTCAAGTCGTAGCTATCTCAGCAACTCTTTTGTGCTTGTGGGTACATTATTTCCATCTCCACCCTCTCTTGTCATGAAAAATTAGAAAAGTAGCCCAGATGACCTCTTCTAGCTTTGCGTAATCCCCAAGCCAATGAATCCTCTTAATAAAGAGAGTGAATCGTTTTCTTAAAACACAAAGGCCCCTCTGCTGCTTTGTCCATTTATCCCTTCTGTTCTTTCCACAGATTATATTTTCATTAGTTGCAAACTGACTTAAAAACCTCTGCACTTTTGCCAGGGAGATGCTACCTTCTTGAAATACTGCTCAAGATACCACAAACCTTGAATCCCATCTTTCTTTTTCTTTCCCAGGGAAGCAGAGAAAGAGCTCCAGAGGTGGGTATTTTTCATCGCCTGCTCTTCTGGGAGCATGAATTAATCTCTACTATGTCTGAATATTGGTTCCCTTTATAATCAAAAGTCTTCCTCTGCAAGAGTTCTCCATACTCACTATGTATAAAAACATCACTTGGAGCACTCAGTCATTCATCCCCCCTCCTCCTCACCAGCAGGAGCCCCACATTCCCTCCCAGTTCACTTCTTGTCAATCCAGAGCTCCAGCTCAATTCAACAAACAGTTGTCAAATTCTCAAGTTGCATCTCAGACATGAGGGAGGAGGTGAAGGGGATAGTGGTCAGGTTTCTGAGCTCAGCTTGTTCAGAAAGCACAAGGAACCCACCCCAGGGTTACATTGCAAGTCTTCAGTGAATTCACTCTGTGACTGGGGGCAAGCTCCTTTCTACCTCTGAACCTGAGTCTCCTTATCCAAAAAGGAAGCAGTTTGGACCAGATGGTCTCAAAGGCATCTTTAGCTCAGCAGTTCTGTGAGTCTGTGGAACTAACTCCAAAGAGCAAAGTGGGAAAAGAGTACCCTGAGAGCTCAGTGGAAAGAATGGCTGCTTCTAGCTGGAAAAAAAAAAAAAAAAGACAAAAAGACAAGGGAGGCTTTGGAGCACAGACATCTTTTAACCTGAACCTTAGAGAATAAAGGATGAATAGAATTTTGTCAGGTGGGGATTGGATACAGGTAAAGAAAAATATTCCAGCTCAAGGAATCATTCTTATCAGAAGATGGATACTAAAAGATGAAGACAGGAAAATTTAGGGTGTAATAGAGGTCGGACACGACTGAGCGACTTCACTTTCACTTTTCACTTTCATGCGTTGGAGAAGAAAATGGCAACCCACTCCAGTGTTCTTGCCAGGGATGGGGGAGCCTGGTGGGCTGCCATCTATGGGGTCACACACAGTTGGACACGACTGAAGTGACTTAGCAGCAGCAGCAGCAGAGACCCAGTATGTCAAAGCAGCTAAAGTGTAGGATATGTGAGGGGTTTTATGAGAAAGAAGATTAAACATATAACTTGAGACCAAATCATGGAAACTTTGAACATCAGTCAAAAAAATTTAGACTTTATTGAGTAATAAGAGTTGACTAGATAAATAGATTAGAGCTATACTGAAATGCTGTAAGAACTGTACATAGGGAATAAACTGGAGGAGAAATAATGCATAGTAGAATTATGAGATTATGCATTAATTCAAGAGATAAGAAAATAAGGCTTGATTTAGGGCAATGGCCAGAGAATGAAAAGAAGGGCATAGATATAGGATGAACTAGGACTGGATAGTCACTAAAGTTAAGGATGGTGAGAAAAAAGGAGTGGAGGATGACACCAAATCTCTGAGCATGAAGAGCTAAGAACACAAAAAGTATTCAAATCAGAAGCTGAAGCAATTTTGCAGAAAAGGAATTGCATTTGTACCATGTTAAGTTTAAGGGGACGAGACCTAGGAGGGGGTTGAAAAATCAGAATTTTAGGTAGAGGTAATAATTAAAACAGAGTGTGAATGAACTAGGTCAGAAGGCTCGTGTAGAGAGAAATGAAAACTCAGAACAAAACCTAGTAAATACCTGCATCTGTAGAGTGGATTTATGGGGTCAGAGAGAGAAGAATAAAGGAGAAGAAATCATAGAATCTCAAAGTTAAGCAAGATCTACAAGGAACCAAAAAGAATAAATCGTCACAGAAGCCAAGACAGGAAAGACTTCATGGAGAAGGAAGGGTGCATGAGAAAGAGTCAAGAGGTGCCAGCGTCTGCGTGTATTCTGGAGGGAAAGAGCTGCTGTGGCTAGCCATCACTGTTAGTCCTAATTCTCATGGCTTTCCCTCCCAGCCACGTGCAGTGAGCAGGATCGCGTGGTCAGAGCATCGGAGGGGGAACTGCACTTCCCAGAAAGCCCCTTCCTATATTATGAGAGCAAGCAGTGAGTAGCCCCCACTGCCACCCCTGCCCCAACTCCCACCTCCAGTTTTTTTTTAACTTGTTTTATATTGGAATAGAGCCAATTACCAATATTGTGATCACTTCAGGCGGACAGCGAAGGGACTCAGCCTTACGTATACATGTATCCATTCTCCCCCAAACTCCCTTTTCATCTAGTCTGCCACATAACATTGAACAGAGTTCCTTGTGCTTATATAGTAAGACCTTGTTGGTTATTCATTTTAAACATAGCAGTGTGTACGAGTCCATCCCAAACTCCCTAACTATCCCTCTCCTCCATTCTCTCCCCACCACCCAGCAACCATAACTTTGTTCTCTAAGTCTGTGAATCTGTTTTGTAAACAAGTTCATTTGTACCATTTCTTTTTAGATTCCACATATAAGAGATGTCATACAATATTCTTCTTCTCTGACCTCACTCAGTATGACAATCTCTGGGTCCATCCATGTTGCTGCAAATGGCATTATTTCATTCTTTTCCATGGCTGAGTAATATTCCATCATAAATATGTTCCATATCTTCTTTATCCATTCCTTTGTCCCACCTCCAGTTTGACTCTGCCCCACTCATTGGACTGTGACAGCCACTTTCTATCTGAAAGTAACACCCTCTCACTGTGTCTACCTGCAGACAGTGTGCCTGGACCCTGTTGGTACCAGAGGGGATGCACGTACTCCTCAGTTTTTCCCACTTTGATGCAGAGTCTTGTGACCATAATTACCTGTCGATATATTCTTTAGAAGACACACTTATTGGTGAGTGGATTTTCACATTGCCAAATGGATATTATTCCAGGAAGACTTAACGGGGCCTGGTTATAATATGTCTAGCCCCAAGGCATTTATAAACAGCACATTTCCTATCTCCACTGTTGAGACTTAGAATTGATGGCGAAAAGGAATGAAATCTGAGCCTGTGTGAGGGCTGGAAGGCCACAGTGCATTTCACTTGCTGCCTTTGCTTCCCATGGAACCAGGCTTCCTAGACTCATCTGCCAGACCTGGAGCCCATCGGGAGTAAAGCACAGATCTACAGCTGTGCCTCTCAGGGCCTCTCGGGCAGAAAGCTGCTCTCCTGAGCGTGAAAATAACTTTTCTCTGCCTCATCCAGCTCAGAAGGAAGACAGCAGCAGATAATCACAAGTAGGAGACAAAATTACTTATGTAAGAAACAGAAATAGAGGCGCATTCCTGTGGTTCTAAACTAGAGATGATATGGCCTGTCCCCACTTCCCACCAGGAGACCTTTAACAATGTCTCAGGAGCAATTTTTGGCTGTCACAAGTAGAGGGAATGTGGCAAAACAATTTTGCAGCCAGGATGCTGCAAAACATCCTACAATGTGTAGAATGGCCTGAACACACAGAACGCTCCAGTTCAGAGCATCAGTAGTACCGAAGCTGAGAAGCCCTGATTCAGACAAGCCTGCACTACCATGAAGGTTCAGGTCCCTCTAAGTCTTTTAATGGGTGCTGTTTTCTAGGCTCTGAGCAAAGACTCTTCTTTCTTATGTTGCAGCGAAATTCTGTGGAGAGAGACTGGCTTCATCAGTTCTTGTTGGCTCCAGCGCTATAAGGCTGAGCTTCATCTCTGATAACACAGATTATGCCGTGGGGTTCAATCTCACCTATAAAGCTGTTAAACCAAACTACCTTCCTGGTAAAACTGTTTACTCTTATCGTACACTATGCTGACCTTTTGCAAAATTTGAGGCCCCATATGAATTAGATGATGGGTAGGGAAACCACCCAAGGCCCACTGAGCTCCACAGCAAAGAAGAGCCCAATGTCTGTGAGACACGGGGTACAGGGGCTCTTCGTGCAGTCTTGCAAATGCATGCTTGTTGCCCACCCACATGAGCCAAGAGAGCTTGATGACTTCTCTAGAACCAGTGCACAGACCTCCCCCTTCTTGATGGCTCTGCCTGAAGAGTCAGTTCAGGCATCTTTCGTGGGGTACACAAGGGTGAGAACAAAGAGGTCCCCTCTGTCCATGGTGATGCCACTGCTTGGACCTTCTCCTTTGTATTGCAGATTCCGGCTGCGACTCCTTAACGATCCTGTTTGAAGAAGGCCTCATACAGAGTCCTCACTATCCTGAAGACTACAGCAACATGGCCAGCTGCAATTGGGTCTTTCAAGCCCCCAAACATTACCTAGTTAAGGTACCCTTACTTGGCTGTGGATCTCCACAGAATCGCTCACATGGACACTATGAGGGCAGAGGTTTTTATCTGATGCATTTGCTACTGTATCCCTTGTACCTAGAACCTAGCACCTGGCACACAAATCTCTTGATAAATACTTTATATCAGACCGATGTATCCTGTCCTGCAACTACCCGCACTTGCCACTAGATGGCAACTGTGTGCTTTCAGTTCAGTTCAGTCGCTCAGTCGGGTCCCACTCTTTGCGACCCCATAATCTGCAACACAGCTGCTTCCCTGTCCATCACCAATTCCCGGAGGGGACTCAGACTCATGTCCAGACAGTCGGTGATGCCATCCAATCATCTCGTCCTCTGTCACCCCCTTCTCCTCTTGCCTTCAAACTTTCCCATCATCAGGGTCTTTTCAGATGAGTCAGTTCTTCACATCAGGTGATCAGAGTATTGAAATTTCAGCTTCAGCATCAGTCCTTCTAAAGAATATTCAGGACTGATTTCCGTTAGGATTGACTCGTTGGATCTCCTTGCAGTCCAAGGGACTCTTGAGTCTTCTCCAACACCACAGTTCAAAAACATCAATTCTTTGGCGCTCAACTTTCTTTATAGTCCCACTCTCATATCCATACATGACTACTGGAAAAAGCATAGCTTTGACTAAACGGACCTTTGTTGGCAAAGTAATATCTCCCCTTTTTAATATGCTATCTAGGTTGGTCATAGCTTTTCTTCCAAGGAGCAAGCATCTTTCAATTTCATGGCTGTGGTCACCACCTGCAGTGATTTTGGAACCCCAAAAAATAGTTTCTCAGTTTCCATTGTTTCCCCATCTATTTGCCATGAAGTGGTGGGACTGGATGTCATGATCTTGGTTTTCTGAATGTTGAATTTTAAGCCAACTTTTTCACTCTCCTCTTTCACTTTCATCAAGAGGCTCTTTTGTTCTTCACTTTCTGCCATAAGCATGGTATCATCTGCATATCTGAGGTTACTGATATTTCTTGTGGCAATCTTGATTCCAGCTTGTGCTTCATGCAGCTCAGCATTTCCCATGATGTAATTTGCAAAAAAGTTAAATAAGCAGGGTGACAATATACAGACTTGACGTACTCCTTCCCTGATTTGAAACCAGCTTGGTGTTCCATTTCCAGTTCTAACTGTTGCTTCTTGATCTGTATACAGATTTCTCAGGAGGCAGGTCAAGTGGTCTGGTATTGCCGTCTCTTCAAGGAATTTCCAGTTTGTTGTGATCCACATAGTCAAAGGCTTTGGCATAGTCAATAAAGCAGAAATAGATGTTTTTCTGGAACTCTTGCTTTTTTGATGAGCCAACGGATGTTGGCAATTTGATCTCTGGTTCTTCTGCCTTTTCTAAAACCAGCTTGAACATCTGGAAGTTTATGGTTCATGTACTCTTGAAGCCTGGCTTGGAGAATTTTGAGCATTACTTTGCTAGCATGTGAGATGAGTGCAATTGTGTGGCATTGCTTTTCTTTGGGATTGGAATGAAAACTGACCTTTTCCAGTCCTGTGGCCACTGCTGAGTTTTCCAAATTTCCCTGGTTTATTGAGTACAACACTTTCACCACATCATCTTTTAGATTTGAAATACAACTGGAATTCCATCATCTTCACTAGCTTTGTTCGTAGTGATGCTTTCTAAGGCCCACTTGACTTCACATTCCAGGATGTCTGGCTCTAGATGAGTGATCACACCATCGTGGTTATCTGGGTCATAAAGATCTTTTTTGTATAGTTCTTCTATGTATTCTTGCCACCTCTTCTTAATATCTTCTGCTTCTGTTAGGTCCATACCATTTCTGTCCTTTATTGTGCCCATCTTTGCATAAAATATTCCCTTGGTATCTCTAATTTTCTTGAAGAGATCTCTAGTCTTTCCCATTCTATTGTTTTCCTCTATTTCTTTGCATCGATCACTGAGGAAGGCTTTCTTATCTCTCCTTGTTGGTCTTTGGAACTCTGCATTCAAATGGGTATTTTTTCCCTTTTCTCCTTTGCCTTTCTCTTCTCTTCTTTTCACAGCTATTTGTAAGGCCTCCTCAGACAGCAATTTTGCCTTTTTCTTTTCTTTTTCTTGGGGATGGCCTTGATCCCTGTCTCCTGTACAATGTCACAAACCTCTGTCCATAGTTCTTCAGGCACTCTATCATATCTAATCCCTTGAATCTATTTGTCACTTCCACTGTAAAATCATAAGGGATTTGATTTAGGTTATACCTGAACGGTCTAGTGGTTTTCCCCACTTTCTTCTATTTAAATCTGAATTTAGCAATAAGGAGTTCATGATCTGAGCCACAGTCAGCTCCTGGTCTTGTTTTTGTTGACTGTCTAGAGTTTCTCCATCTTTGGCTGCAAAGAATATAATCAATCTGATTTTGGTGTTGGCCATCTGGTGATGTCCATGTGTAGAGTCTTCTCTTGCATTTTTGGAAGAGGGTGTTTGCCATGACCAGTGTGTTCTCTTGGCAAAACCCTGTTAGCCTTTGCCCTGCTTCATTTTGTACTCCAAGGCCAAATTTGCCTGTTATTCCAGGTATCTCTTGACTTCCTACTTTTGCATTCCAGTCCCCTGTAATGAGAAGAACATCTTTTTTGGGTGTTAGTTCTAAAAGGTCTTGTAGGTCTTCATAGAACCATTCAGCTTCACCTTCTTCAGCATTACTGGTTGGGGCATAGACTTGGATTACCGTGATATTGAATGGTTTGCCTTAGAAATGAACAGAGATCATTCTTTCATTTTTGAGATCAGAGGCAACTGTGTTCTTTACTTTTTGCCATTTTGTCCAAGTGCGCACTTTACTTTTTGTTGTTTTTGAGTTGCAGAGGCAACTGAGCACTTTACTTTTTGTTGAAAAGCTGCCTTTACCTTTGTACCAGGTTAACTTGTTCCATCAATATCTAGTCCTTTCAAGAAATAAGCATTTCTTCCTTATTAATTAAACTGTAACCAAAACACGTTGTGGGACGTAGATAACAAAAGTGCAGTGCAGAACAGGTTCAGGGACTAGCATAATGTGTAGCGGGAGGGGTGATAGAAGGCTAGGCTGAGATCAAAGTATAGAGGGCTTTAAGTGTCAGGATACAGAATATATCAGCCTTCGATTGCAGTGTTTTGGCCTTCTGTTTGTATGCTTGTTCACTTAACACTAGCGCACTGTCTGCAGACGTGCCTTCAGGTAGATGGTACTGCAGTCAGGGTAAGGTTGGAATTAAGCATTTACTTAGAACATTTTCTCTTTAATTATTGAAAGCAAGAAAGTATATGAAGGCAAGAAAGCAGATTATAAAACAATGGGGAAGGAGCAAGGGTGAACAAGACCTCAAAGTTCTTGTATATTTGAGGCCAAAAAAAAAAGATCTGACCCAGGAAGAACCAAATTGGTGCAGTTTTATGACAGTCCAGGGAAGAGAACTTTTAAAACAAAAACTAAAACAAAAACCAAAACAAAGAGGTACGGCCAGTAGCTTCACTTTCCCACGCGAAGTTAGAATTTGAAGAGAAGGAGGACTCCCCCCTTCTTTGGCTCGCCTTCCTCTCCCTCCCTCCCTCCACCATGTCTTCTCTTGATAGACCTTGATCTCCTTCCCTCTTTTCTCTCTCCCTTCGACAGAGAAACCATTGTACAGCTCTGAAACCTTTTGTTCTTTTCAAACATGCTTTTAAATGTTAACAAAGTAAAAAGACAGAACTTTTTTAAAACCTAAGGAGGACTGAGCACCTGCTAGTCCCCACCTCAACCCCTCATAAAGAAGGGAGAATAATTGAGACGGACAATTGAAAGGAGGTGGAGGTGGTGGCAGCTGAAAGGTCAGGTGAGGTCAGATGTCAGTAGTAGAAGGAGATCACACAGGTTTTAAATGTGAGAAGACACAGAGGAAGTAAGGCAAATGTAGCTGTTGTCTTCCTAAAAGTTCCTGAAACCCGAGGAGAGTCAGGCAGACAGTTCAAAAAGCAGTGGGATTAAGGGAAGCTATGTAGTGACAGGGCTTTCCTCATAGCTCAGTTGGTAAAGAATCTGCCTACAACATAGGAGATCCGGGTTCGATCCCTGGGTTGGGAAGATCCCCTGGAGAAGGGCATGGCAACCCACAACAGTATGCTTGCCTGGAGAATCCCATGGACAGAGGAGCCTGGCGGGCTGCAGTCCAGGGGGTCGCACAGACTCAGACACGACTTAGTGACTAAACCAGCACCACCTTATAGTGGTGAAAAGATTAAGTATGAGCATATTTCCAAAAAGAGGAAGAAGGCAAAATTTAGTTGAAAGTCTAAACATACAAGAGCTAGAAGTGACTCAAAAACACCTGTACAGCCAAGTATTCTGAGTGCTATGCATCAGCGAAAAGGCGCATTCACATCCGGCCAGCGGCAGCATGGCGCTGCGGGACCCATTTGAGACAGTCATTTGTAAGCTGGTACGACAGGTCATGACTATGGGCTTACCATCAGACTCAAAGAGAAAAGAGCCTATTTTTATTATTCATCATAAGTTTTATTGCTCTGCATGTTCTGTTCACCAGCTTTGAACATTTTAAATTCTAAGTTTTAAATATTATCGGTATTAAACAAAGTAAGTTTGTTCTTATTGTTTAGTCGCTAAGTCATGTCCAACTTTTTGCAGCCGCATGGACTGCAGCACAGCAGTCTTCCCTGTCCTTCACTGTCTCCTGAAGTTTGCTCAGACTCGTGTTCACTGAGTCAGTGATGCTATCTAACCATCTCAGCCTCTGCAACCCCTCACTTTTAGAAATATTTTGAACTTTCTTTAAGTTATTTATTATAGGGATTATAGATCCCCTGTGTGGGAAACTTCTGGTTAAAAAAAAATTTATGTAATTTTCCTCCTTTTTTAAAAACCTCTTTCCATAAGACAGAATGGTCAGAGTAACTGAAAGTATCTGTTTCCAGAAAGAATTCCAGGAAGGATTTAAGAAATGTTTGGATGAATCCTATTTCTGACATGTCTCCTTGACCCCATGTCTTGTTACCATGAATTATCACTTGGCTCCATTTTTGTCCCAGACATACAGGCCTCTGTCTTTTGCCGAGTTTAGGATCCATTGAATCCCTGTCACATGCGTGTATAAAATCTAGACTGCTACCTCATCATTTCTATCTCCCATTGCTCCTCTCTTTAAACTCAATTGGTTAGGGATATCAGATTGCTTGAACATTGTTCTTTGAAGTTCCTTTGCTCCTCTAAGGAGGCAGCTGGGGAGCTCAAATATTTACACGTTTTCCCACCCTTACATTTGGCCCATAATCGGGTGCTTACATGTTTCGAGAGGTTTGGGAGCCTGTGGTTTAGCATCTTTTCCTAAGTAATGTAACTCATTCACGAATGCCCATTACCTTTCTCATCTTGCTCCAGAGCAAGCTGAACAATTGAAATTCTTCTGCTTGATCAAAATCGGTCAATGTATTCATATTGTCAACTCTGAATGTAATGTGGAGCCTTCTCAGCTTTCATTTCAGGACCTAAAAATAGAAGCAAATGGAGACTGCACTTCCGACTATGTGAGCGTGCACAGGGATGTAGAAAGGAAGAAAGAAATAGGTTTGTGCAGGGGCTCTGTGTCAACCTAGAGGGGTGGGATTGGGAGGGGATGGGAGGCAGGTTCAAAAGGGAGGGGATATGTGCATACCTGTGGCTGATTCATGTTGAGGTGCAACATAAAACAACAAAATTCAGTAAAGCAATTATCCTTCAATTAAAAAATAAACAAAGAAATAGGTTTGTGTTCCCTGGGAGCCTCGGCTTCCCTAGCTTGCATCTGGATCTGGTCCTTCTTGGGAATCCTTTTAGGGAATAAACGGGATGTGGCTCAATGTTTCTTTCCCTGCATCATCTCCATCCTTCCCTGTGCTCTCATCACCTCTCCTCCTTCTCCCAAGTTGTGTGGGGAGGCATGGAGCGAGAGTGGGGAGAGCTTCAGGGAAAATCAAAGAAACATTTGAATGGAAAGCCCACATAGACTAGGGGTCAGAGGGGAAAGCGCCTTTGAAATAAATCCTGTGGCTGGAATCAGTTCTCTTAGTGGCATTCCCAATGGGAGTATTTGGGAGATAAACAGAACTGAAATGTTAGCAGGGTTAAATATGTAGTACAAAGAAGCAGTCTGCCTTTTCCATTTTGAAAATGAATTGTGACATCCACCGGAAAAGTTTATTTCTTAACAGTTACCTGAAGGACAATCTTTTTCTTCTATCCACTGCCATGTCTGTTTGCTGGGCCCTTGATCCTGTCGTGTCTGGGCTGGGTTCAAACCAGCTCAGCTGTGTGGCTTTCTTGTCCCCACCCCCGTGGTGAGCATCACCAGGGTAATGTCCATCAGCTTCCAGTCCAATGAAAACGCGACCTTCAGCGGCTTCCAGGCTACAGTTTCCTTCATTCATGAAACAGGTAAGAGGACCGAGGTACCAACTCTGAGTCTCATCCTCCTGATGTGGTAAATAGAGCAACCTTTAGAGCTCGGCATGGGTACAGTCAACTCTTCATTCACGGAATCTGTGAACCCTGAACCACTGCTCCTGGGGTGATGCGGAGGAGCTGGGTTCCTATCAGCCTCTGGCTTTATTTGTATTTCTGTCTCAGGTCACCTTATTTCATATACATTGCTGATTCATTAACACTGAACTCACTCACAGCCAGTAGCACGGTAACTTGTGCCTGAACAAAGCTTATCCGTCACATGCATTTTCTCTGCAAGGCACGACCCAGCCTTTTTGCACTTAGGAACACTAGATGGCACTGGAGCACTGTGTTAGGACCATTTCACCCACCCAAAAAAGCAGAAAAATGCAGAGATGCGTACGATCACAGAGTGAAGCACGTCAGAAAGAGAAAAACAAATATCATATATTAATGCATATAAGGGGAATCTAGAGAATGGTACAGATAATCTTATTTGCAATGCAGAAATAGCGACATAGATGGAGAAAACAAATGTATGAATACCAAGAGGGAAAGGGGGATCGGGTGGGATGAACTGGGAGATTGGGATTGACATATACACACCATTGGTACTATGTATAAACTAAATAACTGATTGAGAACCTACTGTGTAGCACAGGGAACTCTACTCAATGCTCTGTGATGACCTGAATGGAAAGGAAATCCAAAAAAAGAAGAAATATATATGTGTTCAGTTCAGTTCAGTCGCTCAGTTGTGTCTGACTCTTTGTGACCCCATGAACTGCAGCATGCCAGGCCTCCTTGTCCATCACCAACTCCTGGAGTTTACTCAAACTCATGTCCATTGAGTCGGTGATGCCGTCCAACCATCTCATACTCTATCATCCATCTCTTTCTCCTCCTGACTTCAATCTTTCCCAGCATCAGGGTCTTTTCCAATGAGTCAGCTCTTCACATCAGGTGGCCAAAGTATTGGAGTTCCACCTTCAACATTAGTCCTTCTGATGCATATTCAGGACTGGTCTCCTTTAGGATGGTCTGGTTGGATCTCCTTGCTGTCCAAGGGACTCTCAAGAGTCTTCTCCAACACCACACTTCAAAAGCATCAATTCTTTGGTGCTCGGCTTTCTTTATGGTCCAACTCTCACATATATGTGTATGTATATATATTATAGATAGGTGTTATAGATAGATATAGAGAGCTGATTCACTTTGCTGTACAGCAGAAACTAGTACAACATTGTAAAGCAACTATAATGCAATAAAAATTCATTTAAAAATAAGTAAAACATTTTTAAAAAGAAAATAAGGTGATTAAAAACAGCACGCCTGAAAATGAAAAAATGAAAGTACAAAAATACAAAAAGCAAGACAAAATAGAAAGTGGTGCTAGCAGACCCATGATAGGACACTTGTTTACAGTGTGAGAGCTGAAACAAGACGACAGAGTGTGGCTGAGACCTCAGCCAGGACACGTGCTTCAAGTAACTCAAAGTTTTCATGCTCTGCACAAGTCCATGAATGACTGTGAAAGTACCAGGAGGACTGGCTTTGAATTAACAAATCAATGTTAGCAAGTAGGTGAATCTGAAAATTCGGAACCCACAAAGAATGAAGATCAACTGTATGTCTGAATGTTGGCCTTTGTTTACTAGATGAGTGACCTAAGAGTCCTCTAAGATTCATCCTCCTCAGTCTTATTATGGGAGAGTAATAAACACATGGTAAGAATGTAGTAAGGATTAAATCAGACAAGAGATGGTTGGCCAGGAGCCAGGGTGTGTGACACACGAGGGAGGCTCAGAGACATGAAGTATTGTCACCAACCCCTGGTCCCTGGACACCAGAAGATTCAGCTTCCTTCCAAGCTCTCTCACCCATGAGCACTCTGTCAAAATCCTAGAAAGCTAGTTACTGGCTTCTCAAGATGTTCATTATTTTTAAGTGATAAATAGCTGCTTATGGCAAACCCAGGTTATAGTTAAAACACTCCACTTTCCAGTTCCAATACCCATAAAATCCAACTGACGAGATGCCCCAGAATTCTAACAATAATAATTTTCTGATAAATCCTAAACACTGACCTTGTTTGCATGATGTGAGCAATTGTATTATGCTTATACCCAGATTTTAACATCTCTGGATTAGAGAATGAATCCGTGTTTATGGAGACATGAAATGTACCACCTGAAGAATCCAGTGATTCTGGTAAGCTGTTTTGGAGAACGTGACTATGAGAAGCACATGCAGTGTATTAGTCCAGGGTTCAACCAAGAACCCCCAAAAGATAATGTTGGAATTCTAATGTCCAGTATCTAAGGACATGTTTTGTGACCTTATTTGGAGATAGTGTGTTTACAGAGACAATCAAGTTAAAATGATATCATTAGTATGGGCCCTAATCCAATATGACTGATGTCCTTATAAAAGGGGAAGTTTGGAGAGAGACATGCACATGTGGAGAACGCCACATGGACATGAAGGCAAAGACCGGAGTGATGGGTCTTTTATGAACCAAAGGATGCTGAAGATGGCCAGCAAAACACCAGGAGCTAGAGGAAAGGCCTGGAGCAGGCTGTCCATCATTATCATCTTCATCCTCAAAAGGACTCAACATTCCCAACACCTTCATCTCAGACCTCTAGGCTCCAGAAGTGTGATGCAATAAATTTTTGTCTAAGTCACCCTGTCTGTGATATTTTCTTATGGTAGATCTAGCAAGCTAAGTCGCCAGGAACTGGCTTACAGGATTTGGGGGCTGACTAAGCAAGTCTATCTATAAGGCAGGCAGGCAGGAAGGGAAGATCACAGGACTCTGGAATTTCACAGATGTGGGCTGAGGCCATTCTCCACAAGCTGTTTCTTCTCTCTTCCAGAGAGCCTTCTGTGTTAAGGCCTTTCCAACTAATGATGTCAGGCCCACTCAGACAATCCAAGACAATCTTCCTTACCTAAAGTCAACTGATTAGGGACTTTAATTATATCTGCAAAATCCCTTCATAGCAACATCTAGACTAATGTTTTCTTGAATAACTAGAGGCCGTAGCCTGGCCAAGTTGCCATATCAAAAAAGCCATGACATAGAGCTGGATGGGATGTGGTAACTGTCCCTTTACTCAAAGCAGCACTGAAATACTTTCAGTCACAGAATCAAATTCCCAATTCAAGTGATTCATTCAGTAGGGTTGGGTAAATAGCTTGCCAGATCTGATCTGACTTACAAGATCCATCTGCTGCAAACAGAGTGAGTGAACTGCTATGTCTGTATGCAGGCAAGCACTGAGAAGCTGGGCTTTCTCTTTTCCTTGTTTCCTCTGTAACATCACTGACATCCACGTGTGACATCCAGGTCCCTGTGGGAAACGTGATGAGGGGGCAGTAGAGGCTGAGGGTAAGGGAACTTTCAGATTGCCATTTTGATATTTCATCAAAAGAAAAATCACCTTATTTTTAACAAATTTTTTTAATTTTATAAACTATCTGACACATGGAGCACAGAAAAACAGTGTGCTGGGTGAGTATTCCTTTTAATGAGGAAGTATAGAAGCTTTCTGAATTTTCTGGGTTTTGTCTTTTGGCTTCTTGGACGGCATGAGTCATAGAAATCCCGGGTGAAACCTCTTTGCGGTGTGTCTGCAGTAGTTCCTGCTTTTGGCCACCAGGGGGAGATATAGTCAACAAAGTCTTAGCCTGAACTACACAGGTTATCCACCAAAGAGTCTCACTACTACTCTCGGCTAGATTTTATTCATCATTTTATTCCCAGTGCCTATCACAATGCCCAGGACACAGGAAATGCCAAATAAATATTTGATGAGTGAAAGTAAATAATCCACAAATAGCTCCAGTAAGGGAGGCTTTCCTGGTTCCCTCTCACTGAACGCCCACCTCCTTTTGGGGGTTTCTTCCCTGATAAAAATACACAAAAACTTACAAAGGATAAGATAAAGAGTTTACATGTGTCCTGCTTTAAATAGCACACCTAAACTGGATTGCATAAGTCGTCCAATAGGCTATTTTGTCTTTCACTTTTATTTTGAAATTTTATTTTGAAAATTTTCAAATCTATACAACAGATGGAAGAATAATACAATGAACTCCTGTATATATTCCTCAACTGTTGACATCCTGTCATGTTGTCTTGATATGGTGCCTTGATCTGGTGTCCTCTTTGGATAAATCTCTGTACCAGAGCCCAGGGCATGGGGGAGATGGGTACAGAGAACTACACAGGTACTAACCTAGATATCCTAAAGGGATTTATCTCCGAATAATGAGAGTTACATGTAGAGAGAGAGTGCGTGTGTGCTCCCTTATATCCTACTCTTTGCAACCCCATGGACTGTAGTCCACCAGGCTCCTCTGTCCATGGCATTTTCCAGCAAGCACAGGGAGTGGGTTGCCATTTCCTACGCCAGGGAACAGAGTAGACTTATGTAAAACTAAAAGCATTCAAAACTAATAGATGGTGTTAGATGTCAGGATAGCAGTTATGCTTTGGAGGCGTAGTGACTGGACTGGACTCCTGAAGTGTCTTTAGAGATTCTAATAGTCTAAATCTTGATCTGGGCTCCAGCTGTACTTCTTAGAAATTCATTTAAAGTGCTTTATTATTTGAGTATATTTCTGTATAGATGTTACTTTAATAAAGTTGACAAAGTGAAAGAAAGTGAAGTTGCTCAGTCGTGTCCGACTCTTTGCGACCCCATGGACTGTAGCCTACCCGGCTCCTCCGTCTATGGGATTTTCCAGGCAAGAGTACTGGAGTGGGATGCCATAAAGTTGACAACAAATGGGGAAATGTGCACCAAAAACCACAATACAAGAAAATACTGAATACCAGAAAATACAAGAAATAATTTCTGAGGTGATTAGAACACTGCTGTTTGACTGGGGCTGTTTGATGAAGAAAAATAGGATGTCAACCTTATTCCATACACTGTGGGGAACCCTTGGATGGTTGTAATCAGGGGAGTGATGTAATTAAAGCAAGCCCTCTTCAATGGTTAATTTGGGAGTGAGAGGACAGGGGAAGATTAACCCCAGGGAGAGTAGTCCAGGTGAGCACTGTTGAAGATCCAAGCCCAAAGATGGATTCAAGATATATCGTGAATATAGGATCTAAAATGTTTGGAGACTTGATAAGTGATACCAAAAAAAAAGTCAAGTTTGAGCTTGATATTTTATTCTTGGGTAAAACATCATTTCTGGTCATATATAAGTTATATATATGTGTGTGTGTGCGTGTGTGTGTGTGTGTGTGTGTGTGTGTGTATAATTTCTAGAATTCACTAAGCATTTCTCATTATTTCCAGGTATTATTAGAGTTGCTCAGGGAAGTGCTCAGACTTGGACTTGATGGTGAGGAAGTTTCATGGGTAGCTAAGTTGTATCTCTTTGGCCCCCTTCCAGGTGGGCTTTGCAGAGCCACTCTCTCTCCCCCTTTCCAGGTCCCTTCCCAGCCAGATTGTGGGAGGCAGGAGGCCATGGTCAGTTGTTGGCCATAGCAGGTCAGTGTGCAGATTGCCACCAAGCATTGCTGGGAAGACCAGGTAGTCACCCTTGCTCGTTGCTTCACCAATATGTAAGTACACCTGGAGAATGAAGCATGGTGGAAGCTCGTGGTTTAACTTGATTGATCATTAATTTTTCAGCTACTGCCAGGGTCCAGCCCTGGTGGATTCGGGGTAATTCAAAGGGGAGACAGAATCGGCGTCCTAGGAAAAATCTATTTAATTACAGATATAAAGAGAGATTAGAAAAGAATAGTGTAGTAGGAAAATTAGTGGAGAAAAAGAGGCTGAATAACTTGGTTTACGTGGAATACCAATAAAACTCCAAGAGAAGGAATTAGCACCACCTACGTAGGCCACAGGTGTCTTTCTGTTCTCCCGAAGGAGAGGAGGCACTGAGGCCTCCCTGGTCCAATCTTAGAAGCCCAGGCAGAATTAGCAGGCTTGGTGAGTACCCACGTTCCAGATGGGAATTCAGCCAGAAGGGGAAAGAAAGAACAACACGGGGGAATCAGTCTTTCCAGAAACTGATCCTATTTCTTTATTTTTCAGGTTTGCTTATATACTTTTTGTTATACATAGGGATGAATACAGAGTCATGAGGAGGTCAGCAGACCTGACCCTTGTCCAAATCAGGTGCTTCATATAAATGTATACAAAAGTCTTATGGGTTTTATATCATCTTCTGGCCGTGAGGCCTGCTGACATTTTATGGCCCTTTCTGACAATGGTCAGTCAACCAGAAAACTTATTTTTTCCAGGGGTGATTTTTCTTAAACCAAGCACCACCTTCCAAATAAAGTTGCATTCCTATAGGGTGAGGGTGTAGTGGGTTACAATCAAGAAAGGAATTTACTTAGCCTAAGGTTTAACATGATTAATCTTAAAGGTTAATACTTATTTCTCCTATATGTTAGTTATTCATTATAAGGGCAGGGAATATGGAGATTTAGCAGCAAATATTGGCTCAACAAATGAAAAACCCTTTACCAATATAATTTTAATCAACCCACTAATACTATACTAATAATTTTGTAACTCCTCAAAAGAGTCTGTATTTAGAAAGTTTTAAAGCATCTCTTGCCTCTCACAGTTGGCAGGCTGTAAACAATCACATGTGGCTGGACGAACCCGCTCAGGCAGGCTAGAGAACCTTCAGAGGAGTTTGTAAGTTGAAACACTCTTGTCACGCCCAGGAATTTTTATTAACTGGAGCTGCAAGTTAACTCCTTCTCTGAGAGAAATGGTGATGGTCAGAGGTGTAGGTGAGAGCATAAGTAAAGTAGGCAGACTCTGGTTTGGGGGGTAGATGCTCAGGAACAGGGGGTTTCCTGAGGCTCGATCCCGCCTTTGCGTATGCCGAAGCCTCCTTCCTCATGACTTTGCCATGGGCGGAGTTCCTCACGCTGGCTCCGGGCAAGCTACCATCTCTGTCATCCACTAGGGTCTTCTGCTGCTTCCGCATTCACCACAATCACAGGCAATCTGCTTCCCCAGCAGAACTTGAGTTCCCGAGTGCTTGGGAAACTTCTGCCCCTTCACACTATTTCACACTAAAATATGCTGCTAGTATATTTTAATTAAATAGGAGGCTGGTTGTTGGACAGAGATATATTTTATTATATCTCTCTTCCTAAGATCTTCAAATCAGAACTGAATATTGAATTTTGTGAAATATTTTTAGCATCTATTGTAATGACTGATTCTCTCCTTTGACTTATTAGTATATTTAATCTATGTTAATAGATTTCCTAAGGGCTTTCCTGGTGGCTCTGATGGTAAAGAGCTGGCCTGCAAAGCAGGAGACTTGGGTTTGATCCCTGGATCAGGAAGTTCTCCTGGAGAATGAAATGGCAACCCACTCCAGTATTTTTGCCTGGAGAATTCCATGGACAGAGGAGCCTGGCAGGCTACAGTCCATGGCTTCACAAATAGTCAGACATGACTGAGGGACTAACACTTTCATTGTAATACTAACACATATTATCCTGTTTCACTCCCATTCTCTCAGGGATGTATCATAGAATTTTCCAGAGACAACATAACGTGTGATGTCTCAACGGACTGCATGTAAAAAGCAGATAGGAAGTTCCATCTATCTTCCGTTTAGCCAGACATTAAACGGTTTTGAAGAAATGGGAAACAATGCCAGTTTAATGTAATTTTTTTTTTATTTTAGAAGATTTGGTTATTTGAATACATGTTATTTGTTAATACCTAATAGTTCTGTGTTTATCTTAAAAATGCATAATCTAAACAATTTCTGCTTTAATTTCTAGCATGTTAACTATTGATAAATATTACTTCCATAAACAAAAGCTCTTTAGGATTTTCAGTGATATTTTTCAAAGTGTAAAGGTGACTTGAGACCAAAAGGTTTGAGAACCACTGGCTATGGTTTTTTATCATCTGCCTTTGTCAGACTTTGGTATCACCATTCTTCATGAAAAGAACTGGAGAACACTCCTTTAACTGAGGTAGAATTGACATGTAACATATTAGTTTCAGGTGTACAATCTAATGGTTTGATATTTATATTTTTGTAAAATTATCTCTGCAGTAAGTGTAGTCAGTTTCTACCACCCTGCATAGTTACAACTGTTTTTCCTTGTGATGAAAACTTATAAGATTTATTCTTTTAGCAACTTTCTCTTAGAGCTTTCCTTCTTGCTCTATGCTTTGCATAAACTTACAACTGGAGAATAATAAATAATGATGTCATGTAATTAAATATACTAGCTATCTACTCCTTGAAGATGTTAACAATAACTTTCTGTTTCTTTCCTGGTTGCTAGGTTTTAGGTTTAAAATCTTCACTTTCACTCAATTTTGATCATTTATCAGCTCCTAGTAACAGCTGTTAACACTCAGATTTTCCTACTAATTGCTTTGTGTTGTACAAAATATTTCCCCATAATACCTTGTGATATTTTCTACTTTCCCAATTTTGGATATTTTCCAAATCTTTTTTAAAAAATTAGACTAGCCTAGTATCTTGTCACTTTATAGAAATTTTATTTTTATTTCAGAAAACTGTTAGTTTGGTAATGAACCTATTTCCTCTGGCTGCACCCTCTTGAGTCTCTTCAGCTAACCCAGACAGGCAGGCTAACCAGGGCCTTGAGACCGTGGCTCTGAGTTATTTCCTGCAGATGATGAACATGCATAGCTATAACCATTAGAATGAAGCTGCAAGTCTTGATGATGCTCCCGCTAGAGCTCTTAACTCATCAAGTGATGTCAGACTGCTTCGTGTTCCTGAGCCCCAGGATCATCTATACACTTAGAAAAGAGAACAGTCTCTATAGCCTCGCTGGGCTTCAGGAAGGACTGGCTGTTGCCTTTATTGCAGGGGTCAAGATGGTGGCCTTGCTTTCCCTCCGATTCAAGGGCTCCTTGGAGAGCCACCTCCTAACCTCAGATTTTTTTTAATATGTATATATTTATTTTGCTGTGCTCTTAGCTGTGGCACATGAACTCAGTTGTGGCACATGAGATCTAGTTCCTTGACCAGGGAGTAAACCTGGGTCCCCTGCATTGGGAGCATGGTTTCTGAGGCACTGAACCACCAGGGAAGTCCCCTAACCCCATATTTTCTTAACGAGGCCATATCTGTGATTTTTTTATTATTATTTTAATTGGAGGATAATTACTTTACAACACTGTGATGGTGTTTGCCTTACATCAACAGGAGTCAGCCACGGGTATACTTGTGCCTCCCAATTCTGAACCCCTCCCACCTCCCTCTCCACCCTATCCCTCCATTGGCTCTGGGTGCCCTGCTTCGTGTATCCAACTTGCACTGGTCATCTATTTTACACAAACATATGGAACGCTTCACACATTTGTGTGTCAGCCTTGCACAGAAGCCGTGTTGATCTTCTCTGTTTTGTTCCAGTTTTAGTATTTGTGCTGCCGAAGCAAGCACCGTATCTGTGATTTCTTTTCTTCTCACTTTCTAGTTACCTGGGTGGTGAAAGCAAGCATCCATGATGTGGCCAATGGCTCCCCTCAGGTAAGAGACCTTGGCGCCTCCCTTCTCTCCAGCCTGCCTGGCCACCAGCATCACCGTGACTGCCACAGCCCCACAGATAATGGGCCTCCCACAGCATTGACCAGAGGTTGGTCATTCATAGATGTTTCTGGCCCAGAGTACAGGATTTGGACTGAGTCTCCCTTCTCTTTTATAAAGAGAAAAAAAAAGGATTTAAGAGCCAATTCCAGGTTTGTCGGTTATGTCTAGCTTCACAGTCGAGGCCTCTTCCTCTGCTGGGAACCCTCTACTGCCCATAGGCCACTTTCCCTTGTTTCCTGCCCCACAAGCTACAGTCATTTAGGGATCCCTCCCTGGAGCCCTTGTCTGCCTGGAGCCATGTGGGCACTTACAAGGGGCAGTCTGACAGCATCCCACATGATGACCAGGTACCCTCACTTCATGCTGTTTCCTCTTCAGGGGGAGTTCAAGCACTCAGACTCCATGAGCCTCTCTTCTTCCATGGGCTTATTTAACACTCCTTCTGTCTTATTAGAAAAGGTCCGTCACCTACCTCGCAAGCTACCCTGCCTCCTGCAGCACCCCTGCGGACTACAACTTGGCACCACCGCAGCCTCTATACTTGCTTCACCTGCATCACCACCTTCTTCCAGCTTGAGTGCCTGTGAGAGGCGATGGGCAGCTGCTTCCAGCGTGGGGCACTGCCACAGGATGGGGGCCCCATCCACGTCTGTGATCGGCCTCACACGAGTGTCCCGGGAACCTTCCATCCCCACAGCCCTTCACAGACTCCTGACTTGCACACCTGCTCTCAGCGTCTCTCACACTGTCCCTGATGTGTGAACAGGTGAGGACCCTTACGCTGTGTTCACGAAAAGAAACTGAGGCTTATAAAGCTGAGGTGACAGAGTCAGACAACTGCAGAGACAGAGCCTGCACTAGACTCAGCTTAAGCCCAGCCATCCTCGCACAGCCCCGCTTTGGGGCTAATTCCACGCTGCTCTGGTGCCGTGCCACCCTTCCCAGCCTGCAGCTGATCCCTGTTCATTCATTATTTTCCATGGTCATGTGCAAGTCTCCATTGAGCGCCATCTTTTTGCCAGACTCTCAGTTAGGCTCTGGGGATGCAAAAGCAAATAAAACAACCTGTGATTTCTAGCATAGGGTTTACGAAGGTTGTGCAACTGTTCTCAGTACAAGGTGATAAACACGGTGACATATGTGAGGACTGTGTTCAGAGGGAACAAAGAGAAGGGAGTGACTTCCTAGAACTGTCAGGGAAGGCTTAACTAAGGATTAGACACTTATGCTGTGTCTTAAAAGAATCAGAAGATATTTAGGGAAACAGAAGGGAAGGCTTTCCATTCAGAGGGACTGGCATGAACAGGGATCAGAAAGGCTGTGCAGAGGGATAGTCAGGGCAAAGGAGGCAGTCCTATGAATCTGGTTCTTTGACAGGGGGAATTGAGTGGAGATTACCTTAAATTACAGCCTGAGTTCCGGTTGTAAAGGGTCTTATGTAAGTGCTAAAAATGTTAGACTCTATCTTGTAGTCAAGAGATGGGAACTCTTGCCCTTCTAGCACCGGGGGTGGGGGGGAGGCAGGGGAGGAAGACCGGTACTAAAGAAAAATTACTCCGACAGTAGAGAAGATGCATAGATGTAAGAGCCCAAATAAAATATGCTGAGGACTACAAGGGTGACAAAAAGGAAAAAGTAGTTTCAAAAAACATTGTGTCCACAGATTCAATAAGATTTGATGACCAATAATGCTTAAAATGGAGCAAAGAAAAAGTCACACACATACGCAAATAACTTCCAGGTACCTGACTCAAGTGATTGTGTAGATAAAAGCTAATAGTTTTTTACCACTTGTGCCACCCAGGAAGCTCAGACCATAATAATAGTTGACATTTATTCCTTACTCTGGGCCAAACCCTTTCTGTGCATATAATCCTCTCAGTAAACATGAGAAATTGGTACTATTCTTAACCCTAATTTTATAGATGAAGAAACTGAAGCTCAGTGATCAATATCTTTGCTCCAGTAATGGCCTAGTAGGGATTCCAAGCCAGGACTGTCTGAAATCAGAACTTGGTGCTCCTTGTAAAGTATAAGGATTGGGGACAATTGGATGAGCGGGGATTATGGCCTCGTTTATCAGTCGAAGGTCCTGGACCAGTTGGTAGCCGCCAGAAGCTTTCCGTACCGGGAGAATGGGGGTATTGCAGGGCAAGGTCATGGGGACCAGGAGGCCCTGGCCTAAGAGATGGTCTATGGTTGGCTTAAGACCACTTAGGTGAGTCTGAGAGATGGGGAATTGAGGGCGGCTTGGGAAGTGGGAAGGATCACGTAGTTTGATCAGGATGGGGGTGTGATGGGTTGCTACCAGAGGGATTTCAGTGTCCCAAATGGTAGGGTCGACAATTGGAGCCTCAGGAGAGCAAAGGAGGAGTAGGGGCAAGGTGAGAGATTGGGAAGGTGGAAGAGGTAAGTGAATGGTGGCCCTAAGTTTAGCTAAAATGTCTCGCCCTAGCAGGGCAGTAGGACATGAAGGGATTATCAGAAAAGAGTGAGTGAACAAGAAGAGGTCAAGCTGGCAGGGCTGTGGCCCAGTCTGCAAGGGTCGTGAAGATGTGCCATCTGTACCCACCCCCGAGACCCGGGAAGGATGCAAGGTGCCCCCGGAGGGAAGAACCGAATAAGTAGCCCCCGTATCTATCAAAAAATCGATAGACTTACCCGCCACTTGAAGCATTACCCTGGGCTCAGCTTGGGTTATGGGGGTCCCCGAGTCTGGGCGCCGTCAATCTTGATCAAAGGAGAGAAGTTCCAAGGCGGGGTGTGGGGAGGAAATGTCCTTTTGGGCTCCCAGACCTCGGCCCGGTAAGGTCGGGGTCTGAGTCGCCTGGGGACAATCACGCCCAATGTCCCGGTTGTTTGCAATGAGGGCACAGCTTTGTCGGGGGCCGGGGGTTTGGGCATTGGCAGGCCCAGTGGCCTTCATGACCGCATTTGAAGCAGGCTCCTGGTGGTGGCTTCTGGGGACCCACCTTTTGTCCCGTGGCCGGCCGCAGGGCTGCCACTAGTGCCTGGGTGTGTTTTTCAAGGAGGTTGGCCTGGAGTTCGGCTTTTTGTTTAAGCCTTGCCTTGTAGCTAGCTTCAGCGGTTTCCTCTCAGGCATTGTAAACCTTAAAGGCCATTTTTACCAGGTCTTGGAGGGGGGTCTGAGGCCCATCCTCAGCCTTGGAAAGTTTTTTTCTGATGTCTGAAGCTGATTGGGATATAAAACGGTTGGCTAGGGTAGTAACCCCCACCAGAGAATCTGGGGCAATCCAGGTATAGGTGGTGAGAGCCTCTGTCAGCCTGTTGAGAAAGGCTGCTGGGTTTTCATCAGGGCCCTGGGTCATTTCATCTAGTTTAAGTAGGTTTACTACCTTAAGGGAGGTGGTCTCCATTCCCTCTAATAGGCATTCTATCATGTATTGAATATTGGCCTTCCCTCTTTGTCCCTCTTGATAGTCCCAGTCTGGGTCTATGTCTGGAATAGCAGCCGCTCCAGGTGGCCGAGCAGGGTCCACTGGGTTGGCTAGATGCCTCCGGTCTGCTGTCTCCCTTGTGGCCCAAATGGCCTTTCTTTCTTCTGGGGTAGTAGTGGACCCCAGGAAGACAAATATGTCTTGCCAGGTGAGGGTGTAAGATCGAGATAGCTGGGTGAATTTTTGATGTAATTGGAAGGGTTGGCCGAGTAGGAGCCTAGCCGCTGTTCTATATGGGCAAGGTCTTGGAGTGACGTGGACATGAGTGAGACCCTCCCAGCCGGCCACCTGGTGGAGAGGAAACAGGTAAGCTGGCGGCAGATTGGGAGTGGTCTGGGATCTTGTGTGTGAGCTGACTGGTGAGTCAGAAAGGGGNTGGTGAGGCAGGGCATGAAGGAAGGGGTGGATATAGAGATGGCCTTGTTACAGGAGAGCTAGGCTGTGAGGACGATGGGGGAGGGGAGGACATGGAGGGAGTGGGTGAGGGCGACAGAGGGGAGGTTGGTGAAGTAGCAGGGGCTGGGGTGTAGGGTGGGGGGCCACTAGGTCTTCTGGAGGCACTGTAAGGGCAGAAGTTTCTGCCTCAGGTGTCTCTGGTTGAGCTGCTGATGGCCTCCCTGGTGATGTAGGGCTAGAGAGAGCCATGGTTAGGAGAATTTCAGAAGGGGAACAGTGGGTACATAGAGTGGGATAGGAGCGAAACAGCCGGAAAGCCTGTACGTAGGGTACCTCAGACCATTTTCCCGTCCTCCGGCAGTAATTATCTAAGTCACGGAGGATGTCAAAATCGAAAGTTCCGGTTGGTGGCCATTGTGAGCCGTTATCTAGAGAATATTGGGGCCATGCCTCAGAACAAAAGTAGGTTAAGCATTTGGAACGAATTTCTCCAGCGATATGTAGAGTTCTGAGGTTGGCAAGTAAACATTCTAGTGGTGTAGACCAGGGCCAGTCAGGCTTGGAGGCAGCCGCCCCCATGGCGGATATGAAATGAAGGTCCTGGACCAATCGTTAACAGGGCTGGGAGTAGCCCGGTCAGGCATCCCCAAACAGGCCGTCAACCCAGCAAGGAGAAGGCCGCTCAGTCAAGATGGATGTCTCCAAATTGACAGGCAGCGAGGAAGCAAGCTTGGCTTGCAGAGGATGGGTCTGGACATGGCCACGATTAACCAGAACCAGGACACCCTAGGCATAATGGCCACAGGAGCAAAATCCCCCAGAGCCCGACCGATGGAACTTGCCCCGTATCCTGCCAGATGGGTGAATGGTCCTGGAGGGGTGACGGGGTGACCTGGTCCGGCGCGGGCCAGACCCGAGGGGGCCGCAAACCCCGCTCTTTGCGGGATGGGCCCTCACCTCGGGCCCCACGTTGGGCACCAAATGTTAGGTAAAAGACGACCAGCACACCAAAAGGGTGTCTAACAGGCTTTAATGGTGAAGCGCTCCCTGGCGGGTTTCCCAGACCCGAACGGGGCAGGTCAAGGAAGTCTGCGCGCCCGGACCATGTTAGAAGTTTGTTTATATATGCACACTGCGAGGGATGACCGGGTTAGTGGATGGGGGTTTGGATAGGTTGCCGGGCCGAGGTGTCACGGGCTGATAGGTCCTTCCACATGGCAGAGGTGGGGCAGCTTTAGCTGGCAAACTGTGCTGTTACTGGTCCCTGGGATCTGGGAGGCCCCTCCCTTAGGGACTTGCCCCGCCGATGGGGGAGGGAAGGGGTGGCCCATCATGGCCCCCGGGGTCCGACCTTACACTCCTAACCACTATACTATACTGCCTCTGCATGTACTCTTGGCCCAGAAAAGAAATATCATATCAGAAGCAGATGTGGGAGGGTGTGAGGGGGTACAGATGAATTAAGGTTGTATCAGGTAACGGTAGAGATACTTGTGGGATGTATCCCTAGACAGCTACAGATGTCTAGGGATTAGGAAAACAGCCAGGGGTAATGTGATTTGAGAGGTAGCAGATATGGGTGAGGGTGAGGGTTGCAGCCTTGGAAACAGCTATTTTCAGAGAAAAAGGAGCAAAGGGAGAGAGGAGAAGCTGAGGAAAGGCTGAAGGAGTGAGCAGAAGGGGAGGGGGAGAAGCAGGACAGAGCATGGAAGCTAGGGGGAGAGCTTAGGTTTCAAGAAGAAGTTTGGTCAATAATGTAAAATGCTGGACAAAATCTAGTCCTGTAAGAATGGGGAAAGAGGTCTTTTGATTTGGCCATTGGCAGCTTGTGGGTAATCTCAGTAAGTCAAGATTCCATGGTGTGATGGCTCAGGAAGGAGAATAAACAGGAGCTGACAAAGAAGCCACAAGAGAGAGAGACTTTCCTTTCTGAAGAATGGTCTCCAGGTACAGTGGCTAGTCTCTGGCCTCTGATGCTCCTGGCTTCAGGATTCATGGATGTAGACTAATACACTAGCATGATCCTGATAGCCACTTATTTCCCAGCCTTAGTCTTTGAAGGGACTGTATTAAAATCATGTAGTAGGCCCTCTTTCTTATTCTCACAGCCATCACTTCTTATAAATATTTCGGATAATATAATTTTCTTTGACAGCTTGCCAAGAAACATCACACACCTTTTAATTCACACAGTAGAATCCTCTTTCCCTTTGTCTTTACAAATAAAATGCCCAAATATCCCCTAAAAATATATTCTTCCATTTTTTCTCTAGACATTAATTGACCTTAACAAAGAGATTTCTTGCCTTCAAGGTGGAGAGAAGGCCAACAAGTTACTGCAGCTCAGGATCGTCATCCTTGCCTCTGAAGCCGCCAGGAGTTTGTGCGTCCCTCTCTCCATGGATGCTGTGGACAGCGCTGTGGCTTTCCTTCTTGGGAGGCATGGATTCCTGCTGGTACGCTTGCCACCCACCATCTCTCTCCTCTTTCACAACGCTCATGGGGGACTGGGAAGTTAGCAGCTTATGGGAAAGATTCTAGCTGTCACCTGGTGGCTTAGTAAGGGGGCCTCTAGTGGAGCTGCCGGAACAACGGGAGGTTAGAATCTCCAGGATGCTCAGGGACCCTCTGTAGACAGTTTTAAGGAACTTCTTTTGAGAATGGAATAGTCCTTTATAAAAGCACTTATTTTGGATTTTCAGAAGCATTCCACTCCAGATAGGAAATAAAGAAAAGGATCTTCCTTTTATATTTTCAGGGTTCAGTTTCCTTTCTCCTTGCTTCCAGAATTAGATCACTACTGATTGCAGCATAGAGTAGGGCAGGCAACTTTATGGCTTCAAAAGATCTATTTCATCCTATTTGGACAGGTAGACTATAGTCAATAAATCACGCATTCACTATTCCTCCTCAATTCTCACCAGACTTATTAACATATGTAAATTTTATATGTTAATAATTGAGGTTTCCCAGGTGGTGCAGCAGTAAAAGAATCCACCTTCCAATTCAGGAGACGCAAGAGATGCAGGTTCTATCCCTGGGTCAGCTTACTGGAGCTGGGAGCAGGGAGGGAGGGATGGGGAGTTATTGTTTAAAAATTATATAGTTTCAGTTTTGCAAGATGAAAAAAGTTATGGAGAAGGATGGTGATATTGGTTGCACAATAATAATGTATTTAATACCACTGAACTATATACTTGAAATGGGTAGGATGGTAAGTTTCATGTTATGTGTATTTTACTACATTTTTTTAATTGGGAAAAAAGAACAGAAGACACCATGATATTCTCAGAGCTACCCCTTAAAATGATTAAGTCTTTGTCATCTCCTCAGACTTTTTATACATAGATCATTCTCCCTCACTATAAATTCTTTCTCAGGAATCTCTTCAGCCCTAAGCAAATAGACGTCTGCTAATTCCATCCCAGCCCTGTTCAAACATCCCTGGAAGAGTCTGAAACCACTTGGACTCAAGCTGAAACCCATTCCTACATAAGAAAATTAACTATGTCCTATAGATACTCCATACACCATAATTATTGGGGTTAATTTCTGTGTTACACATAAGATTCTGGGCACAAGATCAAAAAGTAAGAAGAAAGAAGCAAGAAATAAGCTCTTAATGCTTGTTGAAGCTTGATTTAAGAGCCAATGAAAGAAATGTTTCTGTTTCAGGGAGGGTGTCTGGCTCCTCAAACGAAGTCCTGGAGGTACCCAACGAGTCCAGGTCCTCAGCCCTGTCAGACCAGAAACTCAACTGTGTCATGATTTTCTCAGTGAGGAGGGTCCCGGAAACGAGTCCCAGGATCAGTGGAAGGGTATATAAAAACAAAGGTGGGTGTTTTAGTGCAGGGCTGGGGAGTTCACTTCTAGTGAATGGAATATGTGTATGGGATATGCACATCCACTCTTCCCAACTTCTGCGGCCAAACTTTTTTGAAGGACAACAGAGACCAGGCATCACCCTCAGGGGCAGCCCCGTCATCCTTCCAGGAAGCAGAACGCTCCAATGCCCAGCAGGGTAGTAAACACCAGAGCTGAGCCCTCTTCTCTGACTTCCCTTCTCTCAGGCCTCATGAATACCTGTCTCATGTTAACAGTCTGTCTTCAGGATAGACTGTGATGCAATGACTCAGAGCATAGATTTCTTAACCATAGTGGTGCTACACACAGTATACTGCACCCTAAACAATGTGATCAGATTCGGGTATTCCCTAATATCCACAATCATCTATTTATAAACGATATCCTGGATTGTAATGAGACTAGCCCAGTGCCTGCATATAGTAGACATTCAATGATGGTTAACAAAGTGCCACCTGTTACAGAAAACTGCTGCTGCTAAATCGCTTCAGTCCTGTCCAACTCTGTGCGACCCCACAGATGGCAGCCCACCAGGCTCCCCCGTCCCTGGGATTCTCCAGGCAAGAACACTGGAGTGGGTTGCCATTTGCTTCTCCAATGCATGAAAGTGAAAAGTGAAAGTGAATTTGCTCAGTCGTGTCCTACTCCTAGCAACCCCATGGACTGCAGCCCACCAGGTTCCTCCATCCATGGGATTTTCCAGGCAAGCTAGTCTCGCTCATTATGTGTCAATTCAGGTCATCCTTGGGAGTTCTAGGGCCACATGAATTTGCCCCTGTAGACAGTCAACTCACATAGTAGGCATTCTAGTTTTCTTAGAGTAAGATTTGCTTTGAACAATATACATTAACAACAGTGGAATAGGGAAGATTTGAATTACTGTTACACGATTGTACTGTTCTCAGGTGTTTGCATCCTGAAAACCCACTCCAACAAGACTGTGGTTCTAAATTGTTTTGAATGAAATCAAATTGACTTGAAACAAGTTATGAATATGACAATGTAGCTGAAATAATGTTTTCTCAAAAATAAGTATTTTGAACCACTGCTATTTATCAATAATTTTAATATACTCTGGAGTATTTATACATCTTTTCACATCTTGAAAAAGTTTTGGTCTTTTTTCCCCTAACTTAAGGGGTGGGGGAGGCTGACTTGCTTTTATGCCACTAATTCCTGCCCAGCTCATAATTTAAATATTATCCAGAATAAGAACTCTAACATGATGTATTGCAAGGGGCTAGTAGGGCTTTTCTTTTTGATGGGATATGGGTGCTCTTTAGGCTCTTCTTAGATTTCTCTCTTCATTTAATCAACAAACATTTGTAAGTGGCTCTATCTGCATCAGGTATCTAGTCACAAGGGATACTTCAGCGAGCAAAATGGACAAAAGTCTAGTGGAGATGGGGAGTCAGATAATAAGTAAAACAAAAATTATAGCAGTTGGTAATAAATGATAGAGTGAAATAAATCAAGGATGAGTGATAGTGAATGCAAAATAGAAGGATATTTGCAATTTAAAAAAATCTATGGTCCAGGGAAAACTGATAAGGAGACATCTGAGAAAAGATCGGAAGGTGGTAAGGGTGAAGGCTAGGTAGATATCTGGAGACTAAAGCATTCTAGCCACAGAGAATGGCAAGTGCTAAAGACCTGAGGTGGGAGCATGTCTGAGATATGCCGAAACCCACCAGAAGGTCAGTATACCAGGAGAGGAATGAACACAAGGAGATCAGAGAAGCTGGGTGGGAAGGCAGCTTGTGTGGGACCTTATGGGCTAGTGAAAAGACACTGGGTTTTCCTCCAAGTGAAGAGAGACTCCGAGTGAAAAGACATTGGGTTTTATAGTTTTACTCCAAGTGAAAAGACATCAAGTGGAGAAGCAGGGCCTCAACCCATTTAAACAAGTTCACTCTTGCTCCTATGTTGAAGCTAGACTGCTGGGAGAAGGCATGGGACAAAGCAAGGAGATCAGTTGGGAGACTATTGCAATAACCAGGGTAAAAAACTGACATCAGAGTAGAAGCAGTGGACATGGTGAGAATTAGACAGACATTGAACTAAGAGCCAACATGACTTCCAGAGAAACTGAATTAAGGTATAAAAGGAGAAGTAAAAAATGACCCCAGTGGTTTTGGCCTGAGCAACTGGAAGTACAATGCTGCCATTTCCTGAAATGAGATTTTTTGAACAATGTACACTAACCAACATGACAAAGAAAGGATCTAAACTATTTACATATGACTATTTTGATCTTGGGTATTCTCCTCCTGAGATGACTTCCTTAGATGGCTATAAGGCACAGGAATCTGGTGGAGAATTGTGACTTTATATCTGATCATGTTAAGTCTGAATTGCCTATTGCCATTCAAGAGGAAATATCAAGTGGACAGTTGAATATATGAACATGTAGTTCAGGGGAAAAGATCCCTGGCTGTGTACGGAGAATAAGCATATTGTTGATATTTAAACTGTCATAAGACAAGATCGCCAAGGAAGCTGAGATTTGAGTTCTGGAGCACTTTGATGTTTACAGGGGGTTGAAACAAGAAGGAATTGATGGAGAACTGATCATTAGGTTTTGCACCATTGGCATATTGAAATCTCAACAATGGTGGCGACAGTGAAAGCTTTTTTGGAGTAGACTCAAGAGAGAATTGGATAGACAGATTTGAAGATGACGTGTACAGGTAACTCCTTCAAGAAATTTTATTGTAACTGGAAACTCAGAAATGGAATAGCATCTCAATGTAGGTACGGAAGTCAAGAGAAGGTTTTATCACTTTTTAAAAAATTGATTTATTTATTTTTGGCTATGTTGGGTCTTCATTGATGCCTATGGGTTTTCTCTAGTTTCAGAGAGTGGGAGCTACTCTTTATTGAGGTGCACAGGGTTCTCATTGCGTGGCTTCTCTTGTTGCTGAGCACGGGCTCTAGGCATGGGCTTCAGCAATTGCAGCATGCGAACACAGTAGTTGTAGCTTGAGGGCTCTAGAGGTGTGTCCCCTGCATTGGCAGGTAGATTCTCAACCACTGGACCACCAATTTTTTTAACATGAGAAAAATTTCAGAACCCATGTACTCTGCCAGGAATTGTCAAGCAGAGAGAAGGAACTGATATTGAAAGGAAAAGATGGAAGAATTGCTGGGGCAATGTTCCTTAGCAGATCAGAGGGGAAGAGAACTTAGATGGGAATATGGCAGGTTATACACGGTAACAGGAGGGAAGGCAGAGAAAAAAGATGCCTTTCTACACTTCTGTACCATCTGAGTTCTCTTCCACAATGGAAGAAACTTACACTTGCTCTTAATCAAACTGCAGGCTCTGAAAGACTGAAATCTCAGTACTAATGACCCAATTACAGTCCTTTCTCCAAAAGCATCATTTGACATTTCTGGGCTTCAGTTTGGCAGCTGAAAAGGGAAGTTTCCTTTAAATTTGAAGTCAGGAATTGAGTTTAAGTTTGTATGGCTCACGAACAAAATGCTTTTTGTGCATTGACTGTATCATGGGTTGCCGGGGAATAGGGGAAAGACCTACATTCAGGAAACATGGCCTTGTATCTTAGCTTTGTGACCTTGCACAAGACATGAAATCTCTTGGAGGTTCTTTTTTCCAAACTAAAGTGGTCGTAAAAGGATCACAATAATTTCAGAGGGATATCGTCCACTCTGGGAAGTGCTTTGTAAACCCTACCGTTCCATGAGAAGGAATGTTCTATCATGATTCTCAGAAGGGAAGCCTTAACCTGGTTTGTTCCATCTTCACTTGTTACTGCTTTCAAAAAAAGGAAAAAACAGAAATTGCTGATTGTATTCAACTAGGAGATGGGAATGCCTTCTTCCATATCTTTCTTTGTGACATTTTCCCCTTCTCCCTTGCTGGAGACCAGCCTTTCTCCTAATATAGGTCTGAGGCTCCCAGCCCGGGCAGGCAGCCACACCTGACTGTGTAGGTGGAACTCCACCCCTGGACGCTTCATTTGCTGTCCTAGTTACTCCCTATGGTCTCCACAGCCCAAGCTGTGAACTCACAATTACACACTAGCTGTGAACTCACAATTACACACTACCTTCTGGAGGCTCTGCCCCAGCCCCACCACAACAGATGCTGTTTGGGAAGAGTTGAAGCAACTGCTATAAACATTGGGGGGAGCTCGACTAGCATCATTGGTGAAGCTCTGCCCACAAAGCTGCTCAGGGAGGATTCTTCTGGGTGTGGGAGGGACAACAGGAAAAAGACTCCTCAAGCTAGTCTTCCTTTTTGAAATGTTTTTATTTTCTCTCTATATATATTTTTTTAACTGAAGTATATAGTTTATATACAATGTTGTACTAATCTCTGCTATACAGCAACGTGATTTGGTTTTACATACGTGCATACATTCTTTTTTTATATTCTTTTCCAATTATGGTTTATCATAGGATATTGAATATAGTTTTCTGTGCTATATAGGTAAGACCTCGTTGTTTATCCATTTTATGTATAAACACTTACATCTGCTAACCCCAACCTCCCACTCCATCCTACCCCCAACCCCCTCCCGCTTGGCAACCACATATCTGTTCTCTACGTCCATGATTGTTTCTATTTCATGACACTATCTCAAGCTATTCTTTTGATTCCTCCCAAAGATACTGTTTTTGGCAAATTCTGGTCACTCCCAGAGTCTCAAGCCTTTTGTCTTTATAAAGTCTTATTCCATCAGGCCTGTGTCAGCCCCAAATTGCCAGGAGCTTGCCAAGTTTTTCATGCCACATTTCTGTTCTACAAGTCTGGGTTGAAACATTCCAGAAAGCAAAGCATTACCATTGCTTTATGTCCATTTTCAGGGCTCAGTGTTGAATTCTGATCAGGTAGCATAAATATTGTTGCTATTTGGTTGTTCAGTCATATCCAACTCTTTGGCGACTCCATGGACTATATAGCCCACCAGACTCCTCTGTCCATGGAATTTCCCAGGCAAGAATATTGGAGTGGGTTGCCATTTCCTTTGCCAGGCGATCCTCCCCACCCAGTGATCGAACCCGGGCCTCCTGCTTGGCAGGTGGATTCTTTACCACAGCTCCACCAGGGAAGCCCAGCATCAACATACTTTAGTTTAAAATCCTTGAAGAGGAAAACCAAAGAAACTCCAATTCAAGTAATATTCTGCCTAGGTCATGGTTGATTGCTTGAGTTCTCCATCTGTGTTCTCTTATAAAGTTCACCCTAATCGACTAAATTTGCCTGCCAAAGTCCTTTGTTCAGGATGACACTTTTGGACAATGCACAGAGGACAGGAGAGAGCCAAGATGCAGAAGAAGTGGTGGAATGGGTGAGCTGCTCACGTGACCTGGCAGAGACAACAAGTTGAAGTTGTGGCCAAGCAGCAGGAGGCTGCTAAGATTAAAAAAAGATACCCGTAATTAGAGCAAGGAGAACATCAAGATCAGAAGGAAGTGCCACCTCCTGCCTTCTCTTATCCAAATTACAGGAAATATATTTTAAAGTAAATCTAAGTATAAATGAACAAGTCCTAAACAACTTGTTGACAAGGGTCCATATAGTCAAGGCTATGGTCTTTCTGGTACTCATGTACAAATATGAGAGCTGCACAATAAAGAAGGCAGAGCACTAAAGAATTGATGCTTTTGAACTGTGGTGCTAGAGAAGACTCTTCAGAGTGCTTGGAAAGCAAGGAGATCAAACCAGTTAATCTTAAAAGAAATCAACCCTGAATACTCTTTGGAAGGAGAAGCTGAAGCTGAAGCTCTAATACTTTGGCCAGCTGACTCATTGGAAAAGACCCTAATGCTGGGAAAGATTGAAGACAGAAGGAGAAGAGGAGGACAGAGGATGAGATGGTTGGATGGCATCACTGATTCAATGGACATTAACTTGGGCAAACTTTGGGAGATGGTGAGTGACAGGGAAGCCTGGAATGCTGCAGTACTGTGAAGCTGCAGAGTTGAACACAACTTGGCACCTGAATAACAAGAGACAAAACCATAGTTCATTCAGTGTATTAGTTTCCCATTGCTGCTGTAACAAATTACTGCCTTTAAGCAGCACAAGTTTATCCTCCTACAGTTCTTTTTTTTAATATTCATTTGGCTGCATTGGGTCTTAGTTGCAGCACACAGGACCTTCATTGAGGCCTGCGGGCTCAGTAGTTGCAATGTGTGGGCTCGATCATTGCGGCATGTGGGCTCTTGAGCACATGACCTCTCTAGCTGCAGTGCTCAGGTTTAGTTGCCCCTTGGCATGTGGGATCGTAACAGTGTCCCCTGTGTTGTAAGGCAGATTCTTAACCACTCTGCTACCAGGGAAGTCCCTCCTTTACAGTTCTAGAAGCCAGAGTTATAAAATCAGTTTCACTGGGCTAAAGTCAAGATATCAGTAGAGATACTTCCTTCAAAGGGCTCAAGGGGAAAATCCTTTCCCTTTTCATCTTCTAGTGGTGCCTATGTTCTTTGATTTCGGGCCCATTCCTCTATCTTCAAAATATGTCACTTCAATTGCTGCTTCTGGCATCACATCACCTTCTTATCTGTCCCTTCCTATGTCCTTCTATTAAAAATATAAATATATATTTATTTGGCTCTGCTGGGTCTTAGTTGTGGCATATGAGATCTTTTAGTTGTGACATGCAGGACCCTGGTTGCAGGATGTGGGACCTAATTCCCTGACCAGGGATCAAACCCAGACCTGCACAGAAGCATGGAGTCTTAGCCACTGAACCACCAGGGAATTCCCTCCTGTGTCCTTCTTATAAAAAATATCATGATTCTGTGGGCCCATGAGACAGTCCAGGAAAGTCTTAACCCAAAATCTTTAACTTCACCTCAGCTAAAAGGCAGCATTGGGCAGGACTGGAATGTGGTACATTTGGGTGACTCTTACTGAGCCTACCACAATTTAAGCTTAAAATGGCCAGAGTTGCTCATTTGTTCAAAGGATAAAATAGAAATAAATCATTTTCAAAGTTAAAAGCTAATGAAAAGCCCACAACAAGCTGGTGATTTAAGAAGCACATACTCCAAACATCAACTTAGTCAGAGCACTGGTTTAGCCCAGGGAATTCTCAGCAATGAGAGAGGCTCGGTACTGTTATACAGGCTCAAATAGTGACCACAGATGTTCATTCTTTCTTTTTTTTTCCCGCTAACACTCACTGAGGGGCTTCTCTTTGCTGGGCTCTCTTACCAAGCTGGGGATGTGGGGAGTGAGACATGTGCTCGTGGTCTATTTCAGGAAATGAGTAGAAGATGAACCAAAACCTGGCCACATACAGGCACCTGAGGGACACATATAAAGCATGTAGAAGAGCTGAGGAGACAGGGGAATCATCAGCCTCTTGAAATTACTGGGAGCCCAGATAAATACCTGCCTCTGTAGCTCAGGCAATAAAGAATTTGCCTGCAATGGAGGAGACCTGGGTTCGACCCCTGGGTCTGGAAGATCCCCTGGGGAAGGGAATAGCTATCAACTCAAGTATTCTTGCCTGGAAAGGAGCTTGGCGGGCCATAGTCTATAGAGTTGCAAAGAGTCAGACACGACTGAGTGACTAACACTTTCACGTTCATCCGGCCCCAAGATTAAGGAAAGCAAGATGTGCCATCTGCCCCTCTAGTCACACAGAGGGACCATGCTATGCAGGGAACATGAGAAGACAGACTAGAGGGTAAAGGCAAAACACTAAGAAAGCCATAGAACAAAGTGAGGCATCTTTAGATTCCAAAGTCAACAAAGACTTTTAATTGAATCAAAGGGAAAAAATGAAGTTCATTCATTCATTCATGCAATAAGTCCTAGGCACTGTTCTAGGAGTTAAAGCAAAGTAAATCCTGTCCTCATGGAGTTTATATTCTGGCAGGAAGAGAAAGACAGTAGGCTAGTAGGTAAGATATGTAGTTTATCATCTGGTGATACATCTTAACAGAGACAAGCAAGGCATACAGAGTACTTTCGGAAAGGATTGGTTCTTTCTTCAGTATTTCTGGAGCACCTACCGTGCACTGTATTTGTAAGTATCTAATACTCTGTGTCACGGAGAAGGCAATGGCACCCCACTCCAGTACTCTTGCCTGGAAAATCCCATGGATAGAGGAGCCTGGTAGGTTGTAGTCCATGGGGTCACCAAGAGTTGGACACTTACTGAGCGACTTCACTTTCACTTTTCACTTTCATGCATTGGAGAAGGAAATGGTAACCCACTCCAGTGTTCTTGCCTGAAGAATCCCAGGATGGTGGAGCCTGGTGGGCTGCCATCTGTGGGGTCGCACAGAGTCGGACACGACTGAAGCAACTTAGCAGTAGTAGCAGCAGCAACTCTGTGTCAGGCAGTGTGCTAAATGCTATGGGGCAGAGATGAATGCATTCACTCCTTTGTTAAATATTTATTAAATGTTATCTGTGTGACAGTCACTGTACTAAGCCCTGGGGACACAAAATCTCTGCCATAGTGGGATTTCCAGACTAATGTGAGTCAGACATTTAACAATTAAAGACTCAGAAATAGCAGCTACAAACCAAAGTAACAGCTATGAATAGAACGTAATACGTACATCTCCTTAAACTGGGGCATTGGAATGGGCATCTCTAAGGAAGTAATATTTGAACTGAGACCCAAATGAGAGTAAAAGATATAAACAGTTGTTATAAACTATTGAAATTAGAGAACTATGGCATTGTCACAGGAGATGGGCAACTAGATCAATGTAAGAGAACAAGGAGGCCAGAACCGGACTCATAAATATGTAACAACTGATATATGACAGAGGTGGCATTGCAGGTTAGTGGTCAGGTGCAAGCAATACAATAAATCCTACCAAGAAAATGCATAATCCATATAGAAAAAATTAAACTGGATTCTGTGTACTTCACATCATACACAGAAAGGGTGACTGAAAAACTTAAAAAGAAAAACCTTTAAGTCTTGCCAGAGAAAATATAGAATATTTTGACCTTGGGTAGGAATAGATAAGTCACAAAAAGCACTAACCATAAAGGGAAAAAGATTGAAGCTTGATACATTTGACCACAGTACGATTACAAACTTCTATCCAAAGATGGAGGGAGAAAGAAAAAACACTATGGAAGAAAAGAAGGAAGAGTAGCTGCCGACCAGGAGGAAACATTTGTAACTGATATAATTGGCAAAGAAGCAATCTCTAAAATATATGTGACTCCTAAAAATCAGTAAGAAAAAGACAACTCAATACAAAGATGGGCAAAAGTCATAAGCAGGCATCATTTTTTTTTTTTTTCCAAAGAAAACTCCATGAGAAAAAAAAAGTAAGATGTTCAACCTCCTTAGTAATTAGGTAATGAAATTAGTTCACAAGCCATCATTTTACAATTAATAGATTGCCAGAAATTAGAGAGTCTGACAAATGCTGGCACCTGCAGGTGCTGGGGTGGGGAGGCTTCCCTTATGCATGTGCCTGTGGTGGTGTGTGGGGCTAGGAGTGGAGTCCTTCTCTTGGCTTCTCTGTCTCACTCAGGCCCTGGAGGCAGGGATTCACCCTTGCCACTGGCGATAGAATTGATGGGGGCAGGGGACCACCAAGGTTCTGAAATTTGCTGTGAAGTCCCCCTAAAGCTACCTATGCCTGCCATTCTGCACCCTCTTTGGGCTTGTGTTGGGTACCTATCATCTCTCCCAACAGAGAATGAATGAATGCTTTGTCCTCTTTAACTCAATCACCGCCCGCCCCCTCCAAACACCTGGTCAAGGACCAGGCTCAGAGTAGGAGCTCCTTATGGACATCGCTGGGAGGGATTGGGGGCAGGAGGAGAAGGGGACGACCCAGGATGAGATGGCTGGATGGCATCACGGACACGATGGACGTGAGTCTGAGTGAACTCCGGGAGATGGCGATGGACAGGGAGGCCTGGCGTGCTGCGATTCATGGGGTCGCAAAGAGTCGGACACGACTGAGCGACTGAACTGAACTGAACTGAACTGCTGTATATATTTCTGTGCTTTCTGAATTGGCGTGGATTCCCATTTCTTTGACCAGCAGAGCCTTCCTCCAGCCTTGCCTTGTTAAAACGAGCAAGTAGAGGAAGTTCTCCACCAGAGCTGCTCAGCGTGTCCGGCGAGAGGACCAGGATGCAGAGGCAGCCACGTAATAAACGAGGGATGTTAAACGAGGAGCGAGGCAGGCCCCAGCTCCCAGCGCGGCCTCAGCTCCGCCCTGGAAGCCCCTGGATTGGGGTCCTGGGGACAGGGCTGGAACAGAGCCGGAATCCCGCGAGAAAGAAGCTTCGGAACACTGGCCCTCAGGGTGGGGACGACGGAGGGCCCACCGCCCGTCCTGGGTGCCCGTTTCCAGGCCTAGCTCCTGTCCCCGGAGTCCTCCCCGCCTCCCAGACAGCGCCCCTCCGACATGTTCAGCGGCTGGTTCCGGGTGGGTTCCCAGCAGCAGGGGGCCTGGCTGGAAGCGGCCAGAGAAGCCAGGGCGGGAGCCGGGCAGAGTCCCCCGGACCCGCAGGCCTTGAGGAACGCTGAGACGGTGTCATCCCGGCGGCCTGGGAGGGGCCGGCACTGGGCGGGGCGGAGCCTGAGAAGGCCGGGTGCGGGGCGGGGATCTCCCGGCGTGAGAAGAGGGCCGGGAGGACCTTTCCCAAATCCACCCGCCGGCGGGCCTCTCGCTGGAGGGGTGGCAGGGTGGGGGGCGGATGCGGGAGCCCCGCGGAGTCCCTGGCAGGTGAGTGCCAAGGCCTCACTGGCCTGCCTCGAAGGGTGTGGGTGTATCCTGGGTGCTAAGGTAACGGAGTATCCCAAATCAGCTGTTAGGGAATTCAGTTGGGGCCCTTGCTTGGTGGCAGGGAGTGCCTTTTCCACTGGGGTTTGTGTAGGTGAGTAGAAGGCTCAAGCTTGATTCAGTGACCAAAGAATGGAGAAGAGGGAACGAGGTTCACAGATCAACTCCGTGCCCACCTGGCAGTATGCATTTAAAGAGTAACAAGGATAAAATGCATTGGTCTATGGGGAAGGGGCAGGGCGTTTTATGCAGGAGTGGGGTGCTACCCGCTTTTTATCCATTTTTGGTCCTTAATGTCTGGTCCTGGCTACCAGTGCTGTGCTGTGCTTAGTCGCTCAGTCATGTCCTGCTCTTTGCGACCCCACTAGGCTCCTCTGCCCATGGGGATCCTCCAGGCAAGAATACTGGAGTGGGTTGCCATGCACTTCTCCAGGGGAACTTCTCAACCCAGGGATCAAACCCAGTCTCTCTCATTGCAGGCAGATTCTTTACTCTCTGAGCCACCAGGGACGCCCAAGCATACTGGAGTGGGTAGCCTATCCCTTCTGCAGGGGATCTTTCTGACCCAGGAATCAAACAGTGATCTCCTGCATTGCAGGTGGATTCTTTACCAGCTGAGCTACTGGGGAAGCCCAGCTACTAATAGGTGTGTCATTTAATCTGCTTATATAGCAAAATGAGGACTCAGGGTCTGCTGGAGGTCAGATTCATGGCCATTGTGGTCTCAACTGGTTCCATCTGTATTTTTTTTTTTCCTTTTGTGTGTGCATATAACTTCCTTTATCCCTGAACCCTTCAACTTAAAGATTTATGTCCACTCCTGCTAAGGCTGGGTGGGGTGGAAGTTGGCAGGTTGTGAGCAAGGACACTCTTGCTAAAGGTGGGAGTTGGTGGATTCTGAGCAAAGACCTGGAGCAGCTCTGGCACCAGGGGTACTCACCCCACCCCTACCTCTGCCTTAGCCGGACCTGGAAGGAGGGAGTAGGGGAGGGGAGCCCTATACCTCTTAGATGTCAACAGCTAATTCCCCCTCTTTAGCTCTGTCCCTGAGGATTGAGGCCTTCGTTCCAAACTGTGTATTAGAAGAACCCCTCCACCTCAAGGGAGAGACTTCCAGGGCTTGCACCCTAGACTGTAGCCAACTTAGAGACAGATGGGCTTGAAAGGTCTGGTGACATTAGCCACTCCTGGGCCATTTGGCTGGGAGTTTAAAACCTCCCAGCTAGTAGTCTGATCTGCAGCTGGCCCCTCCCCACACTCAGGTCCACCAGAGGCTCAGCCCCCCTTCTGTTCTGGCACCTTTACTTCTGCCTAGTTTCAGGTACAGTCCAGCTTCACACATGCCTTTGGTGTGGAGGGGGTTCTGCCGAGCCTGAGGGCTGTCCTGCTCAAGGCAGGCAGGACCTGAGGGGCCTGCTCACCTTGTGTCCGGCAGGACCCATCCCTGCTCTTTGCTGTCACTGTTATTGGGGTCACTGTGCTCCTGTTTGCCCTGAAGAGCAAGAATGTGATGAAGAGTCGTCACATCACCTTACAGAACTCTGGTACCAAGTACCCGCTGCCTTTGATTGAGAAAGAGGTGATGGGGCAGCCCTCCCCCTCTGCTGTCAGGGATGGGGGTGGGGTGATGGGAGAGGAAGGCAAGGTGTGCGGCATGTGGTGGCTGGGGAGGCCAGGGCAGTGGGGTGGGCGTTCGTGGCCTCTGGTTTGCTCTCCAGAGCATACACGTGTCTGTGTATGTGTGTGGAGAGCTCCTTTCCCAGGCATCTGAGCTGCCCAGCAAGACTTCCAGAGAGCTGACAGAGCCTGTCTCTACTTTATCAGCAAATCAGCCACAACACTCGGAGGTTTCGCTTTGGACTGCCCTCCCTGGACCATGCCTTAGGGCTTCCTGTAGGTGAGTGGGGTTTTGTCACCACTGGGACCTGGGGCCCATCAGAAACTCGGCTGAGGTGCAGAGGTTACCCTGCTACTTTGCTTGAGCCACATAAGCTCAGAGAGCTGGGGAGATGGGCTTGGGGACAGTCCATTCCCTTTCTCATTGTTCCATTTGGGCTGACACAAAACTGATACTGTGATGAACATTGAAAAGAAGCGACTCTAGAGTCAGAATGTCTAAGATCCATTGTCAGCTCCTTGCTGGGCAAGTGTAGGCAAGTCCCTCACCTCTCTGAGCCTCTGTCTATAAAATGGGGCTTCCCAGGCCTGTCTGCTACTGGTGGTATTGTGAGAAGTGACGGATGGATGTGAAATTCAAACTGTAAAGTGCTGTGCACTTGGGAGGGATGGGAGGAATTGATGTTCCCCTACTGTAGGGAGAAAGGCCCTGAATGTTTGGAGAGGCAGGAGGAAATTGGTGTCCTCCCCCCACCCCACTACATGGATTCTCAGCGGGGGCTTCAGACCCATGCACACACAGAGGTACCCGTTGTGGGTACGAGCCTGAGCAGTCCTAGAGTTCCGAGCTAATCCCATTTCTAATCTGTACCACCAGGCTTCCCAGGTGGCACAGCAGTAAAGAAGCCACCTGCCAATGCAGGAGATGCAGGTTCGATCCCTGGGTCGGGAAGATCCCCTGGAGTAGGAAATGGCAACCCACTCCAGTATTCTTGCCTGGAAAATCCCATGGACAGAGGAGCTTGGTGGGCTACAGTCCATAGGGTCACACAGAATCGGACATGACCGAGCAACTGAGCACAGCAATGCCAATCTGTACCACCACCAGATGGCTGAGTCAGCCTTAGTGTCTGCTAGGCCCAGAGCCTGAAACTTTGTATAAACTGCTAGTGCTGTTCGCCTTCCTGGTGGAGATCCTCATCCAGAGCCTGCTTGTCCTGTGCGCAGGGGACAGAACCTTGACGTCACCTCTTCAAGTGAGGAAATGACCCACCAGGTAGTCAGCCTGGCCCCTGAGCCTCCTTGCTTCTTCCTCTCCTCTTCAGCCCGAAGAGCTGAGTGTCAGCTTGCTTTCCAGCCCTCTGCCTGGCCTCTGAGGCCAGTCCTATTGGCAAGAAAACTAAAGAATGAAAACCTTTGAGAAGTAGAATTTCTTAGAAACTGCCATGACCCACTCTCCTCAGTCCTGGTGTGGGCAGTGCACAGTTAGTGGGAAAAGTAGTTTAGAGGCTTCTGGGAGAGTCAGCTACAAAGACTCAGGGAGTGCTCATGCATCCCAGCTCTGCTGAAATGAAGCTGGTCAGAGATGGGGGCTCAGGACCAGTTGTGTGGACCCATTTTCTTTGAGGTTGCTGCCATGCCAGGCCCAGGTTGTCTGTATCTGAAAGAGCCTTTCTGAGGTTTCTAGCATCAAATGAGTTCTCAGCAGAAAGCTGCTGCAGGTGTTTATTCCTGGGTATCCCTGGTGACCAACCAGGCCATAGCCAGAGACATTGAGCTGGTCCTTTTTTAAATTTTATTGAAGTAAAGTTGATTTACAATGTTCTGTTAATTTCAAAGTGACACAGTTTTATATCTTCTTCATATTCTTTCACATGATGGTTTATCACAGGATATTAAGTATAGTTTGCTGTGCTATACAGTAAGTCCTTGTTGTCTATCCATCCTAAGCCTGTTCTTTCTTAACCCATAGTCAGGCTTCAGGACCCCTCAAAGACGTTGGTTTATGCCCCCTCCATCCTTTTCCTCCTTCCCTTCTCCTCCTCCTCCCTGATCTCTGCTTCTGTCTGCATATGCGCTCCCTGTCCTGTGCACACACGGCTTCTCCTCCCTCAGATACTCTGGCACAGAACTTCCTCTTGCCTTTGCCTCTTGCCATCTCTTGATTGCAGCTTTTGACCTCACCACTATTATCTTAATCACTTAAGTCTCCCAGGTGGGAACCAACAGAAACCTGAGTGGCCCAGCTCATCATGTGATGCTGAATCCATAGGACTCTGGCCACCGTGGTCTGCTCATGTCTACCTCGGAGAGGCAGAATTACATGGTTCAAAACTTCACTTGCCCTTCAGCAGAGCCATGGGCCAGGGGGACACAGTGCTTCTGCTGGAACTCATGGCCTATGGATATCTAAATCCTGAGGCTCCACATGCCTGTGAGCTCAGGCCTGCTCCAGCCCAGGCAGCAGGATACAGATGAAGGGGCTGTGATTCATTCATAGACCCCAGTGATACATCCAGTTTAGGAAGAAATGACTTTATGAAGGCAGCATGCTTTGCTTTAAAAATGAAACACTTTTCTATAATTTTTAATACTCAGCCTCCAACTTTAGTTAGCTCTTCCTGCTCCACAGAGTACTTGGACACAGTAACACAATGACAGAGTCAGGGCAGGTGTATGGGGTGAAGTGACTTGTTCAGAGTTGCACATGTGGTGATAAGGGCAGGCCTAGGATCCAGGCATCCTGGACTTGGACTCCTTCCCTTCTTGGTCTTCCTCCCATGCATCCTGCCACACTATGCACCTCCTCACCCCTTGAAGCTCAATCCTTTAGAGCAGGAGTCCCCAGCCATAATCAGGTACTGGTCCGTGGCCTGTTTGGACCCGGGCGGCACAGCAGCAGGTGAGCGGTAGGCCAGCGAGTGGAGCTTTGTCTGTATTTACAGCTGCTCCCATTGCTCACATTATTGCCTGAGCTCTGCCTCCTGTCAGATCAGCAGCGACATTAGATTCCCATAGGAACCCAAATCCTAGCCCTAAAGTCACGGTGGAATATCCTGAGATTGCCACAAAATGGAAATAAAGTGCACAATAAATGCAATGTGCTTGAATCATCCCCAGACCACTTTCCTGCCCTGGCCTGTGGAAAACTTGTCTTCCACAAAACCAGTCCCTGGTGCCAAACAGGTTGGGGACCGCTGCTTTAGAAAAACCCTGGGTCCTGTTTAGGCTGGCCCTGCTCAGTCTTAACCTGTGGTGTCTTTTCTGTAGGTAACTATGTTCATCTCTTGGCCAAAATTGATGGTGTTCTGGTGGTCAGGGCTTACACACCTGTGTCCAGTGATGACGACCTAGGCTTTGTGGACTTAATCATCAAGGTAAAGGATGCCTGCCACGTCCAGCTGCCTCACTGTCGCAAGCCTGTTCAGGGCAGTGGGTGGAGAAGGGGTGCATGAGATGGATAGGGCTTCCTGGCAGTGGCATTTAACAGTGAAGCTGTCGCCCTAGTGAAGTCTTCAGGGGTTGCTCAGAGCAACCGTGAGCACAGTGGATTTGCTCCAGACAGTTTCCCGTAGCAAATGTATTCCTGAGTTGTATGTGGCTGCAGTCTCGGGTCTAAAGGTGTGAAAAGTGTGCTGCTTTATTTTTCAGATCTACTTCAAAAATGTACATCCTAATCACCCGGAAGGGGGGAAGATGAGTCAGTACTTGGAGAACATGAAAATTGGGGACACCATCCTTTTTCAAGGGCCCTCTGGGTGCCTGTTCTATCATGGATCAGGTACTGGGAGCTTCACACTAGGCCTCCAGCTGGGAGGAATATCCCCACTCTTGTTGCATCATTCTAGAAAACTCCTAAGATTTGAGTCACATGCTCTTGTCCTTGAAGCCTTCATACATTCATTCACATACCCACTTTATGAGATTATAAGGTTCATGAAGGTAAAGGAGTGATTTGGTATTTCCTCATCACTGTATCTCCAGCACAATGCCTGATACACAAAAGGCACTTGGCTGCTGCTGAAAAGTGGATAAAGGGTTGATGGATGGAAGGAATGCACACTCATCCATTTACTCACACACTCGTCACTTATTCATTCACTAGCTTGGGTGAGAGTGCTCTGTGAGGCTCCATGTTATCTTCAGCATGCCTTCCTGCTTCCTCAGGAGAAAAGCTACAGTTATTCCCCAAGAATGCCCCAGCTCTATTCCTGCTTTGGGTCCTGGTGGATCAGGGCTGGCTGAGGAGGCCCAAGATGATGTTCGTGCAAGTTGTAGACATGAGAAGTACCCTCTTTTGATTTCAGGGAAGTTTGTATTCAAACCATACAAAACAAGTGAGCCTGAAACTAAACTGGTGCATCACCTGGGAATGATTGCTGGAGGCACAGGTAAGAGGCTACTGAGGGCTTCATCCACAGGGTGAACCCTGAGACCTTTCTCACGTTGGAGTCATGGTCCTGGAAGAGGCGACGTAAGAGATTCTTTCCCTGGCTGTTTGAAATGGGGATGCAAAGTCAATGGCAGTTCTTGACTCTGACCCTGGATGCCCTGCTCCCCTTAACCAACGTGGGGGCTACACCAGGAGCCCCTGGAGCTTCTAAGGTGAGTTTGGGAGGCAGGCTGGGCTGGCCCACACATGGGCTCCCAAGGGCTCCTGGATCCTAATCAAGCCTGACACTCCCTATCACTTGAAAATGAATGCCTGAAAGATGAGAACAATCGTGTAATGTGAACTACTAAGCGCCAGGCACCATAATGGGCATTTTAAAAAAAACTATCACATTTACTTGTCATTGGTTCTGTTTTACAAACGAGGACACTAAAAAGCTCAGACAGTGAGGGAGCTGGACGTAAAATGCAGTCCAGTTTCAAAGCTGATGCTGCCGTATGAAAATGAGAAGGGCTTTTGATGGACTGTTGTGTTAGAAGAGAAAACCAAGATGAAGGGTAGTTTTGCATGTTGAGTTCTGGGCACAGAAGTGAGAAAAGTAATCGGGATCAAGGAAACGTGAAGCTGCTGCAGAGTGGGGACTGTGGGCATCAGAGGGGGAGGGGAAGCCAGCCTGCATGCTCACTGTGTTTCAGGGATCACACCCATGCTGCAGCTTATCCGCTGCATCACCAGGAAGCCCAGTGACAAGACCGTGATGTCCCTCATCTTCGCCAACCAGGTCAGTTCTGCTGAGTCAGCCCTGAACCGGGAAATAATGTTCCACTGTTTGCAGCCCCTCCCTGCTCACTGAGCTCATGCTAATCTGTGCCTGCGGCTGTGGAAGGGCTTACTGGGCTCAAGCAGGGCTGCTGGCAGCCAGAGAAACTGAGTCTAGACCTGTTTTTCCATTTGTTTATTTGTTTTTTTTAACTCTGTCTCCCCAACCAACCATAAGCACTAAGCTTTCCTTCTTTAATACATAGTTCTGTCCTTCTCCCCAATATAAAATCATAGATGCCTTTAGTGGAAATTTCAGGAAATTCAGAAGCATATAAACAATTTACTTCATTTTTTTGTCTTTGTCCTATACGTGCTGTATAGTCACAATTATAGTTTTTCATTTTTTTCCACTCAATATTACCTCACAGGCATTTTCTTCTCATTATTACTTTGTAAATACTTTTATCAGTCAAGTTGTACCATCATTTACTGAATTTCCTTTTCCAGGCTACTCTCAGTTTTCATGGTTATAAATGATACAGTGATGAATAACTGTGCCTAGGCTTGATCACAGTTAGATTATTTTCTTAAACAGAATCTTAGACGTGAAATTGTTAGGACAAGGATTGTGACGAGTTTTAAGGTCCAGGACTCGTGTGCAGCAAATCTCTGAGCCTGCAACAGATCTTTTGGCTTTGCTCACTTTCCCCAGTGAAGGCTACAGCCTCTGTCTTCCTCTGCTGTAGCTCTCCAGTGCTGTAGATTACATATAGTGTCATACGTCACTGCCTTAGCCCCTAGCATTCCCTGCAGGAAATCCTGGGTCATTCGAGCTTGCCTTGCCTGGCACTCGGGGTGGATGCAGGAGCTGGGCCAGGATGCCCAGTGCTCACACACAGCCTTCCAGGTGGAGGGCAGTCACCCACCGCTTCCCTCCACCAGAGGGTGTTTGTTGTGCCGGAGCCTCAGCAGAACTTGCTGCCCCAGAGTCTGCAGGTAGCACTCAAGCTAGAACTGGATGGCTGGCACAGGAATGTGCGGACCCACGTGCTTAGTGTGGGGAACAAGTAGGATGCCCTGGAGGAGCTCAGCTCATGCTGCTTTTTTTTTTTTTTTTTAATTCCTAGACAGAGGAGGATATCTTGATGAGAAACGAGCTTGAAGAAGTTGCCAGAACTCATCCAACGCAGTTCAACCTGTGGTACACCCTGGACAGGCCTCCTGTTGGTATGGTCCCCTTTGGTCCCCACCATGGGTCAAGTCCAACCTTGGACCCAGCCAGGAACCAGTCCCCGGGTTGGTTGATTGGCTGTGAGCTTGGTGGCTGAGGCCTTGGGCTATGTCCCTACTGGGAAATGCAGAAATTTGAGGGAGAGAAGATTTGGGCTGACTTGTTTGTAAGGGCAGGAGGGGGTAGGTGTCCAGCATCTCAGCGGCACTCCACACACTGCCCTGTGACATCAGAGGGATCCCTGTGTTACGCTGAGCACCCATTCCACACAGCATCCCACAGTCATCACTCACTGCATCCAGTATGGAGACTTACCCCTTCACCTGGCACCCTTCACCTCACCTAGGACAGCAGTCCTCACAAGTTGAACCACAGACAGCGGCTGCAGCCCCAGCCAGCACCCAGCGGCCGCAGTGTACACCGCACCCTGCAGAGGCCTCACGCTGCTGGCAGGCTGCCTCTCCCACACAGTGCTTAGGCCTGCCTTGTCATAGAGCTCTCTGGCCAGCAGAGGGTGCCACCCACCTGAGCCGGCCCCCAAACACCACCGCGTCCTCTGCCTGGATTCACACTACACGTGGGTGCATCTCTCTCACTGTGCTGTTCACCCTCATCAGTGCTTAGAGCCGGCAGACACCAGCCAGGGACTCAGAGTCCCAGCAGTGAGCCTGGGATCTGGGGTATATACTTAACAGGGCTGCCTGGACCCACCCACATCCTCTACTCTCAAGTTTCTGCAGGAAACAGCAGCACAGATGTCTAAGCTTTGGCCAACAAAGCTCCCAGGCCTGAGGTAGGGAGGGTAGGAGGCCTGGGGTCAAGGATGCAATCTGGCTCCTCCAACAGCTTTTTTATGCTTAACCTCAGACTGGAAGTACAGCTCAGGCTTCATCACCAAGGACACGATCAAGGAGCACCTCCCTCCCCCTGGGGAGTCCACGCTTATCCTGGTGTGTGGCCCACCACCCATGATCCAGACAGCTGTGCACCCCAACCTGGAGAAACTGGGTTATACCAAGGACATGATTTTCACCTACTAAAGCCTCTCTTGCTCTTTCCAAATTTGCCTGGTCCTGTTCATGGTTCATGGAGAGCTCAGCTTCACCATGTTAACCTGGGAAGTATCCAAAGACCCTTGTCATGTACCCTCGGGTACGCTGGCACTCCTCGCTTTTGGTGTGGGCCTAAGAAAAAGGTTCGAGAGGCAGGAGATAAAGGGGTTTCTGGGGCCTCCTTGCCTGGTGAGGTTTGAAGGAACTCCCTTTCAGTATCTTTTCCCATAGTTCAGTGAGATAAAATTCAGTGCAAGGCAGAGAGCCCATGAGTGTGGGTCTGAGGGTGACCCGCTGGACAGGTAGAAGGCCTTGGCTTGCTCCACGTGTGAACTGGCATCTCGTGTCCTTGGGAGGTCAGACCTGTCAAAAATGCTGGGGCAGAACTCCAGGAGAACCCACATGGGGTCACGTCAACTTGTGATAATTTCTCTTGACCCCCTTCTTTCTAGAGTGCGGTTTTTAAGGCGAGACCTATTAGAGTGCTCAGGCACCCTCCACATGCACGCTTCCTTCTCTTGTAGGAGCCCCTTGAAATGTGAATGGTGTTTAAAATACACATCAGGGCAGTAGTCAAGGTGGGCCCCAGGAATCCTAGATTCTTCGTACTTGGCACAACAAATGGAGGTAAGAGGTGCGTCTTTGTTAGTATCCTCTAAATGCCAAGTCCTATTCTGGAGTGGTGGGTGGGTTAGGGGTGGTTAATACCTGTATATTAACTTTGTATCCTGCAACTTTACTGAATACCCTGATGACCGCCAGTCACTTGGTCCTGCCTTTAGTACTTTCTATATATAGTCATCTGCAACAGTGACAGTTTTAATTCTTTTTCAATTTGGATTCCTTTTATTTCCTTTTTCTTTGACTGCTGCAGCTGGGACTTCCAAAATACTTGGATAAAAGAGGTGAGAATGGATATCTTTGTTTTGTTCCTGATCTTAGAGGGAATGCTGTCAGCTTTTCACTGTTGACTATGATGTTAGCTATACCTAGCCATGAAAAGCTATGTATAGCCTTTATTCTGTTTATGTATATTCCTTCTATGCCACTTTCTGGAGAATTTTTATCAAATGGTTGTTCAGTTTTATCAAAAGCTTTTTGTGCATCTATTGAGATGATCCTGTGGTTTTAATTCTTCAGTTTGTGAATGTGGTGTATCGCACTGATTGATTTGTAGATACTGAAAAAAATCTCTGCAGCCCTTGGATAGTTCCCACTTCATCATGGTGTACAATCCTTTTAACGTATTGTTGGGAGTAGATTTGCTAGTATTTTGCTGAGAACTTTTGCATCTATGCTCATCAGTTATAAGTGTTTTTAATTTTCTTTTTTGTGATAATTTTGTCTGATTTTCATTATCAGGATAACAGTTGCCTCACAGAATGAGTTCAGATGTGTTCTTTTCTCTCCAGTTTTTTGGAATAGTTTCAAAAGGGTAAGTGTTATCTCTTTTCTAATGTTTGATAGAATTCATGTGTGACTTTTGTTTGTTGGGGGAGAGTTAAAGTTACTGATTCAAATTTCAGTACTGGTAATTGGTCTGTTCATATTTTCTTTCTTCCTGGTTCAGTCTTGAGAGATACCTAACTTTGTTCATTCCTTCCAGATTGTCCATTTTGTTGGCTCATAGTTGCTTGAAATAGCCTCTTGTAATCCTTCGCATTTCCGTGGTGTCAGTTGTTAACTTTCATTTCTGACTTTACTTATTTAGGCCTTTTTTCTTGACGAGTCTTGGTAAAGGTTTATCAATTTTTGTGTATCTTTTCAAAGAACCAGCTTTTAGTTTCACTGATATTTTCTATTGTTTGTAGTCTCTATTTCATTTATTCCTGCTCTCATCTTTCTTTCTTTCCTTCTAACTGTATTTTGTTCATTCTTCTTTAGTTGCTTTAGGTGTAAGGTTACTTTTGTTTCCTGAGGTAAGCTTATATCACTATAAACTTCCCTCTTAAAACTGCTTTTGCTGCATCTCAGGGTTTTGGAACATTGTGTTTTCATATTTGTCTCTAGGTATTTACTTCCTCTGTGATTTCTTCAGTGATCCATTGGTCGTCTCTTTTAACAGTCTTTAAGTCTATTTCGTCTGTAAGTATTGCTACTCCAGCTTTCTTTTGGTTTCCATTTGCATGGTATGTCTTTTCTCCTCCTCTCGCTTTCAGTCTGTGAGTGACCCTAGATTTGAAAGGAACCTCTTGTAGGCAGCAAATACATGAATCATCTTTTTGTGTCCATTCAGCCAGTCTGTGTCTTTTCTTTAGACTATCTGCACTTAAAATAATTATCAACATATATTTTCTTACTGCCATTGTGTTGTTTTAGATTTGTTTTTGAAGGTCTTTTCCCCCTTTTGTTCTCTTGTGACTCGATGACTATCTTAAGTGTTGTATTTGGAGTCCTTTGTGTGTATTTATTGGAGAAGGAAATGGCAACCCACTCCAGTATTCTTGCCTGGAGAATCCCAGAGACAGAGGAGCCTAGTGGGCTGCCGTCTATGGGGTCGCACAGACACGAATGAAGCGACTTAGCAGCAGCAGTGTGTATTTATATTATAGATTTTTGGTTTGCAGTTACCCTGAGGGTTTTATACAGCAGTCTGTATGTATATATGATTAAGTCGTTGATCTCTTTCAACTGCATTTTAAATACCCTGCATTTGTACTTTCCCTACCCTTAAAAGTACTATTCTTGATATTTTACATCTAGTTGTTTGGTTTATCCCTTAATTGCTTAGTGTGGATAGAGATGACTTTACTACTATTGTTTATCATCCCTATTAGCTTTGTGGGAGGCTGATTTCATACCTTTACTATATGTTTGCCTTTACTGGTGTTTTTCATTCCATAATTTTGTTATTTACACTGGCAGCCTTTTTCCACTAGACACGTTCCTTTAGCATTTCTTGTAAAGCTAGTTTAGTGATGAATTTGTTTAGCTTTTGCTTGTCTTTAAAGTTTTTGACTTCTTCAAATCTGAATGACAGCCTTGGTGGGTATTCTTGGTTGCACATGCCACTCCCTTCTGACCTGCAGAGTTTCTGCTGAAAAATTAGCAAATAGTTTTATGGGAGTTCCCTTTACTGTTATTTGCTTTTAGTAATTTGCTTTTAGTATTCTCTCTTTAGCTTTAATTTTTGTCATTTTGACAGTGTGTCTTGCTATGTTTCTCTTTGGGGGGCTCTGCATTTCCTAGACTTGGGTGACTCTTTTCCCAGGTTAGGGAGATTTTCAGCTATCCTCTCTTCAAATACTTTCTCGAGCCCTTTCCCTCTTCAGGACCCCAGTAATGCACATATTAGTGTGCTTGATGTTGTCCCAGAGTTCTCTTAAACTCACCTCATTTCATTCTTTTCCCTTTTTTTCTTTTCAGCAGTGGTGGTTTCCTCTGCCACCTCATTCTGTCTGAATTACTATTTGTAAGTGGTAGGTTAGTTACATTTCTTGACCTTGGAGAAGTGGCCTTGTGTAGGAAGCATGCTTGCAGTGTATTCCTCTCCTTACCCAAGCTATATGTTCTAGGGTTCCCCTAAGAGGGCAGCACAGGTCTTTCTGTTGTGGTGCGCTGGGCTTGGATGGCCCCCTGGTCTGGTTGGGTGTCATAACCCAAGGAGGCCCCAGGGCCAGTGCTGGCTCACTGGTGGGCGGAATCAGGGTCACAAAGACCCTGGGGCAGTTGCCCAACTACCGACAGCTGAAACCAGTTCCTGGGGTTAGGGCCAGACTACGGGTAGGCAGAGCTAGTTCCTGAAGTCTGAATGTTGGGCCAAGGACCCTAGAGCTTGAGATCATTGGCTCCTAACACAGTTGGGCATGGGACCTGGGGTGTCCTGAAAGGTTGTGTTGGTCTATTAGTGTTCAGGGCCCACCTAGTACAGTCTGGCCTGTGTTGGGGAATTGTAGTTTTCTTACTTTACGAGCCAGGTCTTAGCCCTCTGGTGAGTTGAGCTATGTGGAGGGGTGAACCCAGAGGCAGCTGTGGGCTCCTTAGTCTTTAGATAGCCTGTCTGCTGATGGGTGAGGCTGTGTTCCCACCCAGTTCTTTGGCTTGAGGTGGCCCAGTACTGTTGCCTGTAGGCCACTGGGCAGGGTGTGGTCCTTGAGCTACTAACCCAAGCTGTCAGCTGCCACCATCAACCATGTTCAAGCTCCTGAATGCTCCCGGGTATGGCTTCTGCAGTTAAGCCCCACTGGCTTCAGAAACAGCTGCTCTGAAAAGATCTGACCAGAGCCCTGGGCTTGGCGGCCTGACGTGGGGCTCAGAACTCTTGCTCTTGTGGGAGAATCTCTCTAATATAATTATTCCCTCGTCTGTGGGCCGCCCGCCTTGGGGAGGTGGTATGGGATTTGACTGTATTGCAAGTCCATCCTTCCTACCTGTTTCGTCGTGGCTCCTTCTTCATGTCGTTAACTGTAGAAGATCTCTACAACCTTTTTTTATCGATGGTTGTCCTGCAGATAGTTGTGATTTTGGTGTGCTCGTGAAAGCAGGTGAGTTCTGGGTCTGGTTACTCTGCCATCTTGGCTGCTCTCCCCTCTGCTGAGCCAGAAATTTCGTGCGGATGTTGTTCTCCAAGTTACAGACGTGGAAACTTAAACATGAAGCTGTTGTCCCTAGGTCATTCAGCCAGTAGGTGGCAGAGCTGGGCTTCAAACTTGAGTTTAACTCCAAGTTATTCGCTTTTTGCAAAAACTGGCCCAGGAGCAGCATTGTTTGAACTTGGTGTCACTGGATTTCTTACGCACGTGTACACGTGGGTAGCGGGGCAGAGTGAAGGGATATAGGAGAGAGAGGAAGACAGCTCGAGAGAATTCTCTGAAGTGCGGTGGTACAGTATACACAGATCAGTCTCTCAGAGGGCCAGTGGGGGATGGGGGAGATGGCGGCAGCTTAGCCTGTTGAGCTCATCTTCAGTGAGGTCCCTGCTCAGAGAAAGACACAGTGCGGGGCACTGCACGATGAGTAAGGTAGGTCCTCCCTTACAGATGTTTCTTTTAAACACAAATCATACCATGCCTGTCCCTTGCTTTAACCTCTCACTGCTTTCAGTAGTCCCTCCCTGGACACTGTCTCCAAGGTCAATTCCAGGAGGCTGGCTTACCAAGCCTTTCTTGATCTGGGCTCCAGCTGACCTTACCAGATCCTTCCTTCCTTGGCCCTCCTTCTCTGGCTCGGTGGTCCTCAACTAGAGGGGAGCTATTGGCATCTAGAGGGAGAGACCAAGGATGCCGCTAAACCTCCTGGAGCACACGGGCTGGCCCCAGCACAGTGACTTACCGGCCCCAAATGACAGCAGTGCAGGGGCCAAGTAGCTCTGCTCTTGTCATACCAACTTCAGGTACTTCCTTGGGCGTGCTGGGATGGTTCAGGTCCATCCGCCTGGAGTGCCTTTCCCCTCTGGCCTACTTGGCCCTGACTCATCTTTCAAAATTCAAGTATCACCTGTTCCTTGGAGGCTTTTCAGTCCCCCTCCCCAGCCCTCCATTAAAAATGACAATTTGCTCTTTGGGGCTGTAGACACTTCTATTGGAGCCTCCGTAAAGCTCAGCACACACTCTTTTATGAAACNGGGCCTCACCAATGTGATTCTGTCTCTGGCCTTTTTCTGCCAGCTCTGGTCTGCCTGCTGGCCTGGCAAGGAGAATGTTATCAGCCCTGCTCGACAGACAGTGACTTGCCCAAGGTCGCAGACAGGGACAGTCAGTCTCCCTCCTGAGTGGCTCCTCTCCCCTGGGTCTGAGCTGCTTCACATGGTACAGTTTGTCCCAACTGGACATGCCAGGATGGACTCATGCCTGTGATGTCCATAAAGTCAGAGGCATGACAGGAAATGTGTGTCTCATGGGCAGAGCCCTGTCCATCACGCAGGGGTGAGGCCTGGGCTTTGGGCTGACAAGGCAGGTGACCCAGAACTGCTGAGTATCTTGGTCTCCTCACCAGCCCCAGGCCTGGGCAGAGGGCCTGAGACCTAGGACACTTTAGCTGGTTTTGGCTCAAGAGTAGCAGCAGGCCAGTGGAGAAGGCCTCTGGGCCTCTATCTGCCTCGGGGCTGGCTCACCTCTGGCACCAGCCCCCAGTCCCGTCTGCTCTCCCCCAGCAGGGGTGCTGGCGCTTCAGGCTCTGGATTAGGCAGGGGGCTAAGCCAGCCCCACACCAAACTCCCGGGGCCTCCCCAGCATGGGTCCTACTATAGAGAGAGGGCCAGAGTCCTACCGTGAGGCGGTGAATGTCTTGGGAGAGGAGCCCTATCTGCGTCACGGTGCCTTCCGAAGGTGCCATCTGTAAAATGGGCAGTGGCCTGGTCAGTGCTCGTGGACTGAGCTCGGGATTCGCAGAGGTGGCTTGCAAGTCCTATCCTGCGTGGGCCGGCTCCCCGGGAGAGTGGGCAAGGAGAGGGCCAGGCCCTGGGGAGCGACACAGGGGTGAAGCATGCACTGCTCGTCCCTGGGGAAAGGAAGAGCTTCCACTGTCCCACACCGTCACTTACACTCCCGCGTTCCCATTCAGTGCCAGCTCTGAGGGGACACAGGGCCATGGAGAGTGGGATGAAGGCCTTTCTGATGCTGACCTCAGAAAGGACCAGCAGGACCTCAGACACTGATGCCCCAGTGTAGGCATAGCCAAGGTATCCTCACTGCCAGGAACCTCCGGCCCCACCTGCTCAGGCAATGCCAGTCCGCTCCTCCTCCCCTAAACCTTTGTGGACATTGTAAACTTGCCCTTTGAGGGCACTGCATATAACCCATCATTTTACAGGTGGGAAAACTGGGCCCCCACCAAGAGATACAGGACTTGCTTGAGGCCACACAGAGTTAGTGACATCACAGTCCCATGCAGGGTTTGAAAGCAGGCACATGCAGAGAGTCTCCCACCAGGACATGATAGGAAAGGAACAAGGGGTAGAGCCTGCCCTGACTACAGCTCTAAACTGCTATGCCCAGCTATCAGCCCCGGGGAGCACCTCTCGTCAATAGTCCCAGCCCTGGGATCAAACAGCAGCCATGCTAACAACTTGCAAGCGGGTGCCCACACATTCCTTGCTAACTAGACTGCAAAGGAGGCCAGGAGGCCATGGCCTGAGGCTGCTGGTACTTTGCATCACCTCCATCTGGAACAGAACCAGAGTTCAAACTGGGCTTATGAGGCCCTGCTGCAGCCATCAGTTATAAGGCTACTGTCCGGATTCTGCAGACAAGGCCCAGGGGACCCAGTGGAGCCAAAAGCTGCACTGGGCCCAACCGGGATTTCATGAGCAGGAGCCCAGACTGGCGGGTGCACCCCTCCCCTGTCCTTGGCCAGACCAGGCCCAGCTGGAAGACCCACTTTCAGTCGGCCTCTAAATCAGGAAGCCAGGTCTGTTCCAGCTTCGCCAAGGCAGGGCAACCCGTACACAGGCCCAGGGAGGGCAGTCACGGCGGAGGCCGCACAACACACGCAAGAAGAGAGGCCTGCCAGCAAGGCAGGCTGGTTTCCCCTCGCCAGAATGGTGACCAGCTTCGGGGCCTGCACGACAGCAGCATGTGAGATGCAAAATGCCTCGGGGCTTCCCACTGGGCCGTGCACCCTGAAGTGAGGCCACAGGCTCCTCCAAAGGCTGGGAGGGGGTGCCTCCTTGCCCCATCCCCCTCGGCCAGGACACCCGCAAATCACAGCCCAGCTCAGCAGGGTGGGCTCTTGAGCAGCACTCCAGCTATCAATGTGCCCACCTCGCTCCCCTGGACACGCTTAGAGATAGGCTGTGCTGCTCGCTTTCTACATAAATACGGGTTTTATTACTGAAAGAAGAGACCACCTCTGAATGAAGTCACGATAGTCCCACTGTCCCCGTAACAGAAGGCCCTGCTCTATCCCTGCAGCCAAAACTCTGGCCACAGGCCCAAGGCACTTGGGACTGCCCTCCACGGGGGAGCAGCTGAGGGGCCTGAGAGCTGAGCCCCTCGGGGTTGTCTGCGGTCTTGGGACCTGTGTCCAAGCTCAGACGTGGCCACCAGTGCTATAGCTGGACATTCTGACTTACCGAAAATGTACAAGCATCCTAAAGTGTCCTTCCTCCTGAGTCCCCAAGTCTGGCCCCTTAGCAAGGATGCAGCTCCCTTCTCCATGGAGAAAGGTACCTCCATACCTCTCTCCATACCACCCGCAGGGTTTGGAGAAAGACGCCCAGGGGTGCGCAATGGCTGGAATGTTCTCTGCGGGTCATGCGCACACGTGGGGGTGAGGTGAGTTGCGTGGTGACAAACGCGGAGTTACTGTGAGCTCTCAGGACGCACAGGCAGTGCGGGTGACAGAAGCATCAGCTGCTCGGTCCCACCTGCTCCAACCCGTCCAGGTCAGGGGTATCGAGGGTGCTGAGGCCCCGGGCGCCACTGTAGGCCCTGTGACCATCACCGACACTGTTGCTGGGCTCCATTGGGCAAATGTAGTCTGTCGACTCATCGAACTTCTTTTTTCTTATGTTTCCAAAATGTGAAAATCCCAGCTTCCTCGGCTAAAACACAGCAGATGCAAAATGATGAGAAAGAGATGACTGAGCTGGCATGCAGCTCACCTGACAATACATTTTAGAGCAGGCCTGTGAGGGAAGGAATAAGGCAAACTGCTTCTAGAAAAACTCTCTTCACAAAATAGCCCTTCTGGAAGCAACTGGCCTGCTGGGGCGAGGCCAACAGATCAACTGTCCTGAGCAAGCAGAGCTGCTCCTCCAAGCTCCATGCCCAGAACTCTTGCCCTGTGATGTCGACATTCCCTGGGAGGACTCGGGACTCCCTGAAGATGCTGCAGTCTGTACAGAGGTCAAGTTCACAGGACTTGCAACCACACGGGGAGCACTCCCTGCCTTCCCACAGCACCTAGGGCGGCCACATGGATAGCCCTTCCTGCCTGCTCCAGCACCAGAGCTGTGCTGAGTTGGCAGGACAGCTCAGGCAGGGGGGATGTGTGAGATTCAGAGCCCCACTGAGTGGTGCTGGTGCTTAGATGACCCCAGGACCTTGGCTAGCTGTGTGCTGGCCACCTCCAGGGCTGGCTGCCCACAGGGCCACTCACTGAGTTGGTAAGACAGCTCTAATTGGCATAGGGCACCCACACTCGGGAACTTGTCTGCTTTGCACAACGAGTCAAGGTAGCATCAGGAAAGGGGACTGGACGCTGCCAGCACATCATTTCTGTGTAAAGAAACCTGCACACCCTTGGACTCAAGAGTGGCTGGGAACTGGCCTAACAAAGAGTAACATAAAATCAAACCAAAGGCGGAAGCCAAAGCAGAAGTCACGAGAGCCTCCTCGTCCAGGCAGCCCACTTGGGTTTGGCACCAGGTCCGGGCTTATCTGCTGCCCAAGTTAAGGGCCAGAGAGCAGTCCCTGGGGCCACCCCAGAAAGGGTCTGGCAACTCACCCGGACTTTGGCTGTGGTGGTCAGTGGTGTGTAAGCAGGTGAGGTCATTTTCTCTCGTTTCTCCTGCTCAGCCTCAGGGCCGATCAAAGCGTTGAATTTGGTGGTCAGGTGGCGTCTGAGGAGCGTCTTTTGTGGTGGGATGTTGAGAAGCATAGCCAGGGTGTCCCCTGTGAAGCGTGGCTCTAGGATCTAAGAAACCAGACACGTCAGCTAGCGATGACCACCAGTGGTTCCAGGTGATGACACTGAGAAACAGGCCCCCACGGACCCGGGTGCCTCCAGGGCACTTGTCCCGTGTCCCTGCCCTGCTTGCTTCCTGGCACGGGCCCGACTCTGACTGACCAGTGGAGAGCTGTGCCCTCTTAGCCAAGGCTGTCTCCCTTCTCATCCCCCCTTCCTCATTTCTCTGCTGGCTTTGCCTCTTGATAGCGCTGAGTGCTGAGACGGATTGTCCCATGACAAGCAGGAGGTGACACCTAGGTGCCCTCTCCCTGCTCAGCCCCGTGTTCCTCTAGCAGCAGGTGGAGCTGCCTGGTTAATGGGCAGTTTTCATGCAGATCCTTGTCCTGGATCCTGGACTCCTCTGGGCCTGTAGCTGGGAAAGTCTTCCCAGAGCCCATCTTATTTCCATGAAGCCTATTAAATCTCAGCCACAACAGATCAAATTCTATTTTGAGATTGCAATTTATGCAAGGAGTTCAGATCAAGCATCAACTTTCTTACTGGGATGCATGTCTAGGCCTTAGACGTCAGTTCCTGAATACCCCAGGAGCACTGAGGCAAGTGGACCAGCTCAAAGAGCCACTCACAATGAGCCCTCCGTGAACGCCACTCCCACGAAGGTTGGGCGCGTATTCTGCCAGGTCCACGGACCGCAACCACTCCATCACCCTGTGGTTGGACCACTGCACAACTTCTGAAGGAGAGAGGTTACTCTGTGAGAGGGGAGAAGGAGAGTGGAGAAGTTAGGCCTACAGGTCCTAGCAGGCTCCCCTGTGGAGCCAGCCCCTGTGAGTCAGTCAGCCCCAGATGCCTCGCCCAGGCCTACCTTATGCCTACTGACCCAGGCCTCCATGCCAGCTGCCTGACAGCCTGCCTCGTTCCCAAGAAATTAAGCTCTCACTCAACCCGCAGGATCTCCTTACTCTGAGATTTCTAATTCCAGAATCCCGTTACTCCCTGACTCTCTGATTACTTTGAGACTAACACGTGAAGGCATGGAGTTATTCATTCAGTGATCCAGAAGCACTTTAAATGAGGACTATAGAATAACGATCTCACTGGTGTGGCCAATGTTTTTGGAGAATACACATTAAGATACTTACACCTGAGTGCCCTCAAGTGGCATCTGGGTCTTCAAAATGCCCAGCACTGTGCCTGACATATAGAAGGCATTCAAAACGTGCTTTGCTGAACAGGGAGAAAAGAGGGGATGGAGAGTACGGCTAGGAGTTTTCAATCCCCTGGGGGGCTGAGTAGTACTCTTAGAGCAGGGTTAGACTTAGTTCTTAGAACACAGGAGGCAGGGTGTTACCGACAACCTTGTAGAAGAACCCTGAGGTTCACGGAAGATTATCAGGGAATTCCCCAGGCTGTGGGTCGCTGTGTTTACCTCGACTATTTCTTCTCTAGCAAAACCTGCTCATGGATTCCCTGCGAATCTGGAGCTGGAGGTCAGTTGATGTTCTACCTACCCAGAGATTCTGAAATACCTGGTTTCTTCATGGGCTCTTTTCCACTCCTCTGCATACGTTGACACCATCTTTCCATTTTGTCTCACCCCTCTCTCCTCTTTGCTCCACTTCCTCATCCCCTTTAATTGTTATAATGTCTTTAAAAGACGTGCTGCCACTGCCCTCCGGCCCATAGCACGTATCTCCCCCAGGAGTTGGAGGTATAGTGGCTGCGAGGGGACACAGTTCAGGCCACAGGCATGTTGGGGCATCATGAAGCCCTAGAAAAAGGAAGAATCCACAGCACCATGGTCCCAAACGCAGCCACTTAGTGACGATAATGTCCTGGCTTTCTAACGCCCTATCTAACAGGTGTTCTGGTTCAGGGCTACCTGGACAGGTAGCGCCCTGCCCTTACCTCATCAGCCGGCCGCCGGTGCAGGCAGTGAGGGTTGAACTTGTTGACATGCAGCACATGAATGGCACATTTGATGCTGAGATGATGTAGTTGGCTGGTGACTTTTAGGAAGAGGAGATCATTCTGGAAGAACAAAGTTTTGATGCATGAACCAGAGCTTCTGAAGTGACAAACACCCCATGAGGATCCTTTCCAGACCATTCAATACAACATGGACACAGCAACAGTTCTCCTTGGCACAATTGTTCGTACTTTGCTGCTTGGGGTGTCTTATGTGACAAATGACACTGTTTTAAGACCTTAAGGATATGCTAGAGGTGGTGGAATCAAGTGTAAAATAACCTCCATGGGGACGCCTGCGTTGAGCTCACAGCTCACAGGGATGACTGAAACACTGGAGGGAGGGTCCTCACCACAGTCAGGTACTGCAGCATTCGCCCGTCGACTCTGGATTCATGAAACTGGTCTTTGTACTGGGGTAAGCCAATATCATCAAGCCAACCTACAGAAATGGGGAAGTGAGACTTGTGAAAATCGGAGACTGTGGATGCAAAAAAAACATAAAAAGAAAGCAGCAAATCATCATTCAAGTTCCAGCTGTGTTTTCCCTAAAGTTTAGTAATCTGTCTGCCTATCCCAAGGAGACAGCTGCCTCTGAGGCACACATTCCCAGGGAGCTGCCAGAAACACACACATCTGCCTGTCCTTACGTGTTACCCAAATGTGGTCCAGCAGTGCAGACTTCTCCTCCTGCTTGGTGTTGATGGCTTTCACTGCTAAAACCAGCTTTTTCCTGTGAAGAGGGTGCTTAATTCCCAGCTCCTGCAAGTGAAAGATGGAGACGGCTGTGAAATCTCGGCAGGCAGCCCAGCTCTCAGAGGCTCCTGTGTCTGGGTGGAGCATACCAGCAGACCTCTGCCCACCGCCCTGGGATCAACCTGCAGCAATAGAATCTTGGCCTCCTTTGCCCATCTTCCTACGTGTGAGTATGTTGTCGGGGTGGTAGGTGGGAAGGAATGCGGGGAATTCATCTTCCCATGCATTGGTTTGGGGAGAAGTAGGAGCCTCCTCGCCCAGGTCCCAGCCCGTACCTTTTCCATGTCCTGAGGGGTAGCTGTCAGTAAAGTATGGCCAGAAGTCACCCATTGCCTCGCAAAGATCACATACTGAGCCAAGCCGAAGTCCTCCAGCCACGTGCATACACGCTCTGTGCTCCATTGGGCAAAGGGGGCGTTGGCGTCACTGGAAGCAGGAAGTGACCCTGTTAGCATGAGAGCCTGGGATCCATCTGAACATAATAGGGCCTCACAAAAAGGGACTAGGTTTAAACAAACAACCCCCATAATGCAATCCAGTTGAACCACAACATACTCATTCAAGACAGACTCTTGAGTGTTCTGAGATAACACCTGGTGGGAATCTCAGATCTGCAGCTGCTGAGAGCTTGGGGCAGTTACACGCGCCTCAGGAAGCTGTGCTCAAGGGCTTCACTGATGGCGCAGTGGTAAAGAATCTGCCTGCCAATGCAGGGGACACAGGAGATATGGGTTTGATGTTGGTAAGATCCCCTGGAATAGGAAGTGACAACCCATTCCAGTATTCTTACCTGGAAAATCCCATGGACAGAGGAGCCTGGAGGGCTACAGTCCATGGTGTCGCAAAGAGTCAGACATGACTGAGGGACTTAACACACACAGATACAGGAAGCTGTGCTCACACGAACACACAGTCCACATACATACACACTTGAACCAAAGCCGAGTCACAGCCCCATTAGGATTTAGATCCACACCTGAATCGTGTTTTACAGTGTTTAATATCATTTTTACCAAAATGCTTAGAAAGCTAGAGAAAGTATCAGTACTCAAGCATTAAAAAAAAAAACCCTCCAATTATCAGTAGTTAAAAATCTTATTTACTAATGAAATACTAGGAACATTCACATTAAAATCAATAAAAAGACTTTTTTTATCACACTAGTAACACTGGTCAGAGTTGCAGTGAGTATAAGAAGAGATAAAATAAAAAGAAAAAATATAGCTATTAGAAAGGTGGAAATAAAGCCACTCTTTTCAGAATGACAGGATTGTCTACCTAGAAAACCCAAGAGAACTCAGTAAGGTGGCCAGTTATAAAATATACATACTCCTAATATTTACATGACATACATGATTTTCTATATACCAATGCACAGACACTAATATTTTTGTTAAAATTTTAAATCCCACTGATAGCAAATAACATTATAAAATGTCTAAGCGCTGCCTTTACGAGAACTGAGTGGGTCCTTGTGTGTGGGGATGGGGGAGGTGGTAACTATGACACTCAACTGAGCAGCATAAAAAGGATATGAATAAATGAAGAGCCAGATCATGTTCCTCGACTGGAAGCCTGGGTTTTACAAAGCCATCAATTCTTACAGACATCAATTTTTCATTTACAGTCTGAATATAATGGCACACTCAAATCCCAGTTGAGTTGTGGGGGGTGGGGGGAGGTTGACAAAGCAACTTCATATCCATTTTTTTAAAAAATAAAGGCGGATTCACGGAATATAGAAGACTGGCTATTCCAAAATACTGCTTCTAAGGAAGTACTTCTAAAATGCTGGTTAAAATAAAAATTTTTTTAATGCCTGAATGCGGTGTTAAAAAATTCCTTGAAAGTGAGAGGATTTCTTAAAGAGTCAGGATGACCAGGAAGCACCATGTTAGAGCAGGTGCAGGAGATGGTGTGTGCCTTAGAGCAGATGCTGGTCACCCAGCCAGGAGCCTAGGTTTCTAATGAATCATGAATAAGTGCAGATCTAGGTTTTTTGAGACCTGGAACTTATAAACTTTGGGGCGGGGGGCCTCTTTAAGAATTGAATGCAGATGGAATATGTGAATGCACAATTTGAATACAAAATTAGGAACAAAATGTCTATTTAGAATTTTAAAAAATCACATAAGTTACAATCTAACTAAAACGGGAAAATATCATGGAATCCCGAAAAACAATGTTTTTATTAATTTCAAATACACTTCTATAGTGCTTTACCTTCATAATTGGTATTCTCTGCTTGCTTCATATGTCAACAACTCAATAACATAGCTGTCCCTCTGTATCTGCTAAGGGATTGGCTCCAGGACCTCAAAGACACCAAAATCCAGGGATGCTCAAGCCCTTTAGATAAAATGGCATAGTTCACTCAGCCCTCTGTGAGTTCTGCATCCATGGATTCAACCAGTAGAAATCTGATATGTGGTTATTTGAATCTGTGGGTGGGGAAGGACTGTATTTTCTGTAGGAAGCTTAATTCCACCTTCCTTCTCACCCAATGGACCAATATTTGTTATTTTGATAGTATTTTTAAAAAACCTTTCCGCTTCACAATTTAAAAATAGTATTGTTAAATACAATTTTAGAATCATTAAATTTAGGAAAACTATCAAGTGTCCTTTAGATACGAGCTGTAAAATTCCACAGCATTCAAGCTTTCTGGTGTTTCCTAAATATTTTTTGAATTGACATTTATTTAATGTCCCTGTGGCTGTTGCATATTAGGCAACATCATCTTGGTCAAAGTTAGTATATCATGTAAAATCAAGAGATTTTCATCTTTCGCCAATGTGTTCATATGATTCACTCTATTGAACAACAGTCAAGGAACCTACTCACTATTTGGAGTATATCGTGCAAAATGTGGGGCTGGATAAAGCACAAGCTGGAATCAAGATTGCTGGGAGACTTATCAACAACTTCAGATAGACAGATGATACCACACTAATGGAAGAAAGCGAAGAGGAGCTAAAGAGCCTCTTGGTGAAAGTGAAAGAGGAAAGTGAAAACGCTGGCTTCAAACTCAACACCAAAAGACCGCAGATCACGGCATCTGGTCCCATCACTTCATGGCAAACAGATGGGGAAACAGTGGAAACAGTGGCAGACTTTATTTTCTTGGTCTCCAAAATCACTGCCGACAATGACCGCAGCCATGAAATTAAAAGACACTTGCTCCTTGGAAGAAAAGCTGACAAACCTAGACAGCGTATTAAAAAGCAGAGACATCCCTTTGCCGACAAAGGTCCGTCTAGTCAAAGCTATGGTTTTTCCAGTGGTCATGTACGGATGTGAGAGTTAGACCATAAAGAAGGCTGAGTGCCAAAGAATTGATTCTTTCAAACTGTGGTGCTGGAGAAGACTCTTGAGAGTTCCTTAGACAGCAGGGAGATCAAAGCAGTCAATCCTAAAGGAAATCAGCCCTGAGTGTTCATTGGAAGGACTGATGCTGATGCTGAAGCTCCAATACTTGAGCCACCTGAGGCAAAGAGCTGGCTCACTGGAAAAGACCCTGCTGCTGAGAAAGAGCGACAGCAAGGGAAGGGGGTGACGGAGGATGACATGGTTGGATGGCGTCGCTGACTCAATGGACGTGAGTTGGAGCAAACTCAGGGAGACAGTGAAGGACAGGGAAGCCTGGCGTCCTGCAGTTCATGGGGTCGCAGAGTCAGACACGAGTTAGCAACTGAACAACAACATTCACTATTTTTGTTTGGAGTTTATCTGTTGCTCTTGGTGAATTACTGCATTTGGTTTGACCTGGGATTTTGTGCGTATATATTTTTCTTAATATCAGAATAGTTTCTTTTAATTTCAGTGCTCACTTTATCACTTCTATTACCTTTTAATTTTAGTTTCTAAGTTTCTGGGAATTAGGAAGAAACAAATGTTCCACATATCAGAGAGACATTTTAGTTCTGAGGTGAAATAAGTGTTTTTGAGACTGTAATTTGAAGGCCCCTGTCGTGTAGACCTTTTCAAAACATCCTAGAACTTTGACATGCTCCTCTACCCTAATCATCTTCCCATTTCTCGTTTTGTGAATGGTCTCTGCTCTCCTAAGCTTGTGGTATTTCCACAGTAGCAAACCCAACCTTCCCACCTCCTGGGGTTCTGTCAGTGCCAGGGTCTCCCATACTCTTGTCCGGGGCTGAACATGGTGTTAAGTGATTTAGAGATGACAGAGAAAGTACCTTTCATATACAGCCAAACCACTTGTTGTACTAACATGCTCCAAAACATCTTTCCAAATTGCAGTTAAAATGATGTAAGTGCGATTTATCAAACAGGACATTCCCTCCCATGGCAGACGAAGAACACGGGGTCCCCTTATCACTGCATGTATTTCATTCATTAGTCCTTTTCTGAAAAGAGAGGACTTCTGTTTTGAAAAAGCACCAAGAGAACCAAATCTCCTGTTTAGGATTATGCAAATCTGAGGACTGGAAAGACTTTCCACAGACTAGCTTCTGATTTTGTATATTTCAAATGTTCTTTCTTTTCCCACTACCCCATACTTCTGAAACCAAATGCCAGAGGACAAGTTCGTTTTGGAACAAGATCTCTGACTTTGAGTCTCTGCGTCAGAGTGCTGGGCACACTGGCACATTGGAAGCCGCTTTTATAGGAGGACAGCTAATTAATGAAACCTTAGTAAACTAAACAGGAAGTGACTGCAAACCGCATAAACGTAATTCCACCAAACCCAATGCCCATGGCTATTCCAGTGTCATCTGACATTAGTCTAAGCATAGACCAAGGGAAAGTTGGAGTCAAGAGCCAGCAGTCTCAAAACTGTTTGTATTTGAAATGTCTTACTTATGAAAACATTTCCAAACACAGGGCTTTGTCAGTACATTGCGTGGACCCTCTCTGGACTGTGGAAGGGGCCCAGAGAAGTAAATGACCTTGGGACAAAGGCAGTGAAATGGGGTCTGAGGCAGGGAAGCACTCTGATCAGAGGCGACTCATAAGCTAGAATCGCTAAGGCAATACACTCTGTAGACGAACTCAGAAAACCCCTCCAGAGATGGGGGCCAGATATGTGGCTTTAAAGTCTGGCTGACTTAAACATTTACACTCTACTTTTTCTTGGGAGAAAAAAACTCTGTCACTGCCTACCAAAATAAATCTCTAAATAGATGACTTTTGAAGTTTTTAAAAATTACTTTTTAAAAATTCATTGTTTAAAACTAGTTTAAAAAAAATCATTGAAAATTTTTAAAACAAAATAATGAAAGATATCACAAAGGAAAAGTTGGTAACTTATTGTACACAAACCTAAAAATTTCATATATCAAAGTGAAGTCTGCAACAAACCTGAAAAATGACCTATCACAATTTTTAGATGTGGCTTAATATACTGTACAGAGAACAAATAGAAATTAAAGAACTAATTAAAAGATATTCATAACTAAATAAAATGGGCAAAAATGCTCACAATTCACAAAAGAAATAAACATGTAAGCAAAATTAACAATAAGAATGTAATTTGGGGAGGACTATAAAACTAGAAGTTTAAACAAAGAAAAGCTGCAAATAGTTAATGCTGAGAAGGTTGTAGGTGCAACAAGCACTCACTGTACAGAAGTGCTGTGTGTGTGTATGTGTGTGTGAGTCACTCAGTGATGTCTGACTCGGCGATCACATGGACTGCGGCCAGTCAGGCTCCTGTGTCCATTGGAACGTAAATCAGCAAAACAAGAAAATTTTTAAACATGGATTCTTCTACAACCTGAGAGTTCCTATAAAATGTCATTATCAAATATTATATTAGCAAACAACTGTTCCACTGGAAAAAAATAAAGGATTAGGGCTGGAGACTTTCAATAACAATGAACTTTTCCTATAGGAATACTGGTGACAATATTTTTTAAAGACGACACCTAAATATCTATAAACTATAAATATAAGAGAGTATTAGCATATAGTTATATCACATTTCTGTTAAAGAGTAATAAAGGCCTTTCTTTCCCACCAGCAAGCTCATCTTTGTTACCACAAGCACAGCTGTGATAAACATACAGTCTTATCAGGCCTTCATTCCCATTCTCCTTGTCATCCATTGTTACTGTTAACAAAGCACAAAGACATCTAAACAAAGCAACTCTGTGGTTGGAACTGCAGTTCTGCTTTTGGCAGAGAAAGTTCCCTACACTGGCCACCCCACACCCAAGTGACTTGGAAGACGGTGAATGGGCCCCTTAACCATGCAGTCCTGCTCTAAGGAAAAATGCCTAAGGGTCTTAGAGAAGTTCTTACACCCAACCAAAGATCCCCTCTTCAAGAATAAATCCAAAGGAAAGCCAGAAGTGGAACAAAATTTCATCATTCAAGCTTAGGATGGCTTTTTCATCCCAGAACCATTAATGTCTAAAGTCAGAAGATGCCAAGTAGATTAGAATACTCATAGAATATATGGAAAAGCTTCCTGCGGCTTATTTTCTAATGGCTCTGAACTGGTCTCTGCCTTCTCAGACCACATGCTTAGATTCTCTAGCCTCTAAAAACTAACATTTGCTGAGCATTTACGTTTCTGACTAGAAAGGTAAACGTGGATCCACGAGCCTCGCAGAGCAGGACCGGGAGGGCGACGCATCCTCGGGTTTTCTCTGCGAGACGCCTGGAGGATGGGTCTGGGGACACTCACTGAAGGTCCTGAGAGTATACATGGGAGAGCCTGGCAAGGCCTGGGAACCGGAGGGGGCTGGGTGGGGAAGCAGGCTATGTCCACACATGCTCCCTTCCGCAGGGGTGCAGGTCTGTGAACAGCATTCCGTACCAGGGAAACAGCACTCCCCCTTCACTAAGGTCTGGACTGTTCTAACTGGAATTAGTCTGCAAGTTGTGCACATCTTAGTCTTAACGTGCACTTGCCACTGGTGTCTGGCAATCTCAGGAGGGTGAAAATTAAGAGGGTTAAACCTTACATTTTGGAATTCCCTGATGGTACAGAGGATGAGAATCCACCTGCCAAAGCCGGGAACACAGGTTTGATTCCTAGTCTGGGAAGATCCCACAGGCCATGGAGCAACTGTGTTCATGCACCACAATACTGAAGCCTGTATACCCTAAAGCCCACATGCCACAACTACTGAGTCCACGTGCTGCAACTACTGAAGCTGGTGTACCTAGAGCCTGTGCTCAGCAAATAAGAGAAGCCACCAAAAGAAGCCTGAGCGCTGCGATGAAGAGCAGTCCTCTCTCACCCCAACTAGAGAAAGCCCATGCACAGCAGTGAAGACCCAGCGCAGCCAGAAACAAAAAAAAAATCCTTACTTTTTACTGTTTGGCTAAATTTAAAATGTCACAGTCCAATCTTGAGAAAGGCCCCCCGGAGCCTGTTCATGTCTGAGAAACTCAGACTTTAGTAGGAGATATTCCACTCGAGATGATGTATTGCGGGCACCATCTGATGGGAGCAGAGGTTATGGAAGAGGGTTTCCCTAAGACACAGGACTAAAGGTTCACCTGGGCAGGTCGGAAGGGAGAGGCTCTTCTCCGAGTAGGGAGATTTGGGAAAGGCAGGGGGATAAAGCTGGTGGCGAGAGGGTGTCCACCAGGGCGATCTCTGGCAAAGTTTCTTTTTTTTTAATGCTTTTCTTTATTAGGGTGTGTTCCAGCTATCCAGTCGTATAAAAATCTCCCATTCTGATCCTTTTATAAGCCCTTCAGGCTGCCGCTGCAGGAGGGTTTGGTACTGTGTGTCATGAGGGATCAGGGCAGATCTGCCTGCTGCCCCCGCACCCTTCTGCAGGTCTGCGTGAAAGGAGGGGCTTCCCCAGAAGCAGGCCGTGCTCTCTTTCCACCAGTCTCCCGGGGAAGGGGACCCTTGAATGTGGCCAGCTGACACCAGGGTTAAATGTGTAGGAGCTCACGTGAGCCTCATAAGAACTTTCTCAAGCACCTGTTTTTGACCCCACACTTCATAGATGAGGAAACTGAGGTTTACTCGTGGGGCTGGAGCACTGCCTCCTACCCCACACCCGGGCTGTAGGCAGCCCCTGCCTCTGCCTCAGTGCACCTAGATATAAGCATGAGCAATGTCCACACGTGTCAAAGGGATAGGCCGAGAAGCTCTGGGCTAGGGGCTCCTGCCTTCCATCTCTGGAGGCTCTGGGGCATCCAGCGCCCATCCCCACTCCATCCTGGGCAGGATTTTACATGGTTCTTTGCAGATGGACTGGAGGGAGGCTTACCTTTTCTGAGCCTTGGGGTCTCTGGTCCTGGACAGTCTTGGCCCCGCAGTTGCCCGGAGCCCACCTCGTCGAAACTCGGCCACCCCTGGGGCATCGGTGTTGAAGTTTCCTGACTGAGTCCTTCGGATCCTGTGTGGACAGGAATCCATGGAGACCGTCAGAGGGCAGGCTGGAAGCCCGAGGTCAGTGCACTACCCCTACATAGGGCCTCACAAGCCACACCCAGGGCTCGGGATGGCCCTGCTTCCCAGTGCCTCCCCTGAAGGCCAGCATCAAGACCCAGCCTCAACTCTAACCCTGCCTCTGGGATGGGGCCCCTCTCCCTGGGGGGGTCAAAGTGCAGGTTGCTGCCTGGGAGGAGGCCTCAGTTTCTGCCTTATTTTGCAGACTGGGTCAGCAAGGCCAGCAAAGACTCAGTTCTCTATCTTCAAAGGTCTCTTAAGACACAGGCTGATCCCTGAGGAGGAAGAAACTGGTCTCACCCATGCGTCTCTCCAACGCATGTGAGGCATAGCTGCAGAGGATGCTCTCAGGGTCTGTGGGATGGACTGACGCCTAAAATGAATGACACGTACGGCAACTGGCTATACTTAAGGAGTGCCTTTCACAGTTCTCCTTCCCTGGGCCAAAGTCTTCTCTCTACATGCAACCACTCTGTGCTTCCTGCTGTTCCAACATCTAATTAAACAGGGGGGTTATGGAGACACTTTGCTCAGCCAAGAATATTACTTCTGAACAATGTAATTAATGATCATCACCACCAACTTACTTTCCCCAGAATTTCTTGATGCCTTTGGGGCTCCGTTTACCATCTGGTGTCAGGGGAGACTGGGGGCTGGACTCGGTGCCCGATGACACGGATGAGTCATTGGCCATGGCAGTGTCGTCCCAGCCACTTTCTGTGTCTCCTGAGATTGAAAGAATGAAATGACATTTGAATGACAAGAAGGAACCTGACCTCTGCAAACCTTCTCCCCAAGCCTGGGCCATTCCCTCAGTGGGAGTCGAGAACAGTCTGCCCAGCCCTGCTTTCAGGGCAGAACTTTATAGCAAGATCTCGGAGATCAGTAGGGGCTCAGGCACACTCCAGGTTTTCTCTCTGGGGAGTTAGTGAGCTTCAAATCTGGGTGAGCAAATGTCTTCATATAGGGGCCCACTACTTGCAGGATAACTCCAGCAAGGAGCTTCCTCTCTCTCCCCCCAGGGAGACGTGGGAGTACAGGCAGCAGGGGGACCTGGCTGAATATTTGGAAAAGGGAGGGTGTCCCGGGATGCAAGCAAGGGTGTCTCACTCTCCACCTCACCTGGAAGGGTACAGTACCTAATACGGGGGCACTGACACTCCGGCCACGGTCTCCAGCCAACCAAGAAGCAGAGAAGCCACATGAAGAAGCAAGAGAGGCCAAAGTCCAGCCCAATAGAGTTATAGGGAAGCAAAGAAATAAACAAGAGTCATCGAGCAAGAGGGAAAAACTCAAACAGAAAGAAAAATAATCCCACAAGGAAGGGTGGGGTGAAGGGTAACTGAGCCTGACCTGCAGGGTCATGCAGTGAGGGGACCAAATGCTCCTGGTGCCACTTCCTGGCAGAGAAGGCATCCACACACATGGAGTGAGGGGGTGGCTGTGAGGCCGAATATGCCAGGCCGCCCACTGCTCTTGTGCACATGCCAGAGCTCACTCAGATCAGACTACAATGATCTGAAGCTGTAGGAAAGTCCACAGTCTGAGTGTCGCTAGGACACGTTCATTCAAGGGCTTCTCTGCAGTTTCTGCAGCCAAAGGCAGTACTGGCCAAGGGCAGAAGCCTGTACACTGGCTGGCTCGGAAACAGCCAGAGATGAGGAGTCAGGGGTGGGGAAAGCTCTGTCAGGACCAGAATGCTCCCTTCTAGCACCCCCCACCCCCGCCACTGATCTGCTGCTGCTATTGGAGAAATACAGACTATTGTGCAAAGACCTCCATCAGATCCTAAGCACCAAAAGGCGACTGGTGGACTGCTACCCTTACCCACTGACTCCACTTCTCTAAGGAAATGCTCTTCCTTGGAAGAGCACATAATATCACCCTACTGGTAAGAGGGAGGCTGCAGAGAGGAAGGCAGAGACAGGAAAGAGATCAGGAGGACAGAGGAGGAATGGGGAGGGCCAGGGAGGGTAGAGTGTGGTATCTAGCAGGGAGGGAAAGACGAAAAATAGGAAGGTCAGGAAGGAGTCGAGAGAGAGGAAGAACAGAGGAGAAGAGAAAATGGGGGTAGAATAATCACAGGTGGAAAGAAGGTGAGCACACACCCTGATTCTCTGGGCTCTGGAAGGGAACAGTGAGCCCAGAAAGACAGCCATAGTCTCTGGACATGGGACCACCCTGAGGTAAGACTTGCCCCATCCGTCCACCCCCACTGCTATCCAGCTATGGGCTGTGGTGGGGAGGGTGCAGGGACCTCGTGCAACAATGCAAGTGCCAAGGCCGAGGCACCAGAGGCCACCAGCCTGGGGTCTGGACACTCACTCAGCCTCAGTGGGCTGCTCCCTGCGGGGTCCAGTGGGGAGGCGGTGGGTGGAGACTTGGCAGCCTCTCCATTGGGCGTGGCTCCCGGAAGCTTCCCAGGTAATGTGGGGTACTTGTGCTCCGCCAGGAAAGGGCCATCCTAAGGGAAGGAGAGGGAGGGAGATGTTGAATCAGCTGTTACTCTCCAGCTCAAACCCAATTAGTATATCTCTGGATGCAGGAACAACTCCCTGTTCTCCAAGAACCATTTGTAAACTGAGGCCAACTCGAAGACCCCTCAAAGGCCATTTAGTCTAGGCCAGGCAATAGGACCAGAGCTCCGAGAAGGAAAAGAAACTTGCCCAAAGCCACATAGCAAGATGGGGAGGGTCGAGCTCGATAATCAAGGGCTGAGAGAAGCCATGTCTGAACAGGAGGTGAAGCCTTTGCTGTCTGGCCTTGTGCTCAGAGGTTAAGGAATCAACAGCCGAGAATTACCTTAAAGCTCTCTGAGCATACAAACCAGAATTCCAACAAATGTTATACCTATTGTTTTACCCTAGTAGATAATATTATCTATTGATAGTATTAATATATTACAATAATAGTTATTTTGAAAGACAGCAGGTTAAGGTGAAGTGAGAAGGTAAGAACACAGTCAGTGAAGATGTCAACAGGAAGCAGGTCAGAGGGCCGCCTGCCAGCATGAGGTTTCCTGGGAACTTGGGATCACAGTCTGCATGAGGTTCAGCCCAGGGCAGTGGGCCCTGTGCTCAGACTCTGGCCATGGAAAGGGTTCCAAAAAGAAAAGAGATGAAGAAGAATTGCATTTAAAAAATAAAGAATTGCACTTATTTGGTCAAGAAGGATTTAATGGGCCCTAAACCCACAAACCTGAGAGAAACACAGTAGTAAATTCATTTGAGTGAAAAGAAAAGAGAAATTAAAGCAATGTTACCAAGGGAATCAACTGTGGATCACTTGATCAGATGCAGAAGTAGAAAAGAAGAAAGATGAAACCAATTTCAAAATGAACAAGTCAGAAGAGTAGTGGGAGACTTCAGTGACTGCGCTATCTTTCATTTAGTTAAAAGCCAAGTGCCCAATAAATTTCTGAATTCAGTTTCCTTATAAAGGCATGCCTTAGAAATTGTTTCAAATTCAATTTAGTCATTGAAAACTGAATACTAATCCTATACAAATCAGCTCAGGAGAGAGATGAGAATAGTGGGCTAAATTTTCAAGGGATTCTGAAGGAACTGGCTGGTAAAGGAGGAATAACTGAACTTAAAGAGATGGACACCACACAGTTTTTAAGTTCATGATGACCCATGAGGGACAGATTGGACCTGTTAAGACTTATGGTCAACAGCAACAGTTTCCAAACACCAGCCCCGACACGGGCTGGTTTATAATCACCTGGGACACTTGTAAATATAAAAACCCAGGTCCCACCGCACCCGTGAATCAGCCCCTCTGGGAGTGCACCCTGGGAGTCTATGTTTTTAACACGTATCTCAGATTGCTCTGACATACAGTCAGACCCGGGAACCACTGACTGTGGGGAAGGCAGCATTCACAAATTTTCGAGAGCTGAAGGGCATGGCTCCAAGTTCCATTTTATACAGGAAATATGGGAGTGGGGAAGGGTTCAGAAACAGACATCCTGCTGTATCAGCATACACACTCCTCTAAGACAGGGCAGAGACAGCTGAGGCTACACCCATGAGGACTGCCCTAGGAGCTCGCTGAAGAGCTGAGACTCACAGAGGGCAGAGCCTTGTGGAAGATGGCTTCAAAGGCAGCTCAGGCGCATGAAAAAGACAGTGAAATAACCAAGGGCACTGGAAAGGGCTCTCAGCTCTGCTCAGCCAAGAAGAGAGGCTGGGAAGGAAGGATCCATTGCTGGAGAAGGCGATGCAACATCAGGACACAACACGGGAAACGGAAGTACCTGAAGCCAGTCCTGCATTGCAGTCTCTGAGAATGACCCTGGTTAGGGGGATGGAAATCTCAGGCAAGGAGCAGCAGACGGCTGAAGACCCCACTGCCCTGAAAGAGCACAGAGGCAGCGCACCTGAGCAGGAGAGCCTATGCTGGGAGTCAGAGACCAACTCGGGCCAAGTTCTTTCTCTTTAGCCCCTCAGAACCTCCATTTTACTGTTTCTAAACAGAGGATAACAATTTCTGCCCCTGGCCTAGCACACGAGGACACAGAGGCATGGAGAATATCACACACCTGAGGTCTACAGCGACAGCAGTTAACGACAAGATCAGTCCCTGGAGCGAGGAAGGCAGGGGGCAGACCCCATCTACATCAGGCTCAAGTGTGGTCCCGGCACAACAGAGAGGACTCACTGCTCGCTCCAAGGATATGGAATAGGACCTCTCAGGGTCTGTGACCGGTGCACAGGAGCTGATAACTGAGAGAGTGCCTGAGGGACTCCAGTTCCAGAGCTGTCAGGAGCAGGAGACACTGACTCACTGCGTGGACTCCACAGGGAGAGCCCATCAGTAGGGGCACATTCTAGGGAAGTCCAGACATGCATCTAACAGGGCTGGAGAATACAGAGGGTGTCCTACAGTGTCAAGAGTTCTTAGTCATAGAAAGCAAAGGCCAACATCCATGTGTGGGGACACTGCAGAAGGATCCCTGCGCCTGCGCTGAGTGTGCCCCCGGGTGTTTTAACCATGACTTATCACTACAGAAAGGACGAGAGCTGTCTCACTCCTCTGCTTGTGTCCTGAGATCATGACATCTCCCTCCCCAGAGATCAGAACAACTCTGCCTTAAAAGTGGATTTCTCAGAGCCTGTAAGATGGGGGAGATAAGAAGAAGTCCTACTGCACAGATAAGGGAGATGAAAGCACAGGATCAAGCTGAGGGCACGGAAGAAGAAAGCGGGAGAGGAAGTTTCATCTTTCCTTTCACCCTTACAGGTAACATGTTTTAAGGTTACTAAAGCTGTAACTCGCTAAATGAAAAGACCAGCAAACAGCGAAGCCTCATACCGACAACAGGGACATGCGGTTAACGTATACTACCTTGGGTTCTACCTCGGGGGAGGGCTGGTTCCTACTGACACACTGGGATGGCAAGGAGCATTTCAGTTATGTGGAGAGAAAGAGACCCGCGTTAGTCATCGCAGCAACTCAGGGCCGCCCACCAGCCTGGATCTGCAAGGCTCGCCCCTCGCTCCCTCCCCATCTCTGTCAGATCAACACAGTCGGTGGAGGGAACACAGGTCACTGTCCAACTGCATGGACAGACCGGAGGGAGCCTGAGGCACGTGATGGGAACAAAGCCACTGCGGGCTCCTGCCTTCCTGGTTTTCCACTGTATCACCAGGGAGCCTGGCCCACTGCTGGACCCCAAGGGATCTACACAGTAAGGTCACTGGAGTGCTACAGGGCAGCACCCCTGTGTGTCCAACGACCTCACTGCCCAAGAATCTGTGACCCTCCTCTCCAGCACAGGGGCACCCACGTGGTCAAGGGCTAGCCCCATATAAGGAGCCACAAAGCCCTCCTTGTGTCTTTTTAGACTCTTTAAGAAGCTTCCTCTCCAATCTTCTACTTTATTCCATAACCCACTCCCAGGGGCATCTTTATCCTCATAGGTTAAAGCATCTGCCTGCAATGCGGGAGACCTGAGTTTGATCCCTGGGTCGGAAAGATCCCCTGGAGAAGGAAATGGAAACCCACTCCAGTATTCTTGCCTGGAGAATCCCATGGACGGAGGAGCCTGGTGGGCTACAGTCCATGGAGTCGCAGAGTCGGACACGACTGAGCGACTTCACTTTCATCCTCATTCAAAACCTCTGCAACATTCCAAGTGCCCTGGGGAAACAGGGCCAGGATTTAAGAACTCTGGCTCCATCTGACTCCCGCCTCTGACCTTACTGCCTCCTGGTCCCCAAACCTACCCATGCCCACCCACCTCAACATCTTTTCTAATCAACTCCAGGCAGCGTGTTCTGACTCAACCTGCCTCTAGGATGCCTTGAGCCATAGCTGACCAGTTTTCTCAACATGTTCATAAAATCCCTGCCTCCCCAGCAACTTGACAAAAGCCTCCATGAGGTAGGGACAGCGCCTGGCCTGCGTGTCCCGGCACTGTGCTGACCTCAAAGAAATAACTCAGTCATCTTTATGGATAGACTGATGGACTGACCTTGTCCACAGATTCACTTCTCAAGTCTTCGAGACTACAGGAGAGTTTTTTCTGAGCCCTGGAAAAACACAAAAGAAAATAAAAAGGGAAACAGTTACTGGAGAAGGAGGAACGTAGTATCATTCGTGCAGAGGATATTTCAACATTTAACTGGCATTCTATCTTGGGCTCAGAGTCAAGGTCAGGAAAAAACTCAACACCCTCTCATCATAACTGTTACATGGAAGATGAGTCTGGCCCACTCTGGGGATGGTCTGGTCTGCCCATGTGTTGGTAATGCATGAGAGCATCACTGAAATCCAAATCAAAAGTCTTTAACAGTCCTCAAAAACCAAGAATACACAATTCAGTGGCATCAGTGGGCGCTGGCTGTTGTGTGGTCATAAGAGAAAGCCAATGTCTGTGGAGTCAGGAGAGAGGAAAGGGGGCCAATACTCCTGGTCTGTGAGCGTGAGAGTAACCCAGGAGGGAGGCGATGCCACCTGAGAGTGCAGATGAGCACGTCGGCCACAGCTCCTGAGCATCACCGGCCGGGATCCTCTGTCCCTCTGCTCCAACTCTGTGAGCCCTGAGCAGTCTGCTCAGAGGAATCAGCTTTCTCAGGCACTATTTTGCAGAAAAGGGAACCAACTGGATAGAGAAGCGGCACCACCACCCATGGTCACAAGGGTTACCTGTGACAAGTCTCCTTGGCAGTGATATTTCTCAGTTCATATGAATAAATCAGCATCTGTTGCTACATTAGTCTTTTATGAGTCTAGTCAGTGTGAGTCACTCAATGTTGACTTCATTCTGAGTGAACTCATCAACCAAATTTCTTATTCTGCAAAACTAAAAATTGGCCAGTCGCCATCCCTGGCATGACTGCTTTCCTCTGAGGCTAAAAGCTCAGTAACAATGGCTTTATGGAAAATGGGGGCTGCTGAGTGCCTAGGCTCTGGAGACTCAGCGCCCTTCTGGGGAAACTCCCATCACTTGGCTGAAAGACAGCCTGGCCTTGGCACCAGATCCTGGTTCCTTGGAAACGTGTTCTAAAGAACTGACATTGGTAACTAGAAGTAGGTTGATTTTCGAGGGTATCAGTCAGGAGGCAGTTGGTGACCACATAGGCCAGCCCACAAGAAGCTCATTGCTATCTGAAGCTTCCTCAAAGCAACTGGACCAACCTCCCTGTGAGGAGAAAAGGCCCTCCCTGGAGAGAGAGTGGAGTGTTGTCACAGGGCTGGCCTCCGTCTGAGAGCGGGAAGGCCATGCCAGAGGGGCTGGTGGCAATGACAGGCTCATGGCGCGGGGCGCTCTCTGCTCTGAGGAGCCCCTGGGGGCACAGAGAAGGTGCAGCCTCCTCCCCGAGGCCCCAAACCCTGGCCAGATCTCCTCTCAGTGACAAGAACCCAGCCCCTCGGCCTGTGGGGAGGGGAGCCCTTCTGTACCCAGGGAGGTGGGCATGGTTCACAGCTGCATCACCATTCTGGCCCTGCCGCGGCCGCTGCTGGGGCCTGGGGTGCTGCCCGGACTATGGGAGGGCAGGGGGGCCCAGGACAGGGCGGCTGGGATCACTGCCTCATCTGGAGCCCTGAGAGGGGCCTGGGAGCACAGCAGCTCCCCGGGAACGCTTGGGCCTCCTACCTGGTTTCCAGTGACTTCTGCGGTAGTGGGGGTGGCCCCGCCGTGGGAGGGCTGCCTCTTGGAGACGCCTGCAGGGGAACGGAAGGATCACTGGAAAGAACAGTCACCGCCTCGAGACCGGCCACCATCCTTTCCCCTTGTTTGGACAATTCCTCCCGAGGAGGTACATCTCCCACCCTGGGTATAGCCACAGGGGTGACAACACTGGTGCCTTGCTTTTTTAAGGTGCCAACAAACAAGATATATTGAAAGCCATGGCCAACTTGCCTCTCCTTCTAGGGCCCAAGCTCACATCCTTGCAGTAGAATCCTGACAAGTTAGTCCTGGCACCCGAATCCCTACGCCCTGCCCTTTCTGAGCTTGGTTCTGAGCTTTTCCTTTCATTCAGTGAGCCACTGTGCACCCTTTCAAAAGCATTCCTTGTTGTAACTTAGCCAGAGAGGATTTCTGCTTGCAATGAACAACACTGTAATTCATACAGTCAATCAACAAACAGGAGCAGCATCCACTCCCTGACAGGCCATCAGGGAGGTGGGTAAGTTAATCAGGGTGAAAGATCAATGCAACACGTCCTATAATATATGGGAACAGAAGGGACCCTTCTCATTGGTGGGAAGGTCAGGGAGGCTTCAGAGGGAAGAAACTTAAGCTGAATCTTGAGAGATGAGAATGGGTTTAGCAAGGTCGAAAAGCAAGGGTCTCACAGGTGGAATGAAACGTAAGCTAATGGTGGTAGAGAAGGACACAATTTCTTCAGAGCCTGGTATCTTCCTGGTCTACTTAGAAAGAACCCTGGCATTATAGTATGTGGTGGTGTTAAAAGCCTGGGCTTTTGGGTTCAAGTCCAAGTTCTGCTACCTACTTGGTGTGTGACCTAGAGCAGATTACTTACCCTCTCTGAGCCTCAGCTGCAGCACAATAAAAGAATCCCTGGTGGGGTGTCATGAGGCATAAATGAGGTGAGTCGTGTACAATGCTAATCACACAGGTACTAAATGAGGTGAGTCGTGTACAATGCTAATCACACAGGTACTGAATATCAGTTACTGCCAATATTGCCAGCAATCTGGGGTGCTTGCTCTGACTACCTAATTGGGCCACCAGGTGACACATTTGCCCCTCTCTTAATTAAAAGGGTTTAGCTGGACTAAGACCATCCTCTTTGGAAGACCACTTCTTGGAAGAAAAGTTATGACCAACCTAGATAGCATATTCAAAAGCAGAGACATTACTTTGCCGACTAAGGTCCGTCTAGTCAAGGCTATGGTTTTTCCTGTGGTCATGTATGGATGTGAGAGTTGGACTGTGAAGAAGGCTGAGCGCCAAAGAATTGATGCTTTTGAACTGTGGTGTTGGAGAAGACTCTTGAGAGTCCCTTGGACTGCAAGGAGATCCAACCAGTCCATTCTGAAGGAGATCAACCCTGGGATTTCTTTGGAAGGAATGATGCTAAAGCTGAAGCTCCAGTACTTTGGCCACCTCATGCGAAGAGTTGACTCATTGGAAAAGACTCTGATGCTGGGAGGGATTGGGGGCAGGAGGAGAAGGGGACGACCGAGGATGAGATGGCTGGATGGCATCACGGATTCGATGGACATGAGTCTGAGTGAACTCCGGGAGATGATGATGAACAGGGAGGCCTGGCGTGCTGCGATTCATGGGGTCGCAGAGTCGGACACGACTGAGCGACTGAACTGAAGACCGTCCTCAGTGTGACTGTTCTGGAGTTTTAAGAACCTTTTAAATTCTGGACTGAAGTCCCTCTTCTATCTGAGATCTGTAACTACAAGTTTATTTGCCCAGTGTATCTAGACTAAGTCCAGAGACAGCCACAGAACTGGACCAAATTTTAAACAAGAGAAAAGGAAATCTGTATGCTGGCTACAGGGAAGATAGGTTGTCTGTGAAACAGGAATGTATCACTTCAAAAGTTCATTATCCCTCCAAAGGTGCAAGATGCATTCATTCATTAAAGAAATATTTGTTGAATCCAACTGGGTATATCAGGCATCACTGCAGATCTTGGAGAGGCAGTGGTAAATAAAAATGCCCCTTTGCTCTATGCTCAGTGACTTCACTTTCACTTTTCACTTTCATGCATTGGAGAAGGAAATGGCAACCCACTCCAGTGTTCTTGCCTGGAGAACCCCAGGGACAGGGGAGCCTGGCGGGCTGCCATCTATGGGGTCGCACAGAGTTGGACACGACCGAAGTGACTTAGCAGCAGCAGCAGCTCTATGCTCATATTCCAGAGAGTAAAGGCAAAAATAAACAAGGAAACCAACTGAAAAAGAAAAGCTGGGGCTTCCCTGGTGGCTCAGTGGAGAAGAATCTGCCTGCCAATGCAGGAGACACGGGTTCTGTCCCTGGTCTGGGAAGACTGCACACGCCACGGAGCAATGAAGCCCGTGCTACACAAGTACTGAGCCTGTGCTCTCGAGCCCGGGAACCGCAGCCACTGAGCCCGCATGCCGCGGCCACTGAGCCCGCATGCCGCAACTACTGAGCCCATGCGCTCTTGAGCCTGTGCGCCTCTATGAGGGAAGCCCGCACACCACAGCGGGAGAGCAGCCCACACTGGCTGCAACTAGAGAAGAGCCCTCACAGCACCGAAGACCCTGCATGGCCAAAACAAAGTTTAGAAAAGAGAAAAGAAAATTCCTATCCTCAGAAGTCTAGTGTGCACTCTGCTGTTCTGCCCAACAGGAACACAGGCCTGTGCCCTAGCTCCTTCCACCCTCAGTGTCTCCCCAAAGCCTCTGGGGTGACTCCACTGATTTAATTTTTTTACCTGTCAAGATTTATACCTGGCAGGTTCCCGATTAGATCCTCCCCCAGGTTCAGGGCAAGCTCCCGGGGCCTGCCGAAACCCCACATCGTTAATAGAAACACAGTACCTCTGACTTAAATAGGTCTTCGGGGCCTTTATTTGCAGTGTTCCAGTTCTTGAAACCTCCTCCCTCCAGTTCTTCCTCATTGATGGAGAGAGTTCTTTCTGAAGGCCCTGGAAGCATTAATGCAGATCATTACCACCACATGGCTTGCTTAGAAACCTATAATTATACCACAAAATTCTAACACCGTCTCTCCTTCATTAAGAGGGACAAAGAAAAACATTAAGGGACATTAAAAGTGTGATTCAGAATATTCATTGGAGCATCTGAGTAAGGGCTTCCAGGAGGCCGTTTCAAGGTCAAAACTCACGCTGGGGGAAACAAGAGAAGTCCCCAGCCCCCAATTATTCCTCTCCAATCTTCTCATTCCTTGGCCACAGGCATCCAGGCCCTCACCTAACCCAAGATCCAACAGGATTAGAGGAAATTAGCCTGTGACATGTGTGCAGGGCTGGCAGTAGCCCTGGGTGACAACCAGTCAGCCACAACCCAAACTAGTGGTTGGCTTTTCCCCAAGAGGCAGCAGCAGCTCAGCCTCAATGAGAGGTTCCTGAGCACCCCCATAGCAGCCCTCTCCTGTGAAACAGCTGCTTCCTCAGGATCTGTGATGGGAGCCTGGGTCAACAGCATGACCAACAAGGCAGGCAATCGGGCATCTGCCCCAGGGTGCCCACACAACACGGATGCTGCCTGAGAGCTGCATCCAGTCTTGGCAGCAAGTGTGAAACACAAACAGCTGTCCCTGCCCCGTGACTTCCTATGGGAACCCAAGCACCCAGAAACTCAAAGAAAGCTCCCCAAGTGTCCTGGCAACTGCTAGGAATGCTTTTAGATTCTCCAGGAGGTGGACAGGCTCTGATTCCCAGTAAGGGTACTAAATTGCCTTTGGATCCAGCTTTGACTGCACTCACTGCCTCTAAGAAATATGCCAGGGAGATGCATAGATCTCCTGAGGGTGGGAATGCCCAATGGTTCAAGTTGAAGGCTTTCTTTTCTTGATGATCTGGATAGTTTAGTCCCCGGAAGTACTGCACTGTCTGCCATTTGACAAAATTTCTGGAAATCAAGAGCTGCCAGTTTCCCACCGTCCAGGGCAGTCTAACCAGCTCCTTCTTCCCACAGAGCATTTTTCCAAATGAAAATGAAGACTTCTGGCAGGAACGCCTGGCATTTAACACAGTCGAGATGGAATACCTTGGGGAGAAGATGGTAAGCTCCCCGCTGCTCTTACCTTGGGTGGCCATCACGATCTCATTCACCCTTCGGTACTGGTTCAACAGCCCAGTAAGCTCCTCTATCCGACGGTCCTGTCACAGGGCAAGACAGACTTCCATGTAAACAACAACACTGGCACCTGAGGTGCTTTCATCTGGGGCCCAGGCTGTGTTCTGGGCACACAGAAAGGAAAAGCTGTGTGGAACCTCTGGAGCACTTCAAAGGGGGACAAAGTGCCCAAGCCCCGGGTTCTCAGCGGTCAGCCTCCTCAGCTGCCGTAAACACTCCTGCTCTCCCTGAAGGCTATGAGTCCAATCTCTACTTATAAAACAACCCTTGTTTGACAGAGCCTTCGAACGGCTCACGCGTTTGCTGAGGCAAGAAACGGTCTCCCTACCCTCCTGATGCAGCCACTAAAACCCGCCTCCTGGTCCAAGCACTGTCCCCCAGTTGCCGTCGTTTGGTCGCCCAGTCACGTCCGACTCTCTGCGACCCAATGGACTGTAGCCCTGCCAGGTTCCTCTGTCCATGGGATTTCCCGGGCAAGAATACTAGAGACGGTTGCCATTTCCTTCTCCAGGGTATCTTTCCAACTCAGGGGCTCAACCCATGTGTCCTGCGTGGCAGGTGACATTCTTTACCACTGAGCCACATGGGAAGCCCATTGTCCTCTGAAGCTACATGCCAAAAAAAAAAAAGACTAAAATAAAGCTATGGTATGTATCTCAATACCTTAGGAGTCTGAGATTCCTTACATAACAGAGGAAATTCCCGGAGGGGATCAATTCTTCCCCAGCAAAGGCTGGGGACTTGGGACAACACACAAATTTCAGAGTTAGATAAACGTGGGTATGACCCTGGCTCTGATATCTGCTGCTACCTGACCTTGGGCAACCCTACTCAAGCACTCTGAGTCTCGGTTTTCTGGTCTGTAAAACGCAGGGCTGTGATCCTGAGCGCTGACCTTTGTGCCAGATAGGTGCTCTACAGTATGCAGGCGGTATGTTACGATTGTGCAGGGATTCAACGTGAAGAACAAATAAGGCTGATGGGTCTCTCGCCAGTTTTATGAAGCATCTATCACCAGATCACGAACATGGGGGATTGGTGGATGGCTCTCAAGTTTTGTTAGGAGTCTGAGCAACAGCTATGACATAGGCAGTAATCTCAGTGTATTTTTTCCCCAAAACCAGCCTGAACAGACATGGCTTTATTCTGCCTTTGAGAGATTCCATTTAGGCAAAACTCTCAAGCATCAAAGTCAAAAGCAGGTAACTAGAGTCTCCAGGAAGCAGAAGCAGATCTCCTGACACTTCCCTGAGTCAGTGTCCTGATGGGCACAGCCCTGCCCAAAGTATCAGGGACCAGACAGGACCAAAGAGAACCAGGAAGGTCAGCAGGGAAAGGACAGGGCGGCTCAATGGCCATCTTACCTTGTCTTCATTGGCAACAAGCAAAGTTTCCATCCCCATTTTCAGACGTTGAATTTCTTGGTCTAAAAGAATTTAAGTGTAGGAAGAATTATTTATATAAAAGGCAGACAACCAGTTCTCCCTGCTAAGATGCTATAAGTTTCTGTGTGAATAAATTACACATCACTCCTTACTTCTTCAAAGAGCCCAGGATGGTGTCTGGCACACAGTCAGTCTCATTAAACATTTGTTGGATAATTCAACAAATTAACCTGGTATTTTGTCTTCTCCTTATAGACATTTTTTTGGAGGGAAACAAAATGTCATTTACTCAAGGGTGTCATAGAAGAACCCCCAAACTTTCTACAATTGATCCCAGAAGAAAATTGACATTTATCCTTTATAACTTGAGTAGGCAGGTACTTGGGCTGCTAACTAGTTTCAGAGAGAATCAAGAATCACACAGTCCCATGGATTATACCAGAGGAGAATTTAAAACGGGGAAAAAAAGAGTCTCCAGCCAAACAGAGATAGGGAAAGAATGATTATGTAAAAAGATCCAGGTACTTGACTCAATTAGGAAAGGCATAGTGAGAATTGACTAACAATGCTTAATTGGATCTATAAATATATTGAAACAAACTCTACAGTCAAGGAAAACAATCTTAGTTCATCATAAACCTACAGAATTTCCCTATGGGCCCAGGGGTCTTAGTCTGTGGTAGATGACAGTTGGCCTTCTCCCACTCTGGACCCAACAGAGACTCTTTGGAATTCTTCACAAACTAGTCTGGAGAGCCAGGTCAAAGGACAAAGCCTAAATGGGCTGGGAGTGATTCTGCCAAATAGGTGGAGGTCTAGGAATTAGCTATTTCAAATCCTGAAAGATGATGCTGTGAAAGTGCTACACTCAATATGCCAGCAAATTTGGAAAACTCAGCAGTGGCCACAGGACTGGAAAAGGTCCATTTTCATTCCAATCCCAAAGAAAGGCAATGCCAAAGAATGCTCAAACTATTGCACAATTGCACTCATCTCACACGCTAGTAAAGTAATGCTCAAAATTCTCCAAGCCAGGCTTCAGCAATACATGAACCGTGAACTTCCAGATCTTCAAGCTGGATTTAGAAAAGGCAAAGGAACCAGAGATCAAATTGTCAACATCCGCTGGATCATGGAAAAAGCAAGAGAGTTCCAGAAAAACATATTTCTGCTTTATTGACTATGCCAAAGCCTTTGACTGTGTGGATCACAATCAACTGTGGAAAATTCTGAAAGAGATGGGAATAGCAGACCACCTGACCTGCATCTTGAGAAACCTATATGCAGGTCAGGAAGCAACAGTCAGAACTGGACATGGAACAACAGACTGGTTCCAAATAGGAAAAGGAGTACGTCAAGGCTGTATAATGTCACCCTGCTTATTTAACTTCTATGCAGAGTACATCATGAGAAACGCTGGGCTGGAAGAAGCACAAGCTGGAATCAAGATTGCCGGGAGAAATATCAATAACCTCAGATATGCAGATGACACCACCCTTATGGCCGAAAGTGAAGAGGAACTAAAAAGCCTTGATGAAAGTGAATGAGGAGAGTGAAAAAGTTGGCTTAAAGCTCAACATTCAGAAAACTAAGATCATGGCATGTGGTCCACGGGAAATAGATGGGGAAACAGTGTCAGACTTTTATTTTGGGGGGTTCTAAAATCACTGCAGATGGTGACTGCAGCCATGAAATTAAAAGACGCTTACTCCTTGGAAGAAAAGTTATGACCAACGTAGATAGCATATTGAAAAGCAGAGACATTACTTTGCCAACAAAGGTCCGTCTAGTCAAGGCTATGGTTTTTCCTGTGGTCATGTATGGATGTGAGAGTTGGACTGTGAAGAAAGCTGAGTGCCGAAGAATTGATGTGTTTGAACTGTGGTGTTGGAGAAGACTCTTGAGAGTCCCTTGGACTGCAAGGAGATCCAACCAGTCCATTCTAAAGGAGATCAGTCCTGGGTGTCCTTTGGAAGGACTGATGCTGAAGCTCAAACTCCAGTACTTTGGCCACCTGATGCGAAGAGTTGATTCACTGGAAAAGACTCTGATGCTGGGAGGGATTGGGGGCAGGAGGAGAAGGGACGACAGAGGATGAGATGGCTGGATGGCATCACTGACTCGATGGACATGAGTTTGAGTAAACTCTTGGAGTTGGTGATGGACAGGGAGGCCTGGCATGCTGCAATTCATGGGGTCTCAAAGAGTCGGACATGACTGGGCGACTGAACCGAACTGAGGAATTAGCACATAGTTTTTCCAAAACAAAGCCATCCCCATCCCATACTGGATCCTACACAGAATAGGTATGTCAACGTAAGTAAAGTTCAGGAGACAAGGGGACAAAAGTACGAATGGGCACCCCATCTCCTCTGGATGTTTGCTGTAGCCAACAAGAGCAGGAAGAATGGATTGACAGACTTTGTGTAAACAGATGTAGGGATACAATTTTCAGAGGAAGGTGTAGAGTGCTGCTTGGTGTCTTAGGCTCTTGGTGGTTTGTGGAGTGAAGGGTGGTAAGCTCCAGATGAAGACTGCAAATCTTGATGCTTTGGGCAGGGCCTAACCAGAACAAGCCCCTAAAGATCAGCTCCAAGAGGTACCCGAGGCAGGGCCTGGAAAGTGTGGTCTGTGGGGAGGCATAGGGTGCAGGGAGAAGCCTGCCTGATCTGAAATCATGGCCTGGGGAGTTCTCTATCCAAATTTAGCATCATAGACAGTCTAGAGTATCTTAGGGGTCTGCACCCTCCACATTAGACCATGGGAGATAGATGACACACTCAATGGCTGGTGAAGACACTGAGAAAGGCTGGTGGAGGGATGAGCATATGTGTCACTATTTCCTTCTCCAGCGTCCCCACCCCAGCCAGGGATCCAAGCTAAGTGGTGTTGAGGCCTGGAGGAGACTCAGTAGTGGAGCCAGTTCACAGGGCCACATGACCTCCTCCAGCAACACTCTGCCGCCTGAGGACAAGAGGAGAAGCTGGAAGGTGTGTGATCATTTTGTATGCAAGGCAAATAGCTGCAAATATTAAATACATATTAATAAGAATATTTGAGGATTTAGCCTCTCTTTTAATCAGCAAGGCTTGAACTCCCTAGGGACCATTCACTATCCTTTCATTTATTCAAAAAATATTCCTTGGCAGCTATGGACTGAAAGCCGTGTGAGGCTCTGTGGATATGCTCTCAGGTAAGACCGTCACAGTCCCTGCCACCAAGGAAGGACGACAGTCTATTTAAACGGACTTTAAGAAACACAGCACCGGTTATAGTAAATGCTCTGAAAGAAACAACAGGAATGATGATTCTGAGAAAAATAGGGGCACCTAGGTGAGGTAGGATGGCCAGGTTGGGTCTTCCCGAGAGGTAACACTTAAGTTGAGATCCAAAGGATGAGAAATGACGGATTTGTTTCGTCACTCTGGCCCTTGAGTGTGTATCAGGCAGGCAGCCACTGCATGACCAAATGAATTGCTAAAGCCTCTTCTGTGGCGACGACACAAAGACAAGTCCTTGCACTCAAGGGGAAGAGTAAACGCTCCAGAAGCTGAGGCCCAGAGAGCTCCAGGGGCGACAGCACACCCGAGCAAAGCCTCCAGAGGCGAGGCCTCGAACAGGGAGGAGGTCCCAGCCACGGCTCAACAAGAGAGCTGGGCTTTACAGACCCGTGTGTGCACACACGGACACACATGTATGTGCACACCGCGTGCCTCCTCACACAGCTGTTCACATACCCCAAGACTCACAAGCCCACTTGTAAGAATGAGAACCCAGGCCGAGGGGCGACTGCACTCTGTCACGGCCGAGCCAGTTACCTTTTTCTGCGTGGTCACTGTGCAGAGCTGCTGACCTGGAGAGCTGGCTGTGCAGACGCTCAATTTCTGCATCCTTCAGGGCCACCTGCTCTTGCAGCTGGGCTACCTCAGCCTGGAAGAGAAAAAGGCATCCAACCAGCTCAGACGGACCACCAGACCATAACAAAGCACTTCCAGTCAGAGTCCAGGGCCCACGGGTCCTGGGACCCGTTAGGAAGTTAACAGGTCAGAACAAAGTAGGAAGAGGTGAGCAGTGAGAGGTGTTTACCGCCCTGCCCACAAGGTGGCGCTCTGGAGAATAAACGTGCTCTTCCTGGCCATTCTGGACACTGGCCCTCCCCTCACCTCTCCACCTCCCCACCCTGCTCTGACCATCCTAGCTGCTCTTTCTCCTGCTTCCTCCTCCCCGACTGGACTGGACTCTTTCCCTCCCCTGCCTTCTGTAGTCCACACACCACTGAGGCCTGAGGAGGTGAGAGTGTGTGTAATCGGAGGGCTGCCCGTGGTCCAAAGATGAATACTCTTTCTGGACACGGTCTTCTTCCTCCCAAGATACTCCTGCGACAGCATGTATATACACCACTGTAACAAGTACGTGCATCTTTCATTTTTCCACCCCATACAGGAAATCCAGTGGAAAGCAAATCACCACGAGTAGATAATGAGTGAGCCAAGAGTTCCCTCCCTCAAACTCTCCCACCCTGAATGCACAGCCAATTGCCTCAGCCCAACCTCAGGCACTGATGCTCCTTTCCTCAAATGTAATTACATACAAGCACTCAGGTATGGTGAGTGGACATAGCTGTGTAGATCAAGCATGTGAGTGCAACACAGGTGCGCACACACATTCACACAGGCGGCTGCACTGGGTAGTACCCAAATGTCTACTTAGTACAGCAGATTAAATTTCACACATGATAGGAGGTGAGGTTGTTCCTGGGATTTCCCAGGTGGCTCAGTGGGTAAAGAACCAGCCTGCAATGCAGGAGATGCCGGCAGACATAGGTTCAGTCCCCAGGTCAAGGAGATCCCCTGGAGGAGGACATGGCAACCCACTCCAATAATCTTGCCTGGAGAATCCCATGGACAGAGGAGCCTAGCAGTCTGCAGTCCATGGGGTCACAAGGAGTCAAATACAACCGAGCATGCAGGCACACAGGAGGTTGTCCCTGCCTTTCATACTCATGAGAAGATCAGAACCGGGTGGGTCCCATCCTAAGAGATACACTGGCTTTGGAGTCAAACAAACTTGGATTCTCTCATTTCCTAGTTGGGTAAGTGGTTTAGCTTTTCTGAGTCTTGGTTCATCTACAAAGCCAGGAGAATAGCACTTAGCTCATGGGCTGTAGTGAGGAGTAAATATGATAATGGTTACAAACAACTTAGCCTCACGCTCGGTAGACAGTAAGTCCTCATCAGTGCTACTTCTGTTGCTGTTCTCATCCTATTCCTTCCCTTATGGATAGCTAGTTAGTTCTCTGAGCATCAAGCCAGACGAATAAAGGGGTGAGAACTGACTCCCAGCCAGCAACAGCACACACAGCAACAGCTTCTACCCTGAGCACCCCTCCCCCATGGTAGCCCAATGGTGTCCCACCTTAATTCTGCAAGGTTATGGTATGGACTTGTCCTTTCATGCGGTCATCTCTGAACAACTCAAGTAAGCAAATGAGCACAGGCCTGTTGGTGGCTCTTCCAAACGTTCCTGTGTTCAGTTTCAGGACACATGGACGGAGTGTCCACTTTCCATTGACTCCGTGCTCATTGCATTTTTACATCGACCCTTACTCAATCCTCACAGGAAACCAGGGGCTGTAGAACTATCCCTGTACATCACTGGGGAGAAAGCAGGAGCAGTGAAGAATTCGACTGAGGATAGACAGATGTCGGCTGCCCTTATGGGGCTAGGGCGCCCAGAGCCTTCCTCCAAAGGTCTGGACAAATCTTCTTAATGTGCCCTAATTGGGACCGTGTAAAAACAAAGAGGGGGCAAGGAGTGGGTTTCCTTACCCGAAGTCCCTACAGAGCACTGTCCCTCTGTGAGGTTTCCACCCACAGAGGACGGAGAGCCGAGGCCAGATGTGCCAAACGGTTTGTGGAGACTTGCAGTCAGGCGGCAGCTTCTCACAGCTAACTCAGGGCCTTGAAGCCCATGGGCTTATAATTAATGGTGACAGTGGCTTCAGAAAATATTAGTGTGTGCATGCGTGCTAAGTCTCTCCAGTAGTGTCCAACTCTGTGCGATCCTATGGACTGCAGCCCGCCAGGCTCCTCTGTCCATGGGATTCTCCAGGCAAGAATACTTAAGTTTACATGCCCACCTCCAGGGGATCTTCCTGACCCAGGGATTGAACCTGCATCTCTTACATCTCCTGCATTGGCAGGTGGGTTCTTTATCACAAGCACCACCTGGGAAACCCCTTAGCCCTGGGACTCTATCCAAATGCCTCTCATTTCTATAGTGAAAAATGAAAGTATTAGCTCAGTCGTGTCCAACTCTTTGTGGCCCCATGGACTGTAGCCTGCCAGGTTCCTCTGTCCATGGACTTCTCCAGTAAGAAATACTGGAGTGAGTAGCCATTCTCTCCCTTCTCCAGGGGATCTTCCTGAACCAGGGATTGAACCTGGGGTCTCCTGCATTGCAGGCAGACTCTTTACTGTCTCATTTCGATAAGGGCCAGACTAATCTTAGAAGATAGTCTCTTAACTTTTCTTGCACCTTCAACACCCATTTCTCCCCTTCTTTGCAGATAAGGTGAAGTCTAGTTTCTGCTAGGAATCCACATACCTGATTCTTGTCTGCAGGCCCCACAGTGGACACCAGTGATGTCCAGGGGCCTATCTGTCAAGGGAGAGCCCAGGTTCTTCTCTCTGAGGCCTGCGTCTGGGTGAGGTCATTTATTTACAACTCTACAGACCAACTGGCTGAGTGCCCCTTCCTGTATGCCGGTTTTCACAGAATAGGCCAGAAATGACAGGTGCTCTCTTATGCTTAGAGAGGTGTCTATTCCAAAGCTGGGAAGGCTACAACAGTGCAGACGCCCTGCATCTGACCATCAGAAAAAGTATGGTACTTCCACGGCCACTGAGACTGGAGTTGTGTGGCAAGAGGTTTGGGACAAAGTCATGCAGACCGGGGCCAAGCAGACACGGGGTGCTCCACCTCCCTTAATTAAACCCAGGGACCAGGCCCTTATAGCCACTGCACTGCTACATTTAGGGACTGAGAAGCTTTGCACAGAAAACTAAAGAACTTTAACAAACAAGACAGGTTTCAATTGCAGGAAATTAGGATGACAGAATGACACAGACCCAGATCAAAACCTCACCTTGGCCACTCTGAGCCTGTTTCCTCAGCAGAAAAATGAAGATAATAAATCAACAGACCTCACTGGGTTACTTTATGGCCCAAATGAGAAAATGTGTGCAAAGGGCTTGACACATCCTGGCACAAAAAGGGGTTCCAGACCTGGTGGTTATTCAATAACCCATAGTATCTCAAAGGTCTATGTGCCAAGGCAGAGCGCTTTGGTGATTTAAGAGCTACTTGGTTTTATAATAGAAGGCGGTGTGTATAACTTTAAAGGCTTCACCAAGACAGGACTTGCTTGAGTGGATCATGGCGATGGAAGGTTATGAGATGTTAGAGAAATAGTGCTCCTAGAACTGGGGACTGGGACTCATAGAGCATACAAGGGACACTTAGATAAAGAAAGAGCAGACTGTCCAGTGCTGCTGCTGAATAGCTATAAGATCTGGGGAAAGTTACCTAAATATTCTGTGCCTCAGTTTCCTCATCAATAAAGTAGTTAAGAAAATTATTTACACTTATATATACATCATCACAGAGATTTTTTTTTTAAACAATATGGTATAAAATTGTGAATAAATCATCAACACCAAAAATTAACAGAGAGACCTCCCTCCTCCAAAAAAAGAGAAATGCCTGGAAGGAGATATTAATGGTGGTAAACTCCTGGGTGGTATACGAGTGATTTTTACTCCTTTAAATTTTTGTGATTTAAAACTTATCTCTGCTGCTGCTGCTGCTAAGTCACTTCAGTCGTGTCTGACTCTGTGCGACCCCACAGACGGCAGCCCACCAGGCTCCCCCGTCCCTGGGATTCTCCAGGCAAGAACACTGGAGTGGGCTGCCATTTCCTTCTCCAAAACTTATCTCTAATGATTATTATTGCTTTTATAATCATTTAAAGTTATAGAAAAATAAAACAAAGTATAAACTAGATGTTGGAAAAAAAATTCTAAGATGAAAATGGGCTTCCCTGATAGCTCAGTTGGTAAAGAATCCACCTGCAATGCAGGAGACCCCAGTTCGATCCCTGGGTTGGGAAGATCTGTTGGAGAAGGGATAGGCTACCCACTCTAGTATTCTTGGACTTCCCTTGTGGCTCAGCTGGTAAAGAATCCACCCGCAGTGCGGGAGACCTGGGTACAATCCCTGGGTTGGGAAGATCCCCTGGAGAAGGGAAAAGCTACCCACTCCAGTATTCTGCCCTGGAGAATTCCATAGCCAGCCCATGGGGTCTCCAAGAGTCGGACAGGACTGAGCGACTTTCACTTAGCAATAAGATGAAAATGCCTACAGGACTACCTGGTGACGCCTGTGGGTGGCGCTGCAGAGCTCTTGGTGGAAAGGCAGGCGTGTGTGCACCCTATGTAGCCCAGGCCAGTTCCTCAGGCAGGAAAGTTGCTTCAGGGTTTTAAGGTTTCCTTCCCTTAACCCCAGATCGTCCTTCCTCTGCCCCCAAGGAAATCTAACTCTGTATTTTAATGTGAAATTTCCTATTCCTTAAGTGCAAGCTAACTCAAAGTTTTAAAATACAGTGTCCTGGCCAAGACAATAAATGTGTGGGCTGAATCCATTTCACTAGTAGAGACAATGAAAGAAGAAACAAAAGAGGGAAGAATAACACTTGTTTTGCAAAAATAATATATCACTGGTATCCTTTAAACAGCAAGCTCTTCAGTTCAATAGAAATATGGTTTGGTTAAAAAAAAGACAAGTACATATTTTTAGAAATTGCTAAAAATAAAGCATGCCTCTTTTTCGAAACTGATTACTAGAGGGACGGCTAAATTTAAAATAATGCAGCCAAGATAATGTTGGCATTCATCTGCCCTAAAACTCATCACTCATAGCACCTCAGCCTGGGGGTTGCTGTGGAACACAGAGACTTTGTGGCTTCAGCAACTCATAATCTCAGGGGCTTTCTCCAGGGGAAGAGCCCTCCTGGATTAGATCCATCTGTGTACACAATCTGCACACTGTTGCCTGTGCATACAATGGGTCAATTCACATTTCTCAAGCTAAGGCTATTGCACACCCCAGGCTCGGACACAGACCCTCCCCACTGAGCTCAAAGCCTCTCCATAAACAGCAGGACTGCCTCTTACCTTGGTGGCCTTCAGTTTCCATTCATACTGATTCCGTTCATTTTCCAACTCTTCCACCTTGATTTTAAGGTGCCGTAGCTCCTGCAGTAACTCCTAGACGAGTGAGCAAGACAGAGTTCTGATGGTTAAAGAGCAGGGTGTTGCCAGGATCTACAACCCTGCATAAGCACATGCACAGAGGATGACGCCAAGGCAGGAGCCACCATCAGGCTCCGCACCGCGGCTGGCTCCGATCTTTAAAGATGGCTGGTCCTTGCCTCGGGAAGAGCTGTGTGCCCATTACAAAACAAAGGCCTGGAATTTCAGACATAAGGAAGAGAAAATTTTTTCTTTTAGAACCTGCTCCCCTCCACCTTTCTAGCATCTGCATTCCCTGTAGGGGGTACCCAAACCATGCACACATGTGTAAAGGGCAGGAGAGGTAGGGTTTGAGAGCAAGAGAAACAGAGATGCAAAAAAACAAATAAACAAACACAAGGCAGCTCGTTATAGACAAAGGGACAGGAAGCGTGCTAAGCGGGAGCATCTCTGCCTGGGGAGTCGAGGAGCCTAAAGGGAGGGTCAGGGAGGAAGTGACAAGCCAGCAGGATAGAAATCAAACACTCCAAGGACAAATGCTACAGTGTGACATGTAGAGGCTGGCCTGGCTGTGCTAGCTCAGAGGAGGGAGTTGGCTTGAAGAGAGGAGGAAGAGGGGAGGCGTCTAGGGAGAGGGCAGACAGGAAGCATGAAGGCAGACAGCCTGTAGGGCTGGAGCAGAGGATGGGCAGCTCTCAGTGGGAATCGAGGCCAGGAGATAAGGTGGGGCCTTACTGTAAAGGCTGTTGGATGAGAATATAAAGAATTCTGAAGCCATTCTTTAGATCGTATTATAGAAGCCACTGAAGGTTGCTGNCCCATCATTTGGGGCACCTGACACACCTCATTCCCGGCCCTGAGGGAGATAAGTGCAGTCACCCGGCAGAGGGCTGGCCTCTCCTGCTCAGATCCTGCTGGGGCAGGGTCACGGAGCTCAGCTCACATCCCTCCAGGGGGAGTCCCGAGCTCTGCCCAGAGGGGACTGCAGATCCATGTTAAGCTAGCGCGCACGGTTCTGGTTAGGAGACACCCCGGTCCCTCCGCCATGAGACGCCCCACACACACATGCTCCCAGATACTTAAGTGCGGTGCCTACAGGTGACCCCTCCCCGTGGGCACAGTCCTGGCCGCAGGGCTGGGGCCGGGCCGCACCGTCGCCAGCCGCCACCTCCTCAGGGTAGTCCCTACTGAGAGAGAGGCGCTCTTGCATCTGCCTGTGGATGTCCAGCTGCAGCCTACACATCTGCTCCTGCAGCTCACTGATCACATTCAGAACCGACTGTAGGAAGGGAGAGAGGAGAAAAAAGCACTCAGCGTCAGTCTGCACTCACACGCGGAACTCCCTGGGGAAGCAGAACAGAAGGACGGAAGTGTGCAGCGGGGCCCCCAGGGGACACTGTCCACGACCACCTGCTTTCTTCACAGGAACCAAAAGATGCGGTGTTTTCCCTCACCTGCCCCATCCACAGGTCTGTCTTGCAATTTGAACAACCCCCCGCCAATGCCTTCGTGCCATACTGGGGGCCATCATTACCTGTCTGGCTCCGAGACGCAGAGTCCAGCAACAGCAGAGATGGGCATACATGTGGACACACCCCTTCGACACACACCAACTCCCTCCCCAAACATACCAACACCTGAGTACCAGGGACAAACAGCACACAACACGTTCACAGGCCCCCAACCCTAAGCACTCCCTCACGCCCAACACCACACCTGACTCCTCTGAAGCCTCAAGAACATTTTGGCCTTTTATGTCCACTTCGGAAAAATACTGCAACTTTTAGAATTCATACGTACTTAGTTGTGAATCTCTTGGACTAGCAGCTCCACTGGGCTTTCCTTTATCTACCCCACAGACATTTAGTGGCATTCTTCGGGGACCCAAGGCCACAGTAAGCAGTGGCGCTCATGGGTGAGTGAGGAGAAACACACAAAAATCACGAATGGTTATAAGTGCTATGCCAGGAAGATGGCGCGGCTTTCAGAGTGGTGAGGGGACTAATTCTGCCTGGGTCAGGTCAGAGATGGGATGAGTCTCAGTGATGTCAAGAAGGCACATTCCTGACCCTTCACCTGGGTGGGGGTAAAGGAGACGAGGAGTCGGGAACTGGGTGATATGGTAGATGACGGTACTGCTCACATCAAGATACCCGAGACGCTGGGGAAGACTGTGGGCAGAGTGAACCAGATGGCTGGCAATAGATCTAGACAGAGCCTAGGGTGGCCAGGGTGGCAGCCAATCACAGTGTTTGGCCCCTTTCTGCCCACCTTTACTGACGTTCTAAGCACCGTGCTGAGGGGTCTGTCCCCTGGTGCCTGCCCAGGCAGGCAAGGTTTCCATCCCCAGTAGAGACTGTGTTTTCTTTAAAAAGAAAAGCTCCTCCCCCCTAACCTTGTCGGGTCCAGGTGGCAGCTTGGGGCTGAGAGGACACTGGGCTTGGGCCCTATGCCAGCCGCTCCACTTGAACCTGGGGAGCTGCGTTGCAGGCTTGGCTGTTGTAAGCGGGCCCCTGGCCTCCCGGCCACTCTGCCCTGGAGCTAGCTCACCTAAACCAGCCCGGAGAGGGCCCCAGCCTGTCTTCACCCAGAATCAGCGACAGAAGGTGGGCCGCCCTTGGCTCAGTTGACTTTGGTAAACAGCTTGCATGGTGCCTGGCACACAGGGGCCTTTGATAAATGGGAATTCACTTTCCCCCCGTGCTTCTCCTTTTGCCACCAAGTACTTGACCCGTAAGGAATGAAGGAGAGAAACTGGGAGAGCAATCAAAAACATCTCAAGGTCACAGGACATAGTGAAGGCCCACGTGCCATTGATCGCTGACAACAAAAGCCCAGGTATGCTTCCCATACTGGCCACTCTTCCAGAACCTTTAGTCTCTCCTAGTCACTGGCCCCGCCTGTCTTCAGACCTGTTCTTCTCTCGCTTATGTAAGTTTCAAGAACTTTGCTGCCCTCACTCTTCTCTTGTTCCCTTCATTGGTACCTCTCTCAAGTGAGGGGTCTAGACCCACTGACTCTGATTTTCATCACCTCATCCCCACTTCCAGTCTCCAGGCAAATGAGCTGGAGCTCTGTCTCCACCACACAAGGGGTCATTGCCCGCCTCCTGGTCAGATCCACACACATGTTCTCTGTCCTCAAGCTGTGTGGCTCCCTCTTTTTACTCCTTACCTTCAGGAACTCTGAACTACTCAGCTTCTTCTGGACTCTCTTTTACTCTTTTTCTGCCAACTTATCCATCACTCCAGCCTGTGGGTCTTCATGAATCCCAATGTCAACTGACTTGCTTAGTTTTTCTTTGGCTTCCTGCCATCACAACTTCAAGGCCTTCTATTTCAGCATCCAAATGGACTAAAAATGCTCACCAGGCAGGGAGACTAAGGGCAGATGACATGACCCTCTACAAAAAAAAATCTTCCTAGCAGGAATCTTAAGGCACTATTCCATTATCATTTGGGTACCAATAAGATGCTTGCTCCTTGGAAGAAAAGTTCTGAACAACCTAGACAGCTTATTAAAAGGCAGAGACATTACTTTGCCAACAAAGGTCCATCTAGCCAAAGCTATGCTTTCTCCGGTAGTCATGTATGGATGTGAGAGTTGGACTATAAAGAAAGCTGAGCACCGAAGAATCGATGCTTTTGAACTGTGGTATTGGAGAAGACTCTTGAGAGTCCCTTGGACAGCAAGGAGATCCAACCAGTCCATCCTAAAGAAAATAAGTACTGAATATTCATTGGAAAGACTGATGATGAAGCTGAAGCTCCAATACTTTGACCACCTGATTTGAAGAACTGACTCATTTGAAAAGACCCCGATGCTGGGAAAGATTGAAAGTGGGAGAAGGGGATGACAGAGGATGAGACGGTTGGATGGCATCACCGACTCAATGGACATGAGTTTGAGTAAACTCTAGGAGTTGGTGATGGACAGGGATGCCTGGTGTGCTGCAGTCCATGGGGTCACAAAGAATCAGACACGACTGAGCAATTGAACTGGTGCCTATTTTGACATTCATCCTAAATTCCTATATCTTATCCACAAGAGTATCCCAAGCAGTGTTTCCACATGTGATACCTCACTGAAGTGGGGATTTTCCAGGCCTAATGCTGCAAGATGTACTCCTGGCCAAACCAGTGAGACCCAACAGACATGACTCGCTCTTAACAGACACAGACCCCTACTTTGTCTTCTAGCTTCTCACAAACCATCACAGGGTTGACTTCAAACTCAACAGACTGAATTTTATAGAACTCTTCTTTGTCATTTTGAAAAAAGAGAAGGAGGAGAAAATGGTTACTTCCAGTTTTTCAGCAACTCACTGATTTCTCAGATTCCTTAAAATTCACTCACAGCAAGCACCTGTGCACCTGTGAGAAGCATCAGCAGAACCATGCCCATTCTTTCTTTGACCTTCTCACTGAGCATGAAACTTTAAAGGGAAATCTCCCTAATGCCCTCGGCACTGTCCCTTTGAGTGGGGTTTGCCCTTCCTGATAACTGTTCATACAGGTGCACTTTTATTTGTCCTTGACCTTTTGAACATGCCCCTTTGAAAACTAGTTTCTCTCAAGGTATCTCTAAGCTTCTCCTTTTTATTGGTATTATTTGTGAGGTTACACAGTCAGAAATAATTATATTTCTAAGTAGTTCAATATTTTTGAGTCATCTCTTCTTTGTCTGAACTTTCAAAGGTAAGCTTTACCAAAGTCTACAGTGCCTGGCAGTCTATGGTGAGTTTCCCCTCCTCCACTGTCATGAATTCTCAAAATAACAATGGCTACTCGCTCCCAAGATACTCTTCACTTCTACTTCATAAACTAGTTTCTAGCTTTGCTTTAGCATTAGAGCCAGAGTGGGAGTTTTCCTGGTTTATCTACATTCAGGGCAGAAACTAAAAACAAGAGGGGTAAGGAAGAAGCAAAAACAAAAAACCAGCCTTTCAGTACTTAGGTGTTCAGCTGGAGCAATCTTTTGAAAGTAAAAGTGTGAGTCACTCAGTCGTGTCCAGCTCTTTGAAGCCCTGTGGACTGTAGCCCACCAGGCTCCTCTGTTCACGAGATTTCCCAAGCAAGAATGCTGGAGTGCACTGCCATTCCTTTCTCCAGGGAATCTTCCCATCCTAGAGACTGAATGTGGCTGTCCTGCACTGCAGGCAGATTCTTTACTGTCTGCGTCACTAGGGAAGCCTAGAGGAGTCTTTTTAGGAACTCTCCAAATTGCCGCTCCCTCCCATTCCTGTCCGTTGTCTGCCTCCATCAGTCTCGGGATCTGGATCATGAGTGCACTTATTTTCCTCCTCCACTTCCTGTAACCACGTGGTGCACCCCAGCAATTCTGGAACACTCTCCTCTCAACCTCCTATCCATGGGGCAGCGCTGTTCTCCAGTATGTGCATCCTCAGGCCTGCCACTTCAAGGTACTTTAAAATCCTTTATTTTCAGCACTAGCCCATTTCCTCTCTCAACAGGTCTGTCTCTCTCCCATATGGTGGAGCCTTCTGTAGCACTGTTTCCATTCTCGGGCCTCATGTCATGAAGTCCAGGTGACATTTATGAGGTTCTAGCCACTACTCTGTAATCTCAGCTCACTTTATTTATTCCTCCTGCTTTGCTAACCATCAAATTTCTTTTTTTTTAATGGTACTTTTCTGTGAGAGACTACTGGGCAGCTCCCATAATCAGTCTTTCCTATCCTATCCTACCTGTTAAACTTGTTCACAGTTTTACTTAGCTGTTTTTCTCCCTCTTACTTCATGCTCAGTTTAGTACCATCCTGGCACTCTGACACGTCAGGGTGGGAATACCACCTCCACACCTGTCAAAAGGTCAAATGCATGTACCCTTTGACCCTTCAATTTCACTTCAATATCTTCACACATTTACAAATTTATTCACAACAGCATTACTTATAAGAGCAAACACTTGGAAACAAATGTCCTCCCCAAAAGAGAGAAATGGCTAAATAAATGGGGGTAGAGAGTGAAATAATATATAAATATAAATGAGGAAAGAAAATATTTAATGTGCTTGATATGAAATGAACTCTGACTGCTCATTAAAAAAGAGAAAGATCTAAAGTAATGTGTATCTGTGCAAAAATGAGGAAGATAATCTATCCACCTACATTTGCTCATCCATATATAGGATAACTCTGAAGGATACAGAACAAACTGACAACACTGGCGCCTGCCTGCTGGCCGGGGAACAGCCATGGAAGAGAGATTTTTGCTGCGTATACCTTTCTGAACTCTTAACTTATGAGCTGTTGGAGTATATTTCCTATACAAATAAAAATGAGTAAATAAAATAAAATACATAAAACAAGAATAGTAAAACTCTCCTAAATCAGGCTAGCGCCTCTCGGAGCAAACACAATCATCCCAGCCTTTGCTCTGTACTCCAAGTCCATCATTCTGATTGCCCCAGTTCAGAAATCAGAACCCTTCCTTTCCAAAGTCCCACCCATAGGAAGAAAGTAAGCATGACAACAGCATCTGTGCTATAAGATATTCCATTTTCTGCCAGGAAATCCTAGAGACTGTTTCTGGTTCTCTCTGTGATACTCCTGACCCATCGGGTGACTCCATTTCCCAGCACAAGCCGGGTCCCTGGTCCCCTTTTGGAAGGCTGCTCTGGTACTACATGCAGAAGGGGATGCAGCTGCAGGCTCCCTGCATACCCAGTACTGGAAGCCAGATGCCCTTCTCCAAGGAAGATCTCTCCAAGGGCCGTGGCTTTGTAGGGGCACCACCCAGAGGTTTTCCTTTGTCTCTGGATCACTTTCTTTCATGTCCCATCCTCCCAATTGTGGTATCACTTTTCGCACTGATCACTTTTCCTATCATCCTACTTTTCAGGCATAAACCTAACAGACCCAAACATGGGTCCCCTGAAATGACCCAGAACCACTGCAAAAGGCTCAGAAGAAAAGGTACAGTAAAACAGGAAACGCAGTATTCACCTACATCTCATAAGGGTCACCAGCGACTCCTGAGTGAGCTGGCTGTCAGCATTGTATTCGTTTAACAGGAAACCTACACCTCAAAGTCCTCGGTTTATATATGAACATTTGTAATCACTTCCATACTGATTATAGGGCAGCAGGATACTGGCTTAGGATAAATCCTGAGCTACACAGAGAAAGTTCAGATCTGGCTACCTCAAAAGAAAAAAAGAAAAAAAAAAGGCTTGCCTCTTTCGAACTGTAAGCAATCAGGCCTTAGGCTAAGTACATTCACTAGAAAAACAGCAGCAGCATAGGATGAGCAGCAACATTCCCTTTAATCATGCTACTACGCCCTCAGTGACCTGAGCCGGCCAAACATCTCACACAAAATAAACACCTTCACGCACAGGACAATAGTGCAGCTTAAGCAGCCCTCTACATGGCTCTGAGCCTCAGACACTCCAGAGAGTTACAGACAGTAGTGTTGGGCCTGAACACACTAGCAAAGATCCTGTTCAATTACAAGAATGAGAAAGTTGTTTCAGGTCAGGGGGCTGGTCACTGAATATCACAAGTTCAACGGCCCAAAAAATTCCTCCACGTGGAAGGAAACCTAACGCTTGCACTAGCAGCTGGGAAGGGCTGTTATCTGGTAGAAGTGAGGCCAGGGGCTTAGAGCTTATGGTGCCCCATACATGAGCAGCCTAATGGAAAACAAAAACAAAAACTCAGACTGAAAAATAATCTTTCAGAAAAGAAAAAATAAAGCAAACGGTAAAATGACTGCATTAGTGGTACGCGGCCTAGAGGTGGGGGCTCCCCTTCCTTCTCCAGAAAGGAGCTGAACTGATCCAGCTCAGTGCTAACCCAGCATTCTGCTGCCATGAACTGACTCTAAGGCTCACGCACACACACCCATACGTGGGCCCACACCCACTACAGTGACTGGTTCAGAACAAAGCACTTGAGCCAAACTAGCCCAGTGAGATGCAATCCTGGGGAACCTTTGAAAGAGAAAATCTCTCTCTGCAGAGGCCACTTGAGTAGGATCTAAGGCTACCTTTGGCCACCTTCGTCACACGTGGGAGAGCCTTCCTGAGAATAAGCTGGCGCATGCATGCTCATTCGTGTCCGACTCTGTGACACCATGGACTGTAGCCCACCAGGCTCCTCTGTCCACAGAATTTTCCAGGCAAGAATACTGGAGCAGGTTGCCATTTCCTTCTCCAGGGGATCTTCCTAACCCAGGGATCTAACGGGCTTCTCTTATGCCTCATGCACCACTGAGCCATCTGGGAAGCCAAGAACAAGGATGAAACCGAACCAAATGAGACATTAAACCTGATTTCTAAAGACATGGTGAAGCCAACTGGATCTAGTGTGATCAGCTTTTAAAACCCTGACTGTTCCAGTTGTATGACTTAATAGCCCCCCCTCTCTTTCCTTCCTTTTCCTTCCTTCTTTCCGTGGTTTTGGTCTCTATGATTTTAAGTCTTCCGCCCTCAAGCCTGACTGTATATCCACATGTGACCACATGTCTTGAAATATTGGTAAAAGAACTCTAAATCTGGAGAAAACCCAGTTGCTTCTCTCTGAACACTGAAGAAGTATAGTCTAATTGACACTTCACACAGATAGGCTTTCAGTCTGTGTGAACTGTGCAGTAGGTCAATAATGTAGCACAATCAACAACGCAATCAGTAGTAACTAATAAAAGCTTGCTATCCAGCACTATGCTAAGGACTATACATGCACACGATGTCCTTCCGTCCTCAGAACAACTGAGCAAATCGTTAAGTATTACTAATCTCCATTTCACAGAAGAAGAAACAGAGGTTTGGGGGCGGGGGTTCAATTACTTTTCTAAGATCACAGAGCTACAGACTAGCTGAGCTTGGATTACAGCCAAGAGATCTGATTCAAGAGCGTGTACTCTAAATCCCCAGAAGATAGTGTCCTCAGCTTAATGGAGATAAATTTTCTTTTGGAAACTATTCTTCTTACTAACGAGCATGTTCTTAAAAGCAACACAAGGAATATGCCCCACATATTAGCAGTGTCTCCCATCACCAGCGTTTACACAGTAAACACAAATGTGCCAGGTTTCAGGGGACAATGATGTTTGTGCTTAATTGAAAGGAACAATGTCCATCTTTAGATTTTAGATATGCCTTAATGGAAGCAAGGATGCCAGATCAAACGATATAGACTTAACTTTTGTTATTTTTTTTTTCTGATTTCATAAGACAATTACCCAGTTCACAGATAAAGAAATGGAAGTTCAGAAAGATTAAGTAGTTAACTTGCTGAAATTCAAAGAGGTATTAATCAGTTAGGTCAGTAAATTGAGCCAAGGCATTTCTAAACCTAAAGGCTACTCTTCTTGTCACATCTCACAATGCCACATCTCAGAATGCACAGTATACAAATAGAGAGGCTTGTGGGTAGAGATACACAGAAGGTGGTTATATCAAGTTAAAGCAGACTGTTCTGAGCTCTGAGCCTAAACTTTATTCAAAACATTTATCCAAAAAAACAAAACCAAAAAACTATTTGGCATGCTCCAATCAATGGCGTATGAAGCCTGAGAAAACAAAACCAAAACAAGTCACAGGAAAACATTCTCTAAGAGAAAGCCTGTGTACAGGCTCACCCACAAGAGCCATCAGGAGAAAAGAAACACAAAATCTAGGGGCTGCAACTGGGTCACTGAAATGCATATTAAAGGATGTCTCCAGACTCCATGAACAATGACAGTGGCCATCCCAGCACATGGTCATCTCTCGCAGAAGATCTCTGTGTCCCTCTGAGTCTTGTCTGCTCCTTTCCATCCTTGCCAGCAGCCTGAAGTAGGATAAAGCCTAGAGCCAAAACGGGGTGGTTTGGGCACTGCTGAAATCTGCAGCCACAGCAAAACCTGATAACTTGGTATTAACAGATCACTGAGTCTCTGATGCATAGATGTTTCTGGCACTCAGTGGCTGTCAGGCTTGGGGCTGACCAGATGGCATGAGGCCACATTAGGATACCTTCCCCTGATCTGAGTTTAGGACAGTATGGGTGGTTTATCACACTCACCTCTGCTTTTTTCTGCTTCTCCTCCTGCTCTTTCTGTTCCTTCTCCATGCCCACCAGCTTGAGCTTCAGCTCAGACACTTCAGTCATCAGATTGAGCTTCTGGGTCTCAAGAGATGTACGACTTAGTAGTTCCTGCAGGCAAAAACAGATCTCAAAATCACAAACCTCCATAGCAGTAGGAACAACTGTAACTCCATGCATAGCACGTAAGGCAGTCTCTATATTGTACATTGAAACCGTTACACGTTGAGTCACACTGGAAGAGGCCTGGGTTGATGGTCACTCAGGGATTGCACAGTCCCTGATCCTATTCTCTGTGCTCTGAGCGTCAATGTGAGCTATGTTTCTCAAGAAAACACATTTATCCATAGAAACCAGGTTAGAGAAAAACTATTCAATATTTCCAGGTTAGAGAAAAATAGATGGGTTGGCTCAAAGAATAAAATTTCTCCATGTCTATTTTTAAAGCAAAGGCAGCAGATTCTCTGCACCAAAATAAACAAACAAAAAACAAGCTAATGTTAATAACACATGTTTCAAAACCAAAGTCTCCATATCATCTCCTGGGCTTAGTTCAATATTCAGCCCAGTCTTCCACACATCTCACTGTAAGACCTCGCTGCAATGAATCTAGAAGGGAGCTAGGACATAAAGCAGATATTCGGTGATTATTTACTGAATGGTTATGGTATAATCTTCTGTGATATGTATCTTTCCTAGTAGTCCTGCCAAGCCTAAAATAGTAGCAGACAACAACCTGCCATTAATGCATGCACTTAATAAGCATAAATAAGATGAAAAACAAAGGTGATAGGCAAAATACCTGCTTAGCACTACTAGGAATTATGAAGGATCTCAAAAGCCAGGCGGACTTCCCATAGTCCAGGGGTAACATTTCTCCATGGGCAAAAAGGCAATGTTCCACAAGATCCCAAATCCTGCCACCCGACAGACACTGGACACACATGTCCTGGCAAGGAGACTATGATACAGCCCTCAGAGGCCCTAGGAAGGTAACCACTGATGTGAGCAGATGGAAAGGGCATCCTGCCATGGTCTGAACTTTCTGTGTCATCTTAAGCAACCCAAACCTAGTACAAGAATGGTGATATCAACAATCTGACCCTACAGCCACAAATGTGTTCTAAACTGTCTTCAACTCATAAAACCAAATCACATGAGACACAGATTTTAACTTGGACAAGATGATTTCCTAGGCCAAAGACTGTTAGTATCGCTGAAAGCCAGGCTACAAACCGTCCATTTGCTAACCTGAGGGAGTAAGTATCTAGAACCTAAAGAATTCTGCAAAATGAGCTTTGCACTGGGCTGAGGAGGCCAGCTCTTCCTGAGCCAGCCAGATGTGAAGCTGGCTTACAGGGCAAAGGTGGGGCTGCTTGGTCATGAGGAGATAGCCAGATAAGGGAGCCCAGTGCTGAGAGCAGGGGTGGGTGGACACAGATTCACTGAGTACCTCCTCTGTGCTCAACACTGCTGGGTGCTTTACATATATTGTCTCAACAAACCCCCACCCAGGGACTAGGCAGTCAACATTATCATCCCTATCTCAAGATGAAGAAACGGGCCCAAGATTTATTGGTCCTTTCATCTACTTTAGGCAGTTTGCAAATAGACAATTCAAGTTAAAAAAATAAACTGTAAAAATTAAATCAGGTAAGGAAAGAAGATGAAGCCAGAGTGACTTCTGGCATAAAACTCAGACCCTAAAGTTCTATTCTTTATTGATGATATTATCTATATTAATGCTTTTGAAATGGGGTGTTGGAGAAGACTCTTGAGAGTCCCTTGGACTGCAAGGAGATCCAACCAGTCCATCCTAAAGGAAATCAGTCCTGAATATTCATTGGAAGGACTGATGCTGAAGCTGAAACTCCAATACTTTGGCCACCTGATGTGAAGAGCTGACCCACTGGAAAAGACCCTGATGATGGGAAAGATTGAAGGCAGGAAGAGAAGGGGACGACAGAGGATGAGATGGTTGGATGGCATCACCATGATAGACATGAGTTTTAGTAAACTCTGGGAGTTGGTGATGGACAGGGATGCCTGGTGTGCTGCAGTCCATGGGGTTGCAAAGAGTCGGACATGACTGAGTGACTGAACTGAACTGAAAGTTCTATTCACAGCTAGAGATTAAGTACAATGTGTGTGAATTTCCCAGCCAGCAGTGCAAAAGGAAAAATGGATGATTCTAGAACTCCAGGTCCATAGGATAATAACAATTGCTTTGGAGTGCTGAGAACTGAGAAAATTTTCTTCCATGAGACTTCAATCATTTGTTCAACTATCAGATGCCAAGGCCTAGGGACAGGAGAGTTAAAAACACAGCTCCTGTGGAGTACTTGAGTCTTTTAAGATGGTATTTATGCAGTCGTCTATTGACTAGCGGTCAAGATATAAGACAATATCTTGACCTAGATATTGACCCAATATACAATATCTTGACCCAAAAAAGCTTCAGAAGGCATCTCTCTTGAAGATAAGAATCTACTCTGCTTCCTTTATTGCCAGAATCCCTCTGGCTGTTTTAACTGCCGGGTTGTAACTGGTCATACCAATGTTAAAGTTGACAAAGATAATGTTCAAATTGGTTGCATTAAGTTCCAATAGCATTCCAATTGATAATGCCAGTGTTCTGATTGGGCACACTAAACTTCCAAGTGGACATTTCAATTAGACACACCAAACTCTTAATTAGAAACCTGGGGTTGCTTAATTTCACATTGTCTACTGTTAGTAAAACTTCTACCTACTCTCTCCTAGCTTGCATCTATTAGCATGTGCTTCCCCCTTTCATTATCATCACCCCAGTCTTTGTCATTTATATTGAGAAGTACCATCCTAGTCCCTGAACTCAGAATCAGCTTTCACCAGTCTTATCCCAGCCCAGTTCCAGCTCCTCATCTCCAGGCCCAGCCCAGTCTCCAGCCACTGTTGGGTACCACGACCTCTATCCTGGTTATCATGTGTGTGCTTAGTCACTCAGTCACGCACGACTCTTTGCAACCTCATGGACTGTAGCCCGCCAAGCTCCTCTGTCCATGGCATTCTCCAGGCAAGAATACTGGAGTGGGTATCCATTCCTTTCTCCTGGAGATCTTCCCAACCCAGGGACTGAACCTGGGTCTCCTGCATTGCAGGTAGATTCTTTACCATCTAAGCTACTACTTGACCCTCATCTTGATCCAGAATGTATGTGTTTTGCTTCTAAAATCTTCAACTCTGAAATTCTCTCCTCTAGCCACAATACTCTAACCTTTCAACTAGCGCTTTTACTTACTCAAAACATCTTTAATTTCGATTTCTGTGGCCACTAGTTACTTAATAACTCCGTATTTTCCTAGTTTATCAACTTCCTTTATGCAGTATTTGCCTCCAGAGCCACCGTATACCTTAAGGCTTGTCATTTCCATTGTGCCATTTCTGCACCAGAAAATTCTCTCTCCAACTCATTCTTGCCCCTAGTGCCCCAGTCTGTGCCAAGCCTCAAAGACTGTTGCCTATGTTTCCACTCCCCACGGCCTGAGAACTGCTGGTAAAAGTCACTTAATGATGTCAATTAGTTTCCACACAAATTTACTCTATCTAATTACAGCTGATATTCCAACACTGCCTGGCAAAACTTGTATTCATCTTTGGCTGGTTCCTTTCAGAGATTGTTCCAAATCTTTTCCATTCTCTTTGAGCTCTAAACCCCACCCTATTCCCCTCTTCTCCTCAAATAACCTCTCCTCGTATTTACTGAAAAGATTCTTAAAGATCATCTGATCAGTCATTGAACTTACATCCTTCTGTTTCAAAGTTTCCTGGAAGCCCTCATTTCTCTCTCTTGAATCATGTACCAGAGAAAGCAAGCCCACAACTCCTTCTGAGGCTAGCCTGACATGACTGAACACAACCATCAGAACCTCTGTGAGGTTCTACCATCTTAAGAACTGTTCCCGAGTTTGACAGAAAAGAACAAAATTCTGTAAAGCAATTATCTTTCAATTAAAAAATAAATTAAAAAGAAAAAAAGAACTGTTCCCGAGCCCAATAAGTTTCCAGGTTGCACAGTAAAAGCATTTGTTAAAAGACACATAGATTCCAGGGTTTTCTTCTGAATTGCCCTACTTGACCCACCTTCCTGTGGCTGAACAGTCCTCCACGCCATCCTCACTCCACTTGAACGAAGACTCAGGTTACTCCCTGGTTAATCAGTAGCGTTCGGCTTTGTTCTGAGTCCTAGTCCTGTTTCTCCCTTTAGCTGGTACAGCAGAGTGAAGCCTGCTCACAGGGACCTGGGCCCTCCCTCACCTCTGCTTTAGAGGAAGTTCCCACCAAGTCTGGGCTACTCTAGGGTAGGGCCATTAATCATCCGATCTGACAGGCATTTAATCTCTCCCTCACCATCAGCTTCCATCCCTCAGGCTATAAACATGATCAAATTTCTGACATTTGAAAGAACCTTCCCTCTTGACCTCCTTCCCCTCCAGCGACCACCATCAGCTCCCTAGTGCTTGGACTGGGCAGGCATACTCTGTGTGTGGTGTGAGTGCGAACACTGGCGCTCTCTCTCTCTCTCTCTCTCCACTCCCTTCTTCCCCTCACAGCCAAGCCCTGAACAGAAAAATCTACTCTTGCTGCCTCTTCCTCATCTTCCTGTTACTTCTCAAGAAAACGTCTACATGCCTGCAACTTGGCTTCTGCCTTCAGCGAGCAGAATACAGAAACCATCGTGGCTCCGGGGACCAATGCCCACACTTTCACTTCACAGCTCTCAACTCACTGACTCACCCTGAATCCTCTCATCAGTGTAACCCCATCCTCCCTTTCCATTTCCCTGACCTTTCTTTTTTCCTTTTTCCTTTTTCCTGTCATTTGCTAGCTTCTTTTATCCTGGTTACCCTTTAAGAATAACATTCTTGGATCCTGAGCGCCCATTCCCAAGACTGGAGTGATTTCTGGGTCCAGCCTGTTTGTCTAGAAGGTTTGGCACCTACTCAGACCCACAGGGTGGGATCCTCCTGGGATCTATCCCAATCACACAGCTACTATAATGGGTGGGGGTGGGGGCAGTATGAGCAGGCAAGGGGCTGATGAGAGGCAACGGTTTCATAACGTCTGCTCTCCTGATTGTTTCAAGGCTGCCTGTATAAATGAGAGAAGGCAGGGGATAAACAGAGGGTGGTATGAGACGAGGGTGGTTTGTGTTTCTATGAAGGGCCATGAAGCTGGATAATGAAACTTTAGGAAGAAAACCAATGAATAAAATTATCACCCACCCCCCTCACTTCACCACGACCAGTAATCTCTTCCAGAAGGGCAAATACACCTCCTTTCTTGGAGATGAAAAAAAAAGCTTCCCTCTCAGAGCAAACGGTCATTTCCTTTTTCCAAAGCTCAGAGTCTGAGTGGGGCTGATAAAAAGAGCTTGCCTTTCAACTAGACTCTCCTTAAAGGGCCACATCTTGAAGCAATTACCTCCATCTTTAAGCGTGGAACCTGACCCAGGGAGTTACTGGCCAATGATGGAGGGCTGTAGCCAGACTGGCAACCTGAAACCAGAATGAGAGTTTGGGCCATGGAAAGACTTGAAAGGAAAAATGTGTCCCTTTGCCCTTTGAGGTAAGAGGCCAAGGCCTTGCCGGGAAGTCTCTTTCAGGGAGAGGGGCTCGTACTCAAGCTGGATTTGACTCAGTCCCCACTAACTAAATCATCTCTCTGAACCTCAGTCCCTTTATCCGTAAAAAGGGGTAAAGCACCTACTTCACGTTGTGGTCTGGAGATTCAACAGCAAATGAGATATACCTGAGGAAAGCAGTCCTCTGCCTCATGAATCTCCCACAGGGAGTTTTAGGGAACAACTGGCAAATCCGTTTTCTTCACTCATGACTCAAGTGCCCTGTCTCCCTGGACAGATTTGCATTCCCACAGGAGCATGTGCATAGCTCTGTTTAATGTCCTTTCTGAGGCAGAAATACTTCCCTCAAGGTGCTCTTTAGGAATTTATGAATTGGGTGCTGATGACGCTTTGCTGTGTTCACACATCTGGGCACACTGGTCCCTCACTCAACTCAGGGGCTGGAGCTGAGCCTGGGTCCCTCACTCTCCTGGCCATTATGCAATGGTCCAGTTTTTACAAAACTGGAAGAACTGTACTACAGCTCTAAGAGGTGGACAGAACAGAGTCCACACTGTCATCCTCAGTCTCTATAAATAAGAACATAGGTTCACTGACTTATCCAGATCAAGCTCAAGTGTTAAATCTGCAGAAAGTCATGTCTGCAGACTCCAAATCCCCTCCATTTGTCATTCTCCACCTCTCACCTTCCCTGGTGGCTCAGAGGGTAGAGAATCTGCCTGCAATGCAGGAAACCTGGGTTCGATCCCTGGGTTAAATTTTATTTAAATTAGTTGCATGGGAACCCAATTCCAGTATTCTTGCCTGGAGAATCCCCATGGACATGGGAGCCTGGTGGGCTACAGTCTGTGGGGTCGCAAAGAGTAGGATATGACTGAGTGACTAAGCATAGCACACAGCTCACCTAAAAGGCAGCCAACACAAATGAGGTTACCTGATGCCTGGAGCTCCAGGTCAGGTAGGAGGACTGAAATAGAGCCAGGGGGCCTTCCCAGTTTCCCCAAAGCTGGACTGTGTCTTCCAAGGAGCTCTGCAGCCTCTCCTCCCCCCACCTCAGATTCCTTATCCTTTCTTCTTCTTGGCACTAAACATGGCTTCTGTTCTTGACATTGATTACATATGCTGACAGCCAGTCTCTGGAAAGTACTCCCTTTGGCTGCCAGCTCTGTATGAAAGCTCTTCTCCACTGAACGCACTGGCTTCTTCCCTGAAATCATCAACCTCTGGAGAAGGGTCAGCAATCAGAGGCAGAGGAACCTCCCAGAGAGCCCACGGAGGCCACTCTAGAAAAAGCCACCTCGTCATGACCTGCTTAAGGAACCAAGGGGCAAATCTCAGCCCTGTGGGCTCCATACTCAGACCAGTGAAAACAGACTCAGGCTGTGGCCCTTTGAAGACCCACTTGTACATTTCCTGGGAAATGTCTCTTCCTAATGGGGAAGGTTCCCTGGGAAATCCAGACATGTTCAGTGAGTCAGACCATACCAGAGTAGGTGTTACCACAGTCAGTCCTAAGGGGTATTTATGGATGCTCTGTTCCCACCCTATGTTCTGCAACAGACTACAGATAAGAAGTATTTTGCCCTCAAACATATCCATAATCTATGTGTATCTCATGTAGCCCTGTCTCTGTGCTGATTCTGTTTGGTCCTCGTTCACTTGTCTATCCCTATAGGTCTTCATGCTCTCCCTTTCTGGAGACCAGATGGTTAAGTGTGTAGAAGAAAACAGATGAGAGCTAAGAGATCAGTAGTCATGTACAAATGTGAGATGTGAGAGTTGGACCATAAAGGGGGTTGAGCGCTGAAAAATTGATACTTTCAATTTGTGGTGCTGGAGAGAGTCCCTGGACAGCAAGGAGATCAAAGTAGTCAATCTTAAAGGAAATCAACCCTGAATATTCACTGGAAGGACTGATGCTGAAGCTGAAGCTCCAATACTTTGGCCACCTGATGGGAAGAGCTGACTCAGTGGAAAAGACCCTGATGCTAGGAAAGATTGAGCACAGGAGAGAAGGGGATAACAGAGGATGAGATGGTTGGATGGCATCAGCAACTCAATGGACATGAGTTTGAGGAAACTCTGGGAGATAATAAAGGACAGGGAAGCCTGGCGTGCTGTAGTTCATGGGGTCATAAGGCACTAGACACAACTTAGTGACTGAACAACAACAAAGCGATCAGCACTTAGGAGAGGGGGCAGGCCAAACCAGGCTGAGGGGTCCTTGGCTCACAAGTCAGGTGTGAAACGAACTTCCTCCCTCTTGGGCTCCTGGAGGGAGGCTGACATTGGTCAGGAGAACAGTTGTGGGGAGAGACAGCACAGTGGGGTTTGGAGCTCATGGATGTACAGGGTTTCGGTTACATGGTTGAGTATGGGTTTCCTTAAGTCTGCCCTGCCTCAACAATGGTCTTCCAGCTGGACCAAGGGGCCAAGTCTGGAATCAAGATCAGAGGTCCATGGGCCAGGTTTAGCCTGATGGTAAATATTGTGTGGCTCAAACTTTTTTTCTTTTTCCCATTGGTTCCCATTAAATTGGTTGCCAATTTTTTAAAACACATTATTAGGGATTTTTACAGATACTAATACCTGCTGCAGCTGATTTGTTATGTTAGTGAATAATACTGAAACACTCCAGTCAATAACATTCAGGTAACAAAAGACATATTAATACGTCTTGGTCAGTAAGATGTTAAAATAGAAAGACCAATCTTGAAATCCTTATATGTGAACTCCCAGCTTCTTGTGAAAACTGGAATATCTAGCAATACTGGGCATCCACAGGCAGTCAGCTGCCACTTCAGACAGGACGTGTTCAAAGGGCAGGGCTGCTAGGAATGCATTCCCAAGGGAAGCAGTGTCCATGTGCAGTCAGTAGGCCCCATGCTCCTTCAGAGCTCCTGGGCCTTTAACCCGAGGCCAGGTTGGCTCAGGCAAGAATGGTCTCGAGGGCTGGCAGAAAGAGGCAATTGTTTGTGCCCATTTTCTGCCTCAAGGACATGAGTCATGCCTGCTTCTACCAGGAGCCCAGGGCCCAGGATATCACAGTCAGATCAGGCAAGTCTCTGCCTGTCCCCAATTAAGAGGACACTTAGGAACACACTCCAAGCTATAGATGGCATTACATCAGCACTGTGGTACAAGAATTAAGCATCTTTTCAAACAGCATCAAGCAGATTTCAGAGAAGCGTTAGCACGTGCAGAACATTCAACATGGGACTTAGAGCTAGCAACCCAACCATCTCCAGTTCAGGCACCGCCAAGCCCAGCAAACAGATGATTGGGAGCTATGCCTCAGAGGCCCCCTGAACTCAGAATCCTCCAGGAGAGGAGTGCATTAGCACACTGCTTTCATTTTACCCTTGAAGGGCTGAGAGAACATGGTCAAAATTATGGGTGTAAAAATAACTTGGTTAAGTTCAGGAAGATCTTTCAACCCCAGAGGGAGCAAATAAGAGCTATTACCCTCTAAAACCTACCAAGCCAAGACATCCACCTATGGTACATGCAAACCACATGACTGCTACCTCACCCACAGCACACAAGAAAGAAGATTTAGAATATAAACACGATGAAAGGGGTACTTGAGCTTACGACTTTTTAAAAAAGTCTAAAGTCCGAACTTCTCTGGTGGCCCAGTGGATAAGACTCTGCCTGCTAATGCAAGGAACAAGGGTTTGACCCCTGGTCTGGGAAGATTCCACATGCCACAGGGCAACTAAGTCCGTGCGCCACAACTACTGAATCTGAGAGCCGACACTAAGCCTGCACCCTAGAGCCTGTGCTGTGCAACAAGAGAAGCCACCGCAACGAGAAGCCTGAGCACCACAACTAGTGAGTAGCCTCTGTGCGCTGCAACCAGAGAAAGCCCTTGTGCACCAATGAAGACCCAGCACAGCCAAAAATGGAAAACAAAAATTTTTTTTTAAAGTCTAAAATCCAGTCTATGAGATAATGCTTAGGAGGACAAGGCAACCTCCCTGAGGTGGGGCTGGGAGCCAACATCGAACTCCTTGGTACAGAGACTCAACAAGGAAGCAAAAACATTTGTCATGAGAGGGGCGTAGGAGGGCCCTGGATGAGCAGAAAGGCAGTGGTCAGAGAGCTCAGGTACCACAATGGACCATTTTCTAACCTCCGATTATGTGATTGGTTACTCACCAGGCATGACTTTCCTGAAACATTAACCTTCTGCCATTTTTCTGACATGTTCCCTTCCACATGCAAGTTTTCCTGGTCTACGTCTAAGTTCTTTTTTTTTTTTTTTTTTTTTAACAGCATTCCATCATCTTCCTCCCTGGTACCCATCTCAGAACTACACCTTCTGCCTTCTTGAAAATATAATCTAGTGGGTTGTCCTATGCACTCCTGTGAAAATGCTTTTCTGCTATTTGAGATTTTTCCACCAGGCTTGCTTTTTTTTTTTTTTNCCAGATGTCACTCATAGGGCAAAGACAGTACCAGGGCCGTGCCAGAACCGTGGGCTACTTGGTCACGAGGAGTTAGCCAACGTGTCCCATGTGGTTGGCGTGGTAAGATGAGGGGGAGCTCCTCACTAAACCAGGCCTGGAGAAAGTACCTTGAGGATCTGTGGAACCAGCCCGACAGGTTATTCCTCTCAGGCCTGCCCTTCCCCGCCCTCCCCCTCTGGTTTCACCTGCTGTGTAAACACCGCAAGCTGGGCGTCCAACCGTCCCTGCAGGCCGGACTGGAAAGGAAGCAGGGAGCTCTTCGACCTGGACCCAGCAAGGAGCTCACCCACATGAGCAGTGGCAGGACCCAAGGCGCTGGGCCTCACCCGCACGTACCTGCTGAAGCATCTCTTCGGCAGCATTGAGCTTCACCTGGTGCCCTTCCAGACACACTTCCAGGTCCCGAATCTTCTCTCCCTGGGCTTCCACTTGGTCTGTGAGGACACTCACCTGTCCCGAGACAAAGCACAGGTTGAGGGTCAGGACTGGCTCCCCACACACCACTGACTCTGGGCGCGAGAAGAATGACCGTCCTTTTTGGCGGGTGGCAGGTAGTGGGAATGTCTTAGATGAAGGAAACCCAGGTTATTTTCCTACCTGGCCGGGAAGTCTCAGCCACCACCCTGACAAGGTTGGTCACATTTCCGGCTCTTGACAGACTCAGGGGCAAAACACCCAGCGGCCACAAGAGTGTGGCCTCCGGGCTAGACTCTGGCTCCCTGTGCCTCCACAGGGCTCCCTCGCCTGGCTTGCCAGAGCTTCTGCCACTTCACGTGGAAGCACAATCCAAACTTCTGTGCAGACGAGCCAATGACCTTCCCCCTCTCATCAGGGTGTGAGGACCGCTCACCTATCAGGCAAGGCTTCTGAAGCAATTAAGGAATGTGGGACGTAAAGGGCATGTATTAGCACTGACAACACTTGGCTGCAGAGAGGTTTTTGCGCTTCACAGGCCAAAACATGACTCTAAGTCATAAATATATACAAGCCACACTGTATAGACAGTAGCAGGAAAACAACTGTCTTTCTGAAGAACAGTGAGACTGTCTATTGGAATTGTTAGTTCATAAAAATCCATTTACAATAAGTCATTTAAACTCTACCCGAAATACAGATTGAAAAGATTTTCATAGCCTTCTCTATCAGCAAACAGCCTCAGGACCCTTTTCCTTGTTTGTTATTAAAAGGTGACTCAGAGCAGAAAGAGAAAGAAAGCGCATGAGAAACCTCTGCCAAAATAAAGAAATCAAGTACTGGTAATGATAAACCGAAATCCTCCACAGCCTTCTTGTTTTTAACCAATGGTTGACTCATCGCTATTTATATATACATGATGGTAAATTATTTCTCAATCTGTAAAGCAAAGATAGCTGGAGCATGAGCCTTAGTGTGAATTCCTTTATGAGTGTTTAGACAAACTTTATGAATTACAAGGCTCCCTTTTACAGAGGAACTAATCTTAATGAATATGGCTGCTTTAAGCCTTTCACTTTTATGTTCCTAAGTGATTAATGAATCATTGAAACATATTCCTGGAGCTGATGCCCGGTAACATTTTGATTATAATCCCAAAATGGACACCTTATCCTTGCTGCCTAACAAGATCAGCAGTCTGGGCCTTTTCAACTACTTACTCTACTTTCAAAACAGGAGCATTCCAGGGGTGGCCTTTGCTCCTTGGGTCCCAGAGTTTCTGTTTGGGAAGGATATGGTGTGATTAATCTTACTGGGAAGATTGACGCCTAAAGAGTCTGTACCCAACTGTGGGGTCATGCACTGGGATACCCAGAAGAATAATGCATGGTCTCTGGCCCCTATAGCTTATAGCCCAGCTAATCATACGACTCAAGATACACAGGGCTACGAATATTCTGAACATGAATATTCAGTCTAAGTTATGAACAGAAAGGTGTAGCAAATTGGGACAAAATATGTAAAGATTCTAAATGTGACCTTTATTCAAGAAAAATGTTTTGAATGCTACTACATGCTAGAAATAATTTTAGAAACTGAGGCGATATAAAAGTAGAAGAAAAAGAAGGGGAAAAAAAAGATGATAATCCTTGCATTCAGAAGGTACATTCTAACGAAGATATATTAATAAAAGACTTTGGTTTCATTTGCTTTTAATTCTGGAGGCAACAAATTTTGTCTTGTCTGATTCCCCTTGTTCTTCTGCGGGTAAACCCAGGAGAATATTCTGGACCAAGGACTCCAATGAGTTGGGTCTGGCTGAGCTGCCTTGTGAATTAAGCAAGGCTCTCCCATGCTGGGGCTCATGTCCGTTCCATGGAGCTTCTAGAGACAATGGTGAGCACGTAAGAGCAACTCTGACAACCTGTCCACAAGCTCCTGGAGGAATAGAAACCACTACAATGGCCAGAAGGAACCTGACACTCTACAGTCCATGGGGTCACAGAGAGTTGGACACAACCTAGGGACTGAACAGCAACAATCCACTTCTGACTTTTCTTGTAAGCAGCTTCTTGACTATGCTAGAATTATTTTAATAAGGATTATTCAAGAATTTGGGATTTTCAAACTATCAATGAGAGTACTTCTGTATTAAACTGTAGTCCTCTAAATTGCTGTGGTTGTTTAGTTGCTAAGTCGTGTCTGACTCTTTTGTAACCCTATGAACTATAGCCCTCCAGGCTCCTCCTTGCCATGGGATCTCCCAGGCAAGAATACTGAATTGGACTACCATTTCCTTCCCAGGTCCTCTAAATAGGAATGTCTTATTTCAGCCATGAACATTCCTGGTTCAATAGCTTGCAATTTCATCACCGTTTGTAGCAAAATTCTAAATTGGACACTTATTAGTCATGTCATTGGGATGGAGGTTAAAATTACACACCCCTCAAAACATCCGCACTCTACTGCTCTATATAATCTGGCCCCTGATACCTCTCTGAAGGCAGTTCCCCGGCTTCTTCATGGTCACCAGCTCCAGCCACACAGGCCCTTCTTGTTCCTCCCACACACCAAGATCACTCCCACCTCAGGGTGTGCGTTGAATGGACCTCCTCCTCTGCCTGGAATGTGCTTCTCCCAGTCTCCATGGAGCTCCCTCCCCACAATGCCTTAGGTCTCCTCCTATCAGGGAAGTCTTCCCTGACTACACAGTTCTTTTCCTGCTTTATTTTCTTCCATAGTATTTATCATCATTGGAAACATTTTGTGAATTAGTTTATTGTACCTACACACATACACACACACATGCATGGAAGCTTGAGAACAAGGACTCGTCTATATTCTTCATAGCTACCTCCCCAGCACCTAAAACCAGTGTCTACTGAGTTGTGGGCATGCAAATATTTTTTAATAAACAAATCAATGAAGGAAAAAAATCCTAGGATGCAAAATTGTGTAGTTGTATATTTGGCCTGAGCTTAATTGTTTAAAATAGGGGCAGGACAGGAGAAATAAAAAGACTGTAAGAAAAGGCCAACATGTTAAATTCTTTCTGATGTCCCAAAGTTTCTAAAAATGATCATATGTTCTATCAATACTTCCATTCACAAAATAAAGTGAAATGAATAAAGAAATAAGGTAAAATAGAAGGGAAAAAGCCAAACATACTGTAGCCTCTAAACACTAGTGCCAACTCTAGTGCTCTAAGCTAAGGCCCATAGCCTAGGGAGAGGCCCAGAATCCTACACTTGCCTCCTCCCTTCTGTTGCACTATCAATCTTAACCACCACCCTCTACGTTTTTTAGGAGCTGGGATTAGGATATTAGTCTTATTATTCTCCAAATCATCAGTCACAGTGTCTGATGTGTGAACAGCCCTCAGCTTTTCAGAATGTGAAGCAAGTTTTCAAACTCCAAACTATCTTTGACTCTCTGTTTCTGAAAAGTTTTGGAGTTCCTTTCTTCAAAGTAAAGAATCCGCCTGCAATGCGGGAGACCTGGGTTCTACCCCTGGGTTGGGAAGATCCCCTGGAGAAGGGAAAGGCTATCTACTCCAGTATGCTGGCCTGGAAAATCCCATGGACTATAGTCCCTAAGGTCGCAAAGAGTCGGGCATGACTGAGCGACTTTCACTTTCACTTTTCTTCAAAGTAAGAGAGTCACCAAAAGCTTATTAACCCATGTTAACAGTTCCAAGGGGATTGGGCTCAAAGTGATCAGTTTGGATCCAACTTCAGATGAATTGAGACTGATCCTGTGAGCATCCATCCTGGGGCTTTTAAAGAGGCTTTATTTTACTAGTGCCATGAGGACACATTTTATCTCCTTTGCAAGACTCCTAGAGGACAGGGCCCCATTTAATCAGCCTGGTCATAGAGCTTCCAGTGCATAGAGGCAAGTACTCTCATAGTCTGTGATAAATAAATGAATCCATTCACAGCCTCCCAAAGCCAAGGTCAGAGTTAAACTGTGTCCCCAGTTACTTTCTGCTTTGTTTCAGGAAGTCTTTTGAGAAACATACACTCTGGGAACAGGAGATACCCCACAGAGAAAACCCTTCGTACTTCCCTCCCACTTAAAGCAGCTACTGCAATGCGGAAAGAAAGTCAAAGTGAAGTAGCTCAGCTGTGTCCAACTCTTTGTGACCCCATGGACTGTAGCCTACCAGGCTCCTACGTCCATGGGATTCTCCAGGCAAGAATACTGGAGTGGGTTGCCATTTCCTTCTCCAGGATATCTTCCCGACCCAGGGATCGAACCCAGGTCTCCCGCATTGCAGGCAGACACTTTAACCTCTGAGCCACCAGGGAAGCCCCTATGGGAAGTTGGAGGTAATAGAACAAAGTGATTCCCACCAGAAAGGACTCACCTGTAATATGAGGGACTCCTTATCTCCTTCTAGGCGTGCTAAGCGTTCCTGGTACGTTTCATTACTGGCAGCACTGTGGTGATTTACCTGGGACTAAAGGGAAAATGAAAAAAACACACACTTAAAAGGCTGACAAAACATCTTACCAACTTCCAAATGAAGTATGCAACTGGTGAGGACAGTTTCACTGATTATCTACGCAAAACAACCCAACTCGACAGGAAACCACAAGATGTCGAAACCACTTCAACAAGGACCAGACCAGATGCCAGCGATAGGTGTGCCATCAAAGTTGGCAAAACCACCCCCTGGATGACCTCATCTTTGGCTAGAGAGGCTCTCATGGAACTCCAGACCCAGCGGTGCTTGACATGACTGAGCGTGTTGGGTCTAGTTTGGTTGGAGGCACAGCCTGCCAGCTGCACCAACAGCAATGAGGGTCTGCCTCTTTAAGGAGACCAGGGAGCTGATACCACTCACCAAGAACAATATGGGAACAACTCCTCTCCTGACTCTCCTGCCAGGGTTCTCCAAAGCCGAGGTACACCTTACAGTGTGGAGACCCATCCTGAACATTGCAGAGAGCATGAAGGATGAGGGATGTCAACTGCAAGGCTCTCCACCCACTCACATGTTCCCTTCCGGAAATGGACAATCCCACCCCTCAATAAGGGCTGCGACAGCCAGGGTGGCACGTGGGGTTGCTGCAGAGCTAGGGCTGGGGAGAGAAAGCCGAGACGAAAACGCCTCGAGAAGAACCCAGATGGCAGCCAGGGGGACCTCCAGGGCCAAGCAGAAGGAAGACACAGGAAATACAAAGAAGCCAGAAACCATGGAAACCAAAGGTGAGGGGGGTCTGATACAGCAGAAGAGGGGCGAATCTTATAAAACGTCTTGAGCTAGAGACAGGAGCTGCAGCCACTTTCTGGGGGTGTCTGACCTGGCTGTAGGCAGGGAGGAGGGAGGTAGCTGCTAATGGAGCTGAACTGGACCAGCATCTCCCACACACCCTTCCTCCACAACGAATTTAAGGCCCAAATCAGAACCACATTCCAACCTTCGGAATGCACTTTCCAATCCTCTTTCATTAAGAAAAGACATCACCTTCCTGACCTTGTCCTGCCCCTTCCCCAGTGCACTGCCTAGGTGAGGGCAGGTGGCGGAGCCAGGCCTGGCCCTAAAATAGAAACAGGGACCAAGAATTCTTTATTCAAGCCTTGGAGTGTCACTTGTGAGAGAAGCACCAGCTGTTTGTTGAAGGTGCAGTGGGAGGGTGAGCCCAGGGGCCATTTCCCAGGGCGGCTGTGCCAGACACAGCCCAGACAGACAGGGCACCCCTGCCATTCCACTGCCTCTTCCTCCAGCCCCTCTCCAGTCTGCATCTTGTTCATTGCTATAGACGCTCTTTCATATCATAAACAAAGGGCCTTGACAATCACCAAAGGCTTCTCTGTGTTGATAGCAGTTTATTATTCCATTAATCAATATTCCAGTCATCCCATGGTCAAACACTGACTAGTATCCAAAGATATAATTATAACCAACATTTTCTCAGAACCTAACGAGAGAGGAAAATAGTTCTTAACAGCAGGTCAATTGCTTCTATGTCCAAGAACTCACATGATGGCGATTTTCAGAGGAGAGAAAAAATGGAAAGGACCCAGGCGTCCAAGTGAAGTTGTACATGTCCAAACCCAGTGCCAAAGTCAGCAAGTGCACAGGGCCACCCTGCGCTGGCAGCTGCCACTTGTCCCACAGGAGGTAAAGGGAAGGCTCCTTCCACAAGACTCCAGTAAACTACCTCACCACCCGGGCCTCTGTCAGATGGAGTGGTGTGTTCATGCAGTAAAAGATCTACCCCCACAATCACCCAGAGAAGCAGCTAGTTGACATCGTAAGTTCAGTTAATACACAAACTGCATGCCACAGAGTCATAGAAGATTAAAAAAAAAAAGATGAGTCCACTCTAGCAGCCAATGGGAAAAGGGAAGCACAATTGACTTAAAAGATGCACAGATGAGTATGAGAAACTCCAGGTGACTCTAGGAGAAGCACAACTCTTCCTAAGGAAGGGAGAAACTTCCCTTCTTTTCACAGAGAAACTCTGTGTAGTGGGATAAACAATATTCATGGGGATAGCCTCACAGTAAACAGAGCCAAGCAGAAAACTCACTGCTCTCCTACCATGCTCTCAAATAGGTCAAAGGTTAGTCAATTCATGGGCCAGAGATTGAAGCAATCCCATGGAAACTAATACAATGTGGTCCAAGCACTGAGCTCTACACACAAAGCAGGCAATAAGGCAGAGTTCACCATGCGCCAGGCACTGTTGAGACCACTTTACATATACTAATTCATTGAATCCTTCCCACTGCTGCTGCTGCTAAGTCACTTTAGTTGTGTCTGACTCTGCGTGACCCCACAGACGGCAGCCTGCCAGACTGGGTGCTATTTTTATTCTAATTTTACACTGAAAGAAGCTGCCATGCAAAGTGTATGGACAAGGCACAAATGGATTATTTGTCTAAGTTACTACATATTAAATTAGTAAGCTCTGTTATAGCTTAATTGAGGAGCAGATCAGTATAAATTTTGTTTCATACACTGGGATTGTATGAAAGTTCACTTAAATTGTAATATTTTAAAATGCTCTATGAACCTAAATATGCTTTAATAGAGAAGTGGATTAAAAAAAAAAACTACGGTTCACCCATATTATGTACAACTTGTAGCATCTTAACATATGAGGCAAGTATTTACAAACCATCCTACAAATAAAAGACATACTGGATAGTGAAAGTAGCAAGATTCAAAGAAACATACAGTGTGATACTAGAAAAAATACTATCCAGGGACTTCCCTGGTGGTCTAGTGGCTGAAACTGCGTTCCCAATGCAGGGGGCCCAGGTTCAATCTCTGGGCAGGAAATTAGATCCCACATGCTGCAACTAAGACCAGGTGCAGCCAAATAAAATAAATATTTTAAAAAAATACTATCCAGTTCCATAAGTATTGATATATGTATGAAAATAAATCAAGTGTCTGGAAGGTTACAGAACAACCCTTAACAGTGCTCTCTTCTGGGGAAATTTCTGGGCTATGAATAGCTGAGACTGGGAGGTTTGGTCAAGATTGGTTTTTTACTTTAACCACGATATTTGAGCTTTTTACAAAAATATATATACTCAAGTAATTAAAATACATTTCAAAAGCTAGAAGCACTGTCTGAGAAACTAGAATAGTTCTAGGAGCTTTTTTCCTCCCCTAGCAGACTTGAGTGGCTTCCCAGGTGCCACAGTGGTAAAGAACCTACCTGCCAATGCAGGAGACCTAAGGACCACCGGTTCAATCCCTGGGTCAGGAAGACCTCCTGAAGGAGGAAATGGCAAGCCACTCCACTAGTCTTGCCTGGAGAATCCCATGGACAGAGGAGCCTGGCGGGCTATAGTCCACAGGGTCTCAGAGCTGGACTCGACTGAAGTGACTGAGGACACACACACAGCAGACTTGAGGGGCATGTCCTCTGCTGGCAGGCTGCCCGTGTAACTGCTGCTCATGGCAGAAAAGTCCTTCCCTCAACCCAAGTCACCACTCTAGAGGAACAGGGCATCTTCCTCTCATACCGTGTGCAAAAGTCACTGTTCTTCTCCAGCAAGTTTTTAAAAGGTATTAAACAGCAGTGAGACAATGTCCCAGACAGAAGTCTGCTGTGTTATCCTTTACTTTTGGTAAAGTTCAAAGTCCTGTGTTTTCTCTTCCACATAAGGTTGACAGCTCTCAGAAAAACTGCACACAAGACTTAACCAGGCACAGACCAGGATAAAACACCACTTCTACTTGAAGAACCTGGAAAGCGTCAGAAAACAGGGCCAAGAAGATTACTTTAGAATCACCTTGTTGAATGCCAACATTCATCAGCCAAAGGTGTGGATTTGAGCTTTAGTGAATAAATGCATTGTCTTCCAATAATTGAGCAATAAGTTCAGTCACTTGTTGGCATCATTCTTGGATTATAAAATGTGTCATCAGGGCATTAAAAAGCCAGATGGCTATGAAAATTATTGAAAAAAATTTAAAAAGACAGATTTGGGACACAACTCTGTTTTGCCTCACTTTAAGAAGAGCTTGCTTTGTGAGGGGGTACACCTGCTTCCTTAATTATAACAGTGGCATTGTGGTAGAAGGTTTGGATCAATACTGAGATCAACTGGATCCCTGAGTGATTCCAAGATTTGGGAGTCTCTGAAAAGTCTGGTCCATATTCTCTATTAGGTAAATTGGTGGTGGAGCAGTTGCCCAGCTCTCCATCCATGAAGTCAGAGAGAGAACCATGTCAACATTCCACTGAGAAGGAGAAAGTCACACTGGATTCTGAAGGAATCTAATAGAAAATGCTAAGTTTCTATTCCTCCCCACCTGGGACAGCAAGTGATCTAAAGAGAGTTCTGTACAGTTCTACCCTATTAAGGATGCTCATCCCATTGATGAATTTTTTTAAAAAAGAGGTCATTGTTCAATGCATTGTTAGCCCCTAGGCTGGATCTATACAATGAAATTCTGATGTACTAAGGTGTAATACACATATATTTGATCAAATCTTCTCCTCTTATGATGGTTATTTCTACAAATGTGACAGAGGGAAAAACTGAATCTTCTCATCCAAACTTTCCATGATTAGAGCTATTCTTAAAACTACAATTCATGTTAGTTACCTGATATAATGTTTTGTGGGACCAAGAGATATCGTGAAGGCAAGGGGCCTGCGGAAGTGAAGTGGCGACCACCGATTGCCGCTGCCATTCCTCTTGCATCTCTTACTGAGGGATGCCCCAGTGACGTATATACCCTCTCACATCACAGAAATGAATCAGTATGGGTGTTCTTTTGTGTATATTGTCAATACTATTGAAGCCACTTTTGCTTCTATCAAAGCTTTTGCTATCAAGAAACTGGGCAAAGTCTTGGATAAAGGAATCCATCCTGTAAAACCCAGATCTCTCCAAGGGAAATATAAAACACAACTCAGAAATACCACATCAAGGTCTTCCCCAGATATTCAACATCACTAACAGACAAATGCAAATCAAAGTTACGATGAGGACTTCCCTAGTGGTTCAGTGGTTAAGAATCTCCCTGCCAATGCAGGGGACATGGATTTGATTCCTGGTCTGGGAAGATCCCACATACCACGGGGCAACTAAGCTCATGTGCCACAACTACTGGGTCCCCATGCCCTCCACAAGTGAAGCTGCTGCAATGAGAAGTCCACACTGCAACTAGAGAGTAGCCCTTGCTCACTGTAACTAGAGAAAACCTGGGCATAGCAACAGAGACCCAGCATAGACTTAAATAAATAAATAAAATTTAAAAAGAAAAAAACAATGAGGTACCACCTTACACAGGTCAGAATGACCATCCCAAAAGTCTACAAATAATAAATGCTGGAGAGGGGGGGAGAAAAAGAAATCCACCAATTCTGCTGATAGGAGTGTAAATTGCTGCAGCCACTATGAGAAACAGTATGGAGGTTCCTGAAAATATTAAAAATGGAGTTACCACATGATCCAGAAATCCCACTCCTGGGCATTTATCCGGAGAAAACTTTAATTCAAAAAGATATATGTACACCTAGCCAAGACATAGAAATGACCTAAAAATAAATGCCCATCAACAGATGAACAGATAAGAAGATGTGACATATTCTTATGATGGAGTCTTACTCAGCCATAGAAAGATCGAAATTATGCCATTTGCAGCAACATGGATGGACATAGAGATGATCATGTTAAGCAAGTCAAAGACAAATATCATAACATCACTTACTTATGGATCTAAAATATACAAATGAACTTATTTATAAAACATAAACAGACTCACTTTGGCCACCTAATGTGAAGAGCCAGCTCATTGGAAAAGACCCTGATGCTGGGAAAGATTGAGGGCAGGAGAAGGGGGCCACAGAGGATGAGATGGTTGGATGGCATCACTGACTCAATGAACATGAGTGTGAGCAAGCTCTGGGAGACAGTGAAGGACAGGGAAGCCCGGCATGGCTGCAGTTCATGGGGTTGAAAAGAGTTGGACATGACTGAGCGACTGAACAGCAACAGACTCACAGACATAGAAACAAACTTATGGTTACCAAAGAGGAAGGGGGCGGGAAGGGGTAAATCAGGAACTGGGGATTGCATACACACGCCAGTGCACATAAAGCGACAAACAGCAAGAGCCTACTGTATAGCACAGGGAACTATGTTCAAAATCTTGTAACAACTATAAAAGAATCTGAAAAAGAACATCTGCATCTATACAACTGAATCACCTTGCTGTATAACAGAAACTAACACATTATAAAATGAACTATACTTCAATTAAAAAAAAAGTGTTTCCCAGGCCTTGAGAGAGAGATTGGTGAGTCCTCAGGAACAGAGACAATACAGCATCTCGACTCCTACAGGCTGTGGCTCTCTTTCTAGAAGACCCAACATGCCATTGATGCTGGGACTGGGCAGGCCTAATGTAGAGCTCCAGCAGTCAACAGCCTATAGCGGGGTTATGTTCTAAGCCATCTCTAAATGGAAGAGAGCAGCTTCACGATGAGGAAGCAGGCTGTAGGATGATCTATGGTTGGGGGTCATGGAGTTGAGCATGCTAGCTCATCAGCTTCAGTCATTAGGAGAGAAGTGGGAGGATGGAGAGAGGACTGTATGGGCCCAGGAAGTATAGGACTGACCACCAAGATTCCAGCATGAACAGAGTCTCTATAGAAAGGGCATTTGGGGCTACACAAAGCTTAATCTGAGTCCTGCCCCCTACCTCTTCCATGGGTCAGTGAATAGGGGTTTACCATTAGTTAAGTTCTTCATGCCAAGAGCTGGATGTTAGCAGACTTGAGAAATAACACAGGTTTTCCATATCTTGGGGGCATTGCATTTTTATTAGGGATGAGTTATTTAAGTTACCAGAGGATATTTAAGAAACTGAAAGAAAGAAAGAAAGTGAAGTCGCTCAGTTGTGTCCGACTCTTTGCGACCCCATGGACACCAGGCTCCTCTGTCCATGGGATTTTCTAGGCAAGAGTACTGGAGTGGGTTGCCATTTCCTTCTCCAGGGAACTTCCCAACCCAGGGATCGAACCCAGGTCTCCCACATTGTAGACAGACGCTTTACCGTCTGAGCCACCAGGGAATTCGAGGATATTTAAGATGCCCTCCCAAGCCCTCATCAGTAGTTGTTTCCTCAGTTTCCCTCTTGCTTTCTTGCTGAGAGAAAACAACAGGCTGGGATCATTACCTTCGCTGTAACTATTTGGCACGAGTGAGGGCTGCTGTCTTCTTGGAGATTTTTCTCACCTTTCCCAGCCTCTGATGCGAAGCCTGGATGCTTGAATCCTTCCTCTGAATTTTTAAACTGAGGAACAGATAATGGTAGTTGTGCTAGAAGGTTCTGAGGTTGTCAGTGGCCATGTCTTTTTCCACTTGGAGGAAGGTGGTTTGTGACATGAGTCAGCTATGAAGCCAGCATTCATGGAAACACAAATGAAAGCCAAGAAAGAGACTGGTGGCATTCTCACCCTGGTTCTTGCTGTCCAAACACAATGACACAACCCTGCCCTTCCTGTTGGTCTCTGTTGGCCTATAGTGGCTCAAACCAAGTTTCAGTTACATGCAACCAAAGTCCTGGCTAAAGCATTTGTCTCAAATGGTGATCAGTCCAGTAAGTGAAATTTATTCCTGTGGCAACACACTTACTAGAAAGTATTCCCTCTACTTGGATATAGTACTGAATTACAAAGGGATTCTGCCTACTGTTTCCTGAATTGGTTGAACTGGCAATTGTTAAGAAAGAACTGTCAGTTCAGAGCCAACTATAGTTAAAACCAGGACTATCATCAAGGGCTAACAGGGATCTGCTTTGTGGCACAGGGTGTGTCTGTGTGGGATGCATGGGGATGAAAGAGGCACCCATTCTCCTTCGTGTGTGAAACAGGTGACTTTACGTCCACTATCTGTTTGCCTCCATTCTTACTTCTCCAGTAGAGCAAGAAGGTTAAGAAGGGAATAATACAAGATGCATTAGGCCCATGGGCATCATCTAGGTGTGTGTGGAGGGAAGATGAAATAAAGAAAAATAGGTTAAAGCACAACAAAAATGAACAAGAATCTAAAGTAGGGCTAAAAGACATAGGGTGGGTGGGAAATGAATAAATGAAGGGCAATAAGGCCACAAAAATAGGGACTTTCTTGGTAGTCCAGTGGTTAACAATCAGCCTTCTAATGCAGGGGACATGGGTTCGATCCCTGGTCAGGAAACTAAGATCCCATGTGCTGCGGAGCAACTACTAAGCCTGCACACTGCAGAACCCATGTGCTGCAACTAGAAAAGCCCACGCACCACCACAAAGACCCAGCACAACCAAAAAAAAAAAAAGAAGAGCATAAAATACCTAACAACATGTTTAAGAAGTTATGTTGAAAGAATAACATGCTCTATATAGCTGTACAAATGCCAGGTCTGAAAGCAGCAGCTTCCATGCTCTACCCTTTGCTCATCTGGACTTCAAGGCAGGGGGGTCCTTGGGGAGACTTTTGGGAGGGGGCTTCCATATTCATGTACAGAATTCCTACAGCCTCCTCCTCCAAAAGGCAGGACCTCCTGCAGAGTGACAGCTGGGAATAATCAGGAGGCGGGGCTGCACTAACCGTGCATAAGCTCAGGTAGGTCACCTCATCTCAAGCTTAAATAGAGGAAGTCATACCTCAAAGAGGGACCCAGAGGGTCAATTAGATCATTAAACACAAAGACGTGTGGGAATAAATGTGCACAGTGCTCTTTAGAGCAAGATGCTCTAATGCTTCCTCTGTGTAATATAAACAGTTTTTGAATGATCGTGGAAACATGGAACTCATTTAAATGGCTTTGTTTAAGCTAAAAGACCAAAACATAGACACAGTTCATCCCTTGCACTGTCGGCTTTAATTAACTCATTCTTCTTGTGCAAGAGAACAAAAAAAGGCAACATTTCCCATAGAAACCTATGAAGTAAGTATCTAAAGATCTGAACAAACAACCCACGGGAACAATAACCCAAATGCTTTGGGGCTGGAAAGAAACAAAGTGCCTAAGGAACAACATAGAATCCACTGTTAGCTAAGAGCTCTGGAATCATGCCTGCGGTGCCAACAGCTGAGAACCTGCTCTTTCCATTGTCCCTGAAAACGTGCCCACGTTCAGAGTCATATCTACATGGTCAGTCTTTCTTTTCTATGAGCATCCTACTACCATACTATAAGTCCTCGGTGCTACATACATGCTTATGATCACCACAAAGAGAATTTCAATAGTTAATAATGGCCAATCATAAATACTTAAATTTTTTTCCTGTTCCAATCTGAAACTCAGGTCAATTAGCTAAACATGAGTTTTCCAGCTGAACCCCCACTCAAGCCCCTGGCAGCCTCCTCAGAGTCATCACCCTCTGACTCTAGTGGCCAGATTCCCCAGTGCTCGCTCACTCTTGGCCTGGTCCCTCCATTATACGAGTAGCTTGGCCAAGGGATGGCCATATTAGGTCTCTGCAGAATTCTGGAGGGGGTGAGTGCCACAGATGCAGGCCACGAGGAATCCCCAGGAGTCTGACTTGTTCACAGGCTGGCTGGCCTCTGCCGGGAGGGTGCGCCTTCTTCCTGTGCTCTGGTACATCCTCAGGGGTGTTGAGTGAGGGCAGTTCTGCAGCATTCCTTTGGGGGCATGTCCTAGGGGTCCTCCTGTCAGCATGGCACCTCACTGAATATGAGGAAAGAGCTGGTTCCAGAATAGTCAAGTGGGGTGGAGGAGAGGTCGCGTGGGGGTGTCATTTGGTATGCGGGCATGGACTGTGGGAAAAGACTAAAGCAGTCAGCTCCCCAGTGAGACAGCTCCAGTCATGTTTCCAGGCTGCCTAGTCAAGGGGATCATATCAAATCCAGAAAATGCATCTCCAAGGAGCCATGGCTGCCAGGCCCAGATGTCAAAGTCACTAAGGCTACACCTCAAGCTTAGGACCACCACTCACATATCAAGCTTTTCAGAAACTTGGAAAATGTAGACCTTAAAAAATAAGGGTGAGAGGGCTTCCCTTGTCCAGTGGATAATAATCTGCCTTGCAACGCATGGGACACTGGTTCAATCCTTGGTCTGGGAAGATCCTACATGCCACGGGGCAACTAAGCGCATGTGCCACAACTATTGAACGTGTGCTCTGGAGCCTGGGAGCTGCACCTACAGAGAACATGCGCCGCGACTACTGAAGCCTGGGCACCCTAGAGCCTGTGCTCTGCACCAAGAGAAGCCACCACAATGAGAAGTCCGCATACCACAACTGGAGAGTAGTTCCTGCTCCCCTCAACTAGAGAAAGCCCATGCATGCAGCAACGAAGCCCCAGTGCAGCCAAAAATAAATTAAAAAATGATAGAATTACACATTAAAAAGGGGGAAACCAAAAAATTTAAAAATAAAAAGTAGATCATAAAAGCTACAATTCCTATTACATGGTTCAGGTGTAACAGGCAAGGAAGCCAAATGGAATGAGTGCAGGCAGGTGCTTGTAAAAAGGAAAGCCTCTCCTCAATATTTTGGTTAAGGAGTTTAAGGGCCTTCTGGCAGTTATTATAAAGCCACTTTTTCTAGATAAGGAACAACTAAGCCAATCCATTATCTTTGGCACAGAGCTTCTCTGAAATGCAGTGTGGACAGAGCACAATCAAATCCTTAGCTACCAGGACTCCAACAAGAGAGATCTTATCCTGACTTTGACCTCCTTACGCTCTTGGTTGCAATTTTGTAAGAGGTGACTGAGGGTTGCTAGTGGGGTCATCACTATCAAATATTTCACCATTAGGGAAGAGCAAAGCAAAGTTCACAAATAGCAACCAATGTTTATGCAATCATGTTTCATTATCTATTCAGTGACTCAAATATTCCTGAACACCTATGAGGTGCCACGCTCTGTGCTAGGCAGTCCCTGCCTCGAAAAAGCTCTGTAGTTGTACAGTTAGATGTCATAAGCCAGCAGGAGTGGCACAGGGGATGGACGAATCAATAATACCTTCAAGGGAGTGGAGTGGATTTATAGTGGAGTCCTCACTTGAAAGACTGTCTTGAAAACAATGAAGGAATTCCCCCAGAAGAAGAGAGAACAGCACCTTTGGAAAGAGTCTTCCTGATACAGCTAGGCTATCTGTGAAACCATGACGATCACCACCCTTCAGCTACTATGGGTCTCCAAGAACACAGAAAACAAAGGATGTCTTGAAGACTGTCTGTGAGCTTTCCAACCAAGGAGCTGGTGTGATGTACTTGAAGGCTTGTAATTGATCATCCTGGAAAGTAGAATGAGGAAGAAAGAGGAATGCATTTGATTAACCAAGATCTTGTTCCAAAATAATAGCCTCGCATGAGCTTCGTCTCTGCTCAGTTCTCTTGATCACGTGGCTGGATGCATAGGGAACCTACAACACTTGACTGTACAAGTGGTATTTATAAGTGTGTTGGTATCTTGCAAAGGGATTATATTAAAGCCAGGAGCAGAGTAAAAACAGGAACCTCTCTGAGTAGTGCTCTTTCCTCATCTTGCCAACTCCAAACCTAATTCATGATTATTAAAAACACCTGTCAGAGACGGGCAGCATCAGGTATCAGGGTTGGGGATAGCAGGGGCACTGTGACTGTTTTAACGATTCACTTGGAATCATTAGAAGCAAACTTCCTGATGCTTCTTGGCTCTTCAGATAGAAGGTTCAGACAATCCAAGCATCAAACAGGCATGAAAGATCCATAGGTAGAAAATATGGGAGTAGGTAAAAGCCAAGGTAAGGGGCTGGTCCTTTGGTCACAAGAATTCTATTAGCCCTACAAGATGCCCAAATGGGAATGAATTCTAGGAGAAATGAATGAGAAGTGTTACTTGGGAACTGGAGGTGATAACATTACAGAAGAACTTTGAAAGCTTTCTTAGGGACAAAGCCAGTGTGAAGTGGGTTTGGGGGTAAGTAACCAGGAAGGAGTGCAGACGGTGAGTTTTTAGCCTGCTTTCGACTTCAAGATTCCCGACGGTGAAAGGAATGTTAAGTTCTATAAGGCAGCATAGAGAGAGAACGTAGTCAGAGTTTTGTTTTTCTCTAAGAATTACAGAAGCATTTTCTGCCGAGGACAAGGGACAAGTAGGCAGGGCCGAGTAAATAAATAGAAGAAACAATCAGAGAACAAGAGGATGTAGAACAGCTTTGGGTCAGGACGACAGGATACCAGGATAGCCTTGGCAGAGAGAAGGGACTCTTGACCCATGAAATCAAAGGAAGCTAAAAAATAATGGTTGTGAACACTGTTACATTTTATGGTGAAGGGAAGATGAGATATTCATCTATATGTGGCCAATTTCTTAGTAGGTGGTGACATCAAGTGAGAGGGGGACAAGGTTGGGGACCAATGGAAAAGTATGAAAGAGCTGATACTGGGATAAGGTGGACAGAGAATGCAGGGAGGAGTCAAGTGATCACCACCCCACCCCCTGCCCCCCGCCGTTGCCAGCTCACAGAACTACCAGTGGCTGCCCTGCTCTGGAGAACCTGCAAGCTGCTCAGCAAATGACCCTGGTATGATGCCACTTTGTTAAACCCTGCTGGGAAAGAGGCATGAGGCCCTCTTCAAACAGCTGGTACACAGGAGTCACAGGTGCTGGTGATCAGAGATGGCAGAATTTGAGCTCCTAAATTATATTGGGGAATATGACGGGTAGGTACGCTGGAGGCATTGGCTAAAAATGGGATGTACCCTTGGGAAACTGGGGACAGCTAGAATAGGGAACATGCTTTTCCCTGGAGGAGGGCATGGCAACCCACTCCAGTAGTCTTGCCTGGAGAATCCCCATGGACAGAGGAACCTGGAGAGCTATAGTCCATGGGGTCACAAAGAGCTGGAAACAACTGAGGGACTAAGCACAGCACAGAAGAACCTTTGGGTAGCCATACTGACTGTCACCCTTTTTCTGGTCTGAAAATACCTCTGTCCAGAATCAAGGCTGGGCACATGACTCTGCAATAACCAGAGGCTGTCAGTTGTGGCCAAGGTGATCATCATCGTAACACCTATGAAGCATTTTCTAAGCACTTTACAGATATTGAATTACTTACCTATATTTTACAAACAAGAGAGCTGAATATCAGGGACAGTAATCAACTGTCCAAGGTCACAGAGAGCTGAGATATGAACCCAAGGAGTTGGATGCAGAGATCTGTGCTCTTAGCCAATAGGAGCAGCTGTCACAGAAGCTGCTGCCTGCTTCAACTTCTACGCAGTCCGACTTGAGAGCAAGACAAGTCAATGTCTGGGGCCAGGAAGTCTTCCCAGCTCTTCTGGCCCAAGTGGCCAGGCTACTGGATCAACCATTTGAGCACCAGATGACACAGAATAAAGTCTTACATTAACAGTCTGACCTCATTCCACATTCTACTACAGAACCCAAGCCAATTGCATGGAGGAGTCATGGTGATTCCATTTTTGACTTTTTTTGGTGGGGGTTGGGGGGTGGGATGGTGGACAGGGTTATGACTTTAGTTTGGAATTCAGTTTCAACAGAGTTCTAGAAGCCAGCAGCAGTATGAAGATGCTGACAAGTGCTACAGTTTCTGTTCCCGGGAAAAAGCTCCTGCTCAGGGGGTGGTGGGTGAACCCCACAGACCCTGCTTCTAGCTATTTTAAGAGGCTCTTTCAGGACTATGTGGGTTAGAGCCACTTGGATCTCAAAGCAGGGCAGGTGTGAACTGTTTGTGAGTCTGGCCAGTCAGGAACCAGACAGCTGAACAGTGGAGGCCCTCTGGATGCTCGTGGCAGATTACCTTATCCCAGGGCTCTGCCTGTTGGGGAAGGAGCTAAAGGACCAGCCCTGGTCAGCCTTCTCTCAGTAGCCATAGCTACTCTGGCCAGAGCAGTAGCCACTGGGGCCTCTGGCTACTCACGGTGGGCCAGGTCCCAGCTGTATCCCATAGGGCTTTGGTTTGAGACTTTGACCTAAAATGTGGAAAGGGGCCCTAAGTGGAAGGAATGATGGCCTAAGATGCACTCCAAGGAGAGAAGAGAACATCCCATCTGCTCAAGATCTCCCTTCCTGGTTATGGCCAGTAGCAGTTAACCTTTATTGAATGTTCCCTCGTGCATGGTACTCTGCTAAACATTTGACATGCATTATCTTACTTGACCCTCCTAAATCCTATATGTGGCAGGCACTTTTGTTTTCCTTATTTTATAGATGGGGAAATCCAAGATTTGAGGTAATCTGCCTAAAATCACACAGCGAAGCCAAGAGCCCAACCTAGGCTTTACTTCAAACTGCATGTTCTTAACTAAAACAATATATAGTATCCCGTCCCCTAAAGGCCACAAGACAATGTCTCTTTTCTCACAAATGCTTTCCTCTATCTCAGTGCATTCTTGGCCATAAACATCTCCCTTCCAGCTTCCAAATTCAAAGACTGTCTTCCTCCGAGGCATCACCCTCTGGGACTGGTGCAAGAGCAAGTGTTCCTGCGCTCCTGCCAGGCCACACCTCATCCCGGTACCTATTCTGCCACAACCACCCCCTCTGCACGGGAACATGAAAGAGCGTGTTTCCACCTTCAAAAACCTGGGCTAAGGACTTCCCTGATGGCACAGGGAATAGGAATCCACCGGCCAATGCAGGGGACACAGGTTCAATCCCTGGTCTGGGAAGATTCCACGTGCCACAAAGCAACTAAGCGGCGTGCCACAGCTACTGATGCCTGCACCCCTAGAGCCTGTGCTCCACGAGAGAAGCCCGAGAACCACAAGAGGAGCAGCCCCTACTCACTGCAACTAGAGAAAGCCCACGCAACAGCAACAACAAAAAAGCAATGAAGACCCAGCGCAGCCAAATAGGAAAAAAAAGAAAAAAACTGGGCTAAGAGAAACCTGCTCTCTAAGCCACTGAGGCTTAAGAAAGCACGGTGAGCAGTGGGTGAGCCAGGCAAATGGAAAGTACTAGAGACTCGGCCTGGAGTCCAGTAGGTGCAGTACAGGGATGAGGTCAGCAAAGGGCACAGAAGGCAGGGAGTATACCTGGGAGCTCAGGAGAGTAGATATAAAAGGCAAAACTGAAAGGTAAGTTGAGGCCAGGTTTAAAAAGTGTCTTAAAGCCCACCAGGCAGAAAACTCTGAGCTTTCTCATTCAGACTAAGGGCAAGTCCTGGGCTTATGATCAGGGTCACAGGATGAAAGGGAATTTGTTTTTTTCTTAAGGGGATTTTAAAAAGAATCTGACAGTAGTGTTTCAGGTAGAAAATAGGAAAGATATCAATTATACTGCCTATGACATATCTAATATTTTGTGCTTTTTTTTAATGCTCCTTAAAACTAGAAGAAAAATGTTTTGCTATGAGTCACCTACGGGGAGTCTGAAGTCTCCTCACCTAGCACGTCCCTTCCTTCCACGGGAGCCAGAGCTGCCAACCTGGGCCTCAGGACAGAAAGAGCCTTCTTACATTGCCTCACATGCAGGATTCATTTCTCTGCAGACAGAACTTCTGCACAAGGTACAACATCTATCCCAGCAGCTGGGACACAGTGTGATCCCAAGACCTCCTGGTTAAAGAACTTCAGTTGGATACATGACAATGAAGACGAAGTGATGGGAAGGGCACCTCTTATCTCCTCCAAAACCTCTTTAGTAAGGTTTTTACAATTCTTAAGACAATGATGTGAATCTTTCCTAAAATGTCTGGTCACCTTAGTACACTCTTTGGTGGCTGCAATGACCCCATTCCAAAGCTGGACAGAGGCTGAGCACAAACAGGATTCCTGCTGGGTTCTAAACCCATAATTTTCTACATATTTGGTTGAAGAAATGAGGGTAGAGAACTGGACTGGGAGACAGAGAACAGGGTCGAAGAGCAGGCTGCACCACTAATAGACGTGAGGTTCTTAGCCTCTTGGACTTTTTTAAATGAGGGGTTTGTACTAGTTGATCCCAACAACCCCTTGAGGTAATTTGGTTCATTTCCCTTGCTTTTCGAAGCACAGCTTACCATACACCACATCATAGCTAGAGTAATTATCTTAAAATACAAATTATACCCCTCAACGTATCTCATGCCACTTCCAAGCAGCAAGTTTCCCATTATGCAAACCCTGTCCCCCACAACCGGCCCGCAGCCCTCCCTGTCCTGTGTGCTCCGGGACCCCACCCACGTCTCCCTCCATCACTGAGTTCAGATACGTGTTCTTTACCCCATTTTTCACCGGACTCACTCCTACTTCTCCTTCACTTTTCAACGAAGTGTTACTTCCACAGAGAGGGTCCTGACCACTCTTTCTCAATCAGTAACAGTCCTTTGGGATGGCCATCTAACAGTTCCTCTTCTTGGCGGTATCTATCAATTTGTAAATTTCAAGCTTATTTCCTGGGGACTGTTTAACTGCGGTCTCCCAAGCAATGTATGGAAGATCCACAAGAGCAGAGACTGGTTTTACTTTGTTGCTTACGATTGAACACCCAGTACCCAGAACGGGGTAAGTATTTGCTGAGTGAGAGGTACAGACGATGCCCACAAAAGCCAGCAGGCCTAATGTTGGGGTGTGGGGGTCAGGGACCTTCCAAGCCGGGCACGTCGTGTCCCTCCTGTTCTTCTACAATGTCAGATCTCTTATCTGTCAGCTGCTTTTGCCCTTCCTGCTTCTGGAAACATCCTGCCTCCACGTGAAAATTAATGGGTACCCATCTTTGCCAGTTCCGTTGGTTTAGTCGCTGCTGTGCCCGACACTTCTGCGGCCCTGTGGACTGTAGCCCACATCAGGCTCCTCTGTCCATGTGGTCTCCAGGCAAGGACACTAGAGTGGGCTGCCACTGCCGTTCAGAGATGGTGACCAAAAAAGCGAGAGCATGGTTTCCGTGAATGTGGATGCGACTCCAGCCCCCAGCATTCGCCCACTGTCACTCGCCCCACACACTCACGCTCACCCCCTAAAGAGTCGACAGGAGCAACTTGAAACCCAAACCCCTGGCCTCTGGAAAACATGCAGAACTCCCGAGGGCCTCCCCGGAAACGCGGCAGCTCTTCCGGCTGACAGCTGACTAATCTCCACGCCGGATAACTTCCGAGCAGGGGGAGAAGCCCGATAACTTGTGAACCCCCTGCGGTTGAAAGGCAGCGGCTTCCTCTCTGGAGTCCTCACACCAAAAAGCGGCGGATGCCTTTTTCTGGTCACGGTGTTTGGACCCTCCAACTGTTCAAGTGCCAGAGTCAAAAATAAGGAACTTTCCTCACTTCATTGTTGCCCTTCTGCACAGAGGCTCATTCACTAGAATGTCAGAGGGGAAACAAAGACAGCTGACTGTTTTCTCCCCAAGTGTCTATAATTAGATTCTTATGGAGAACTTGGCGGCAACAGGGCTTCGCTGGACAAACACTTCCCCGCTCAATACACACACACACACACACAGTATCTCTCTCCTCACTCATCTCGACGGAGACCCACACAAAGCAGTCAGTCACTTACCCGCTTCAGCCACGCGAAATGCTTGTAAACATCAATGTCCCCATCCATGCTGGGCACCCATGTCAGCAGTTAGATTCCTTGGTTGAAAAAGCCCTTTCTGGCCAGATACCAAAGTCTCTCTTCTTTCTTGCCTCTGCCCCCTCCCCCTCAGGAACGTCAAGCCGTGTTCAGATTTCCCCACGTCCCTGGCCTGCGTCCTTCAGTCTTGCCCTGAGAGGTTTCCGAGACACAGCAGCTCAGACCAGACCGCGCTGCTCCCGTATCCGCCCCCACAGACGCACACAGGCACCAGCTCTGGGACGCAGAGCCTGCAGAGTGAGGGAACCTAGCAAAAGGTGGGGGAGAAAGACAGACTTGGACAAGAGTTGTAAATACACACACACACACACACACACACACACACAGGAACATTCTTTTCGGTGATAATACCAGAGGCTGCCAGAGGGAAACAGTCCTGAAGAAAATTCCTCGTCTGGCTTCCCCCTTCTGGAGTAGCTGGAACTCATTAGGGAGAGACCCCGGTTTCCTGTCTCTGCTCCATTCTGCATTTACCCACAGGCTCCCAGCTGCTCTTGGTTTATCTGGGACTGGGGAGAGGACTAAAAATAAGTGCAGCTCTTGGAGGACTGCTGGTTCCCACACACAGCCTGACCCCCACCCAGCAGCCCACGCCTACCCCTTCTCTTCCAGGCTGGCGTCGGGCTGAGCCCTGAGGGAAGCTGATTGTTTCCAAAAAAGAACAGATTCAGAACCAGCTCCAGTTCGGCTTCTTGGCCCAGCTGGGGGTTTGCCATCCTGGGCGCTGGCGGCACCATCCAGTGTTGCCGCCTTGGAGAGCTCTGCTGCCAGCCGTCGCTCCGGGGCTCCCTGAGGCTGCATTCTGCACAGGGACAGGTGGGAAAGAGCGAGTCCCAGGCCTGCCTCGCTGGCGGTCCCCACCCCAGACATGTGTCCGTGAGGTCTAGGGAGCGCTCCGGGTAGAAGCCCTGGGAAGGCAGCAGCCTGAAGAAAAGCGGAGCTGGGCCTGCCTTCCTACTGGCAGGTCCCATGCTGGCTTTCCAGGGTGGTCTCCCCAGCACTCCCCACATGCTGCCCCCTCCTCTTCACATTCCCACCTCTTTTGAGAGCTCTCTTAAAAACAGCTTTTCTCCCTTGCCCAGCCCGCAACGTGTGGCCGTTGGCTCTGACTGGTTATGAAAGCTGTCTTTGATGTGGGTGCAAGGGGAACTGTGGTTACATGCAAGGGCTCTGAGCTCCACTGCCATAAATGACTTGCAGACACACATCTTGTGACTGCGTGGGCCTTCCCGGCACACCTTGGGAGTCAGCAGGGAGTTTCCTGGAGCTCCCAGCCTGAAGAGAAGGCATGCCGCTTATCATGGTATCTGCACTGTCCACAACCCAGAAGCAGGGCCTGAGGACAAAGCAGAAAACACGCACAGTCCCCCGCAGGCTGGCCCCATCCACAGAGAACACAGAGGCAACAGGAGGAGGGCTCTGGCCAGCAGCTGGCACGAAGGGGAGGAGTAGATTCCTGGAGACACACCCAGATCAGAGGCCAGAAAGAAAAAGCAGGCTCAGCTGCCCATGCCCTGAGCTCTCAAGCCTTATTCTGGCCTCTGGCCCAGTTCCAGAGTGCAGTGCGGGCCCTACTCGCCAAGGTCCCCTGACCTGGACTAGGGCAAGATGTCAAGATCCCTAAGGTTGCAGGGGTAGCTAGAACCTTCCTTTTTTTCTTTTTTCTGTCTAAAAACCTGGAAAAGTCTTCATTTTGGTCAATACACATTTGCCCAGCATCCAAAGCAACTGAAACAAATTTCCTGCTCTGGGCAAATGAAGAATTTCCACGTGCCACATAATAAAGGTATTTCTGGGGTGCTGGGGAGAAGAAGCAAAGTCAATTTGAGGGTCTGTATGGGGAAAGGCCTGTACACCCTTGGAGAAAGACTGGTATCCTTTGGAAAGTTACAGTGTGAGAAGAGAAAAGAGGGGACTGGGCAGCAATGTAGCTGCCTTCCACTGCACGTGGGCTGGCTCCCTGGTCACTGCCTGCCCTGTGGTACTCAACCACACCTGTTCCCACTTCAGACAGGAGGACATGTGTCTGAGCTCTGATTCACAGCTCTAGTTTCTACACCTAGCACAATGCTTAGCACACGGTAACAACTTCAACGATCTTTGAAAGAATGAGGCTCAAATGCTGAAACTGGCAAGATAAGCCTGAAACTACTTGGAGGGAATGCGTTTCCCAGACGTAAAGATGCTTGACTCAGAGAGGAGAGATAGGGTCAGCTTCATCTATTAGCTGAACTCATGTGTGATGAATTGGAGGTTGGGGGGCAGGAAAGGGGGAGAGAGGGGAAAGAGAAGAGGGAGGGGAGGAGGAAGGGAAGGGGAGGGAGGGGAAGAGAGGAATGGGAGGGGACAGGGAGAAGGGGAGCACAGGGGGGGAGGAGGGAATGGGAGGAGAGGAGACAGGCAGGAGGCAGGAGGGGAAGAGAGAGAAGAGTAGGGCAGAGAGCAGGAGGGAGGAAATCCAGATGAATTGCAGCTAAATTCTTGACATATTTTTAAGGTACCCTCAAGTAGTAATTCTTACCTCAGTTCTTTTTTGTTTTCCTTTGAAACCCTAAATTTTATATTGTAATTAACTCAATCCACAAATAGCACTCTAAAGGCCTAGGATCAAACCCATAGCTGTGCCCCCTCACTGAGAAGGCCACCCAGCCAGGGGCTCCTCACAGTGAGTCACAGAGGGGCTTTAGGGGATCAGACAGGCTCTTGACTACATCCATAAAATGTATACAAAGCACTACGAGTATGTATAAATCACTCTTTCTCTGAAATAGTTTTCATCAGATCATCAAAATGATCCATGACTCCCAAAAGAGTGAAAGCCTGGGTTTTAGCCCATCTAAGTAGTTACTTGGAAAGGATTAGGCTGCCCTTATTCAGCGTGGGGGGGTGGTCCCACTGCTACTGTACTGCCCTGTGAGGCAGAGCCTCAGGGACTCCCTGGGTCCATCACTAAAGAGAGAGGTCTTCAGGAGCCACACAGGATACACCAATAAGATTCATCACAGTAACCCTATAGCCCTCGGAGCCTTCCCAAAAGCAAGTCAAGGTCAGTGAGACTCAACTCATTACTGTCTGGAACATGGGCAGCCAGCTGAGGGCAAAGAGCAGGCACCTGATCATTTGCGGGAGTAAAAACACACCTGCGGGGCTGGAGCCGTCAGTGAATTCATCCCAGGGTCCAGCAGGAAGACCTCAGGAGAGCTGCTTCTCTGGCTGGAATCCCACGTATGCGGGAATGACTGGATGGAGCTCTGAGATTTGCTCCTCCTGCTGGTGGCCAGGAATCAGGCACAGCTATGGACAGAGAAAGGTCGAGAGCTAGTCAGCTGACCTCTGGGCCTGCATCCTGAGCTCCAGCCCAGGGCTGAACCTTGGCCTCTGGGCCATGATGATAGGTGCCAGGACACCCTGATACATCAGACAAGGGCTTATGTCCTTCAGCAGGCACGCTGCGCCGTGAGCCTACCTCTGGGGAGAGGAAGGGATGGCCTGAGGACCCCGGTCCTTTGGGCTGCAGGGTCCTGCTTGTGCAACAGCATCCTGGCCCCACAGCCCAGGTACCCACAGTGTCCAGGCATGGAGACCCGTCTCCAGAACGGGTAACAGAAGGGGTGGCACACTCTGCCTGTAGAGGGCCAGATGGCAAACGTTTCAGGCTTTGCGGGCCATATGGTTTGTTACAGTCGACTCTCTCATTTACAGCACAAAAGCAGCCACAGCTAACGTGGAAGCCAGTGAGGGTGGCTGTGTTCCAGTGACACTTTTTTTGTGTGTGTGTGAACAGTAAGATTTAAATTTTACATCATTTTCACATCACAAATTAGTCTTCTTGCGATTTCTCATCAATCACTGGAAATCACAAAAAATCATGCTTGGCTTTCAGGGAATAACAGATAGGCAGCAGGCCAAATACAGACCCTAGATTGCTCACCCCCAGGTGAGGATGATGTCTGTCTATAATGAATCTCCAGGGACAGAGGGCACTCTTGTGAAAATGCAGATTCAGGCCCAGCAGGTTGGGAATCAGGCCCGAGATTGGGCATCGTTAACAGTCTCCCCAGTGATGCTCATCCTGCCATTCTTAATGACCATATTTGAGGAGTAAAAGGAAACTATTTTCAGAAGTTCCTTGGAGCACAGGCTACTGAGCAGTTTGCCTGAAGTACGACTCCTCCCGAGCCTTCCTACCTGCCTGAAAGGGCAGGACGCCCAGTGCTGTGACTCTGGCATGCCCTCTTTGCAGGAAGAGGGTGGGCGGGTGTCTACATGCTCAGACCTCAGGTCATGCTAACCCGGCAACATCGCCCACCATGTCCCCTGGGCCCGGAGCAGGAAATTGAGTGGGGAAGGATTTATTTGCTCTTCCACCAGTGTTTGCACATTCTTGCTCATTTATAAACATTGGTTCTTAGGGACTGAACTAGTCTCAAGTCAAGTCTGAAAGAATCCAGATCTCCAGAATTTTAGTAAGGTACAATTACTTGGAAGAGGGCAAAAAAAAAAAAAACACCCCGCAAATTCAGGAAAATTAAAACTGCTACGTTTGCAATAGCTGAAGGCCCCCAGTTTGGGGTGTTATGCCAGGAAAAAAGAAATACTTTCAAAATCCCCAAGGTATAGGAAACCTCTCTAGGACAGGGCCTGAAAAACACAGGTCAGGAAATGGAGAGCCATCCTCAGTAATAGTGTGCCAGTAAAAGGCACTGGGATTAAAGTGTCTGGAGAGAGCTTCTTAGCTTTGATAATGGAAGGTCAGATCTGCGCTCCCAGGACCAGCAGTCATCCCTCTGGTCTCCTCCCACAAGGAGAAGGGTTGGGGCACAAGCAGCGGAGGCATCCCAGGCCTATCCTTTGTCCACTGGCTTCCAAGGAAAATAATTCTTTTTGCCAGCTGACCTAGGTACACTGTCCAGCAAGTTCATTAATGAGAGGAGCTTGCGTCCTCTTTCAACGCGGCTGGCTGGGGTGAGGGGAAGCAGGCAGTTACTGTTCTCACATCAAGCGGGTTCCTTGAGCTTTAGACTTTCCAGCATTTGTCCCTGACTCCCACCTAGTGGCTTTTTCCAGTACTGCACAGAGACAAAGGCCCTCCAACCTGCACACCAGCCATCGGGAGAGAGAGGCACAGGAGAGAAAGTACCTAACAAATCTGAGCTCTCAAGTTCACACCTATAGAGGGACACACACTGGCAACTGACTCACAAAGCCTTCATTTTTTTTTTTAAATGAAAAACAATCACCAAATTTCCCCTTTTCTAACATCTAGAAAGCCAACATTTTCCTATATAATTCCTGCCTGTAACTTTTCAAAATGAACGTGTTTGCCACACAAATACCCCATCCATCCATCTCTTACTCCAGGCCATAAGTGGAGGACAGAGATACAGAGAATTTCAGGGCAAGCTGATGGCTTATAATTCATAAAACAGCTTCTCACCATCCTTTTCTTTTTCCCCTAAACTCTGGCTTTTCAATATGGTGAACAGATTTGCTCCTCTGGCCAGAATGAAAGACTGCAGGCTAACTCTGGCAGGAATGCAGGGGCTTTGTTTGAGGAGTCGCCATCTGTGACAAGGTGGCTGAGCGGATGGGGGGCGGTGGGGGGTGGCCATGTGCCCTCCTAGTGGTTTATTTCCTTGTTTCTGGAGAGTCTGGTTAAGAAGGTAAATGAGGGCACATGAAGATCTGATATATGGACTGACAGAGGTGAGACCCAAGATGGGGTTCACTTCCCCGGACCAGGTGAGCAGGCTCAGAGGAGGCTCCCCGGTCAGGGCATCCCATTTCACCGCTCCAGAGATGATGGCTTTGGCTGAGCCCTGACATGAGCAGCTATATACCAAGAGAGGCTCCCTAACCTGTCTCTACTTTGCAAACTTAAAGGTCCAGACTGAGGGACTTCTCTGGTGGTGCAGGGGCTAAGAATCCACACTCCCAATGCAGGGGGCCCAGGGTTCAATCCCTGGTCAGGGAACTAGATCCTGAACGCCGAAACTAAGACCCAGCACAGTTAAATAAATAAATGTATTTTTAACAAAAGTCCAGACTGAGGAAGGCAGGGACTGATGGCTACCAGGGGGCTGCTCTAAAGCCCTTAAACTGCAGAACTGGAAAGCGTGGCCAGATCCTACAGAGGTATTGTCAAATCAGCTGTCATTTCCGGTGGGGAAACTGAGTCCCAGAGGTGGGAAACGAGGTTCATCCACGTCCACACGAGCGTGGCCTTTTGGCTCATCCCTCCCTCCCACACTTCCTCACCTGGTCCATTCCCTTCCACCTGCCTGAACACGCTGAGCAGGACACCTGCAGCCTGGCCAAGGAGAGCCTGGGTTCCCCTGGGAGGCCAGGCCTGTTCCATGAACTCTGCTTCCAGAAAGTAGCACAGAATACAGCCCCTCTGGAGGGTCTCTGCTAAGCTCTCCCCTTACCTGCCCTCCCCTCTGCTGCTTCTGGGTTTGTCTTTCCTCAGACTTTAGCCCCTGAAACCTCAGGTCTTCACCAAAAATCCCGTGGACCCACATCTGAAATGATTAAACAATGGGACAGTCTGGTGCCTTGTGGATAAAGAATGTGTGCACCCGGCTATTAGAGAAGCCCCCAGAGATGCTCCATCTGGAGGCTCTGCTGGCTCTGGTACTGCTTGGGCATCTCTCAGGTACCAGGCTCACTGGGTCTAGTCACCCCTCCTTTTCTCACTCAGTTCAGTTCATTCGCTCAGTCATGTCTGACTCTTTGCAACCCCACGGACTGCAGCACACAGGCTTCTCTGTCCATCACCAACTCCCAGAGTTTGCTCAAACTCATGGACATTAGGTTGGTGATGCCATCCAACCATTTCATCCCCTGTCGCCCCCTTCTCCTCCTGTCTTCAATCTTTCATAGCATCAGGGTCTTACTGGTTGGTTTCTCACTAGTTGGCTGTTTCCAGCCCCTTATGGGCTCCACTCTCCCTGAGAGCTTCAGCCCCAGGTCACCACAAGCTTACCTGCACGGAGGGGAAAGAGGCGGCCCCTTTTTGGAATTCGGCTCCATTCCCATCACAGCAGAGATGCTGCAGCCTTCTGGCATGGGCCTCAGCTTCATCTCCTGAAAGTCCTGACCCTGAGCTTGGCCTGGTCTGCCAGCCATGAAAGCGGGGCTCAACCTTATACTGTCAAAGGGTGGCCACATTGATGCTACTCTGCAGGCCAGGCTCCATGAAGCCTGCTTGTCTTGGACTTCAGAAACCTTTCCTGTATAAAAGCTCTGTCCAAAGCTCTGTGGTGTGCCACCAACTTTGAGGATAAGCCCAGAGTTCAGACACAGATACTGAAACTGTGCCCCACAGAGTTTACAGAAGCTAAAAATAGAAATTCTTGAATTTGTCTTATAGAACAACAGATAAGGGAATAGCTTGTTAAAACTCTTTTGCTTATGAACTGAACTGCTCTCATTGATTAAGCTCACTTGGTTTATTTCTTTCTTTCCATTTTCCTCCCTTTAATAGCATATCTTTCCAGCTTCACACAGCCCAGCTGTTTTCCAATTACTTGGAATCATTACCTGACCAGCATGAGATGGGCAGGGGCTGGTTGGCACCAGCCTAAAGCTGAGTCTGTGCAGACGTCTGAATGAATAGTCTTTTGACTTCAAAAGACTGGAGAACGCCACCCTCAGATGATGCTAAGGGTCTCCATCTCCAATATGCGGAAACGTGAGCCAGACGCACCTGCACAGAACACGGAATTCCTCACAGTCACCTCTCCGCTAAGAGCACCTGGCTCATCCCATAAACACTCCAGCTCTCCACCTTCAGTGAGGCAGATCTGAGACAGAGTCTCCTGTCTTCTCAGCTACCCTGAGAATAAACTCTTCCTTGGCTGTAAACTATGGTACCTCAGTGTTTGACTTGCTGTGTGTCAGACAAACAGATCTGGTTGGGTAACAGTACTGTTCCTCTCCCAGGTGGCTCAGTGGTCAGGAATTCACCTGCCAATGCAGGAGATGCAAGAGACACAGGTTCAGTCCCTGGGTCAGCAAGATCCTCAGTATTCTTGCCTGGAGAATTCCACGGACAGAGGAATCCATGGGGTCACAGAAGTCAGACACGACTGAGCATGCACTGCTCCTAGAACAAGGGAATCCAGGCCCTTTGTTCCTTTTATCACTGAAGCCCCAGAGGGTCTCCAGCATAGAGGGCCCCCCCACACACACTTCCAGACCTAAAGCCTACTCTTCCTGCCCAGAAAGGGAGGATCCTATTTTAGGCCCCAAAGCTCTGGAAATATGCTCACAATCCAGTACCCCTGAATCCCGGGCAGTTCTGTTCCGCTTGCATCTTTACCACAAGTCTGGCCTATTTATAACCATTTCCAGGCCAAGGATCCTTGCTGCTGAAGGCCACTGTGCCCACCCCTGCCAGCACCCAGCAGAGGAGGAACCAGCCCCCCTGTAAACACAGCTGCCCACAGACAGTCTTTCTGACCACAGTGCACTAGGACCAGAGCTCCCTCACCGCTAAAGATGTAAGGGCAGGGGCCCCGGACGAGTCTGCTGCCCGCTGCAACCACCAACCACGCCCCCACATCCACCACGGCCCCTGCAGCCGCCCCCGTTTCTGTGCACTACAGTCGCCATCATCTGAGCCTGAGGATCCTCACCGCAGCTACTGATGAACAGAAGACTGCGACTCCTGCCACATGATCCTCTCCCTCTCACCACAGCTAATGATTGGCCTATGGGTGGACACCTGAGCCAGAGGCAGCCAGTCCATAGCTGAGTGTAAGTGAAAATGTCTTTAATTTCTATTTCTTTTGCATTTGATATTTCTTCATATACTTGGAGGACTTAGTCCAAAAATTCTGAATTAGGTCAATAAGATTCTCTCCTTCAGGGGGTTAACACAGATACACAGAAAACATGAACTTGTCAATCAACAAGACTAACATCAAACCTAAAGGATGTGTGGCAGTCACCGTGAGCTCTCTTTCTAAGCCCATTCGTTTCCCCTACTTCTTGGTCCCCCCCTGACAGAGGTTGCCCTCCGCTGTGATGAGAGGATGAGAGTACCAACCTCCCTTGCAGCTAGGGTACGCACATGCAAACAAATCCTGACCAGTGGGACCCTATGGGAAGCTGCTGGGAGGTTTCACATAGAGGGTTTCCTCCCCAGTTTATAAGAGGAGGACACGTTCTACCTCTGGACACAACTATCTGTGTGAAGGGAGGCTGCCCAGAGATGCAAGTAGCCTTCTTGCAACTTGCCTTACTTCTTAGGGCAGCAGTACCCCAACCTTTTTAGCACCAGGGATCAATTTCATGGAAGACAATTTTTCCATGGGTGGGGGTGGGGTGAATGGTTTCAGAATGATTCAAGCTCATTGCCTTTATGTGCCCTTTATTTCTAACCTAATGCCACTGCTGATCTGACAGGAAGTATGGGTCTACAGCCTAGAGGTTGGGGACCCCTGTGTTAGGGGACATGCCTGAGGAAAAACCAACCCCGAGGATGGGGAGGGAGAAAGATAAGAAAAGTCAGTGTCTATAACGTCATCCCAGAGCCACTGATTTAACCCTGGGATCACCCAACCCCTGGACATTTATTAGTTACATATAACTAATACATGTATTATTAGTTATATATTAGTAACATAACATATAATGTTAGTGAGATATAAACCTCCTTACTGTTCATATTTTATCGATAAAGAATCCCCACTGACAGATGTCATGAGGCAGGTCTGGGTCATGCTAGGCCAGATTATGACAATTGAGGTTTATGACGAAGGAGAACAGTGCAAACATCCAAGATACCATGAATGAGAAATGAGAAGGCACAAGCCTGGCTTCAAGCTATCTTATTAGTTCCAGTTCTGAGTCACATGTGTTTTTGTGTGTCTTTTGGGCAGGGGGCCGGGGAGGGTAATAATTTGCATGAGTCTCTGGTTTAAAGCAGCGCTTTACAAACTTTAAAGTGAATATGAATCACCTGGAAGTGGTTCGGTGGATTGGGGAGGGGAGAGGCAAAGTCTAACTTTTTTTTTTCATTAAGACAAGTATCAGGGGATGCCAAAGCTGCTGGTCCATAAACTACTATTTGAACAGCAATACCTTCTAATTAAAAGTACCAAACTAGACTTCCCTGGTGGTCCAGTGGTTAAGAATCTGCCCACCAATGCAGGCGACAAGGGTTTGATCCCTGGTCTGGGAAGATTCCATATGCCACGGGGTAGCTAAGCCCGTGCACCACAACTGCTGAGCCCAGGCTCCACAAAAAGAGAAGCCACCGCAATGAGAAGACCATGCATGGCAACTAGAGTAGCCCCCCTCACCACAAGTAGAAAAAGCCTACACACAGCAACAAAGACCCAGTGCAGCCAAAAATAAACAAATAAAAGTACCAACCTAAGGCAATCTAAAATTAATCTGAAGAGGAGCTGTGGGTTTGTTCACCGCCTTGAATTCTATTTCCATACAGATAAGACCCGCTATGGACTGTGTGTGCACCAGATTGTAAAATGACTTTGAATCTGGGAAAACGAAAATACACACAGGTGGTCTCCGTCCAGAATCAAAACCTTAACAACCAGCCCTGGTATCCTGGAATGTTTATATGAACTTTTGACCCCGCCCCCCTCAAAGTACACCACTCATAGGTTGCTGATGGCCATAATTACTCCAAAAGATTTATGAATGCAACAACTTTTAGAAACATCTATCCCAAGGCAAGCATTTTCCCAACTGTTATAAAGAGCCACCAAAACAGATCTGCAAATCTGAACGCAAGCTGTTTTCTGGGATGGATCTTGCAAAACCAACCACCACCACGACTACTTTAAGATCCAAAATAGTTTTTAAGAATCTCTTTTGGTAAATTATAAAAGTTAGATCCTTATTTCTTAAAAGACTGCAGATGAATACAAATCAAACTATAAACCTACTGGAGAGAGTATACAGGTGAATATTATTGGTCAAGTAGGGCCTTTCTAGAAAGAAAAGAAGCTCAAACAGGAAAGACTGATAAAATTACAATTCTTTTATAATTTAAAAAAACAAACAAACACCATAAACAACATTTAAAAATAAAAGTGAGGATAAGGAACACCACAAAGCAAAGAACTAGTAAAAAGTCATTAAATATAAGAAAAGCACTAAAACCCAAGTAGGGTCAGGGAGGCAAGAATACAGATGCTAACAGATCAGACTACAGCAGGCACAGCCAAGAGACTCAAAATTATCGCTGGGTTGTGTATGTGAAGAAAATATTAAAACTATTTTCTTAACTGGTCTTTTAAAAAGGATCTTCTACTGGGACTATGTTTTATAACTTACATATATTAGGACAATTCTCCATATATGAATATGTATATTTGGAGAATTAATTTTTTTTTCATATTGGGGTATGAGATCAAAAGTTTGGAAACCATACAGAAGAATAAATATTAATAAGCTTATTTAAAAATTCAGCCTTTCTACTAAACAAAGAAATGGAAAAATAAAATAAAACTTTTTCCTATGAAATTAGCTGTTTTTTCAATCTTAGTGCTTGTTGATCAGGATGTACCTCAAACCCTGCCAAAGAAAATATAAATGGGCAAAATCTTTCTGAAAAGGAGTTTGGAAAAAATGTGTCACAAGGCTTAAAGATATTAATACCTTTGATCAGAGTTTGCCAGACTTAGCAAACTGCATGAAACATACTTATTAAAAAATATCGTTCATCTAAAATTCCAACTTAACGGAACATTCTGCTTTAACTATTATTCTACTTTCATGAGTCCATCTGAAGAAAATATTTAGAGATAAATATTTCTAGACAAAGATAGTCTCTACAGCAATGCCACGTTGTCTCAATTCAATATTAGAGGAATGGCTACATAAATTCAGGCACATCTGTGCAAGGTAAATATATACAGTCACTGCAAATTATGTATTGATAGCCTGTCTTTATCCTGCTTCATGCAGATATTCACAAGTTTTGCTGAAAAAATGTTCAGTGTTTCCTGCCCTGCACTGGCTAGAAATGGTACATATTATACATGTGCACCATCTCACCTTTCTAAAGTTTAATAAGCTCTGAGTTCTAAAATGCATCTAGACCCAAGCATTTCAGGCTAATGAATTATGAACCTATATCATTTTCTTGAGGCTTCATAAAATTTTCTGTAAACACTGCAGCCTGAGTCAGTACTAGCAGGATTGCAAGGAGGGATAGATGCCCATGCCAGGAGTAAAGTGAGCTAGAGAGTTGCAGCCGCACAAAGAGATGAGCAGAAGATGGTCAGATATGACAGGGCAGAAGCCAGGACCAGCATCATAAAGCAAATACAGTAACAGCCAGAGCATGCTTCTCTAGGGAGGCAAAGGGGATCCTCTAGCTGGGGAAAAAGAGGACTAACCTACCTAAGCCATTCCCCGGCAATTTCCAGCCTAGTTAAAAGAGCATGTGGAGGGCTTCCCCAGTAGTCCAGTGCACAGGTTTGATTTCTGGTCTGGGAAGATCCATCCCACGTGCTGCAGGGCAACTAAGCCCATGAGCCACAACTACTGAGCCCTCCCTCTAGAACCTTCGAGACAAAACTATTGGTCCGACATGCTCTGGAGCCCGTGCTCCACAAGAGAAGCCACTGCAGTGAGAAGCCCAAACACATAACTAGAGAGTAGCCCTAGCCCCCCCCACCACAACTAGAGAAAGCCCACACGCAGCAACGCACCCAACACAGCCAAAAATAAAGCAGCAAAGAAACAAATACAAAGAGCCCGTGGAGAAGAAGGTGGGGGCCTCCGTCATCAGTCTCAGAGAACCGCCAAGAACCATCTTCACGCGGGGAAGGGATGAGAAGCCGGTCTGCAAACCAGAACTGTAACAGGCCCACCCAAGACCCACCCAGGAGCCTTCGCCTTCCTCTATGGGCAATCTCGGTTGCTGCTGTAACTAATTACCACAAACTCAGTGACTTGCAATGACACAAATTCATTATCTTACAGTTCTGGAGGTCAGAAGTCTAAAATGGTTCTTACTGGGTTAAAATCAAGCTGTGGGTAAGACTGCTTTTCTTTCTGGAGGAGAGGCCAGTTTTCCAGCTCCTGGTGGCTGCCTGTGTTCCCTGGTTCTTGGCCCTTCCATCTTCAAAGCCAGCAGCAGTCGGGGTGTGGGGGTGTGAGTCCTTCACCCATCCCATCACTCCAACACTGACTCTTCTGCCTCCCCTTCCTTTTACAAGGACGCCAGTGATTACACTGGGCCCACCTGGATAACTCAGACCACTCTTCCCACTTTAAATTCAGCTGATTAGCAAACTTAATTCCACCTGATTCCTTCCCTTCCACCACGTATGGAAACTTATTCACAGGTTCCGGCAATCAGGATGTAAGCACCTTCAGAAGATCATGATTCTCCCTACCACACTGGCATGGGCCTGTTACAGAACCCTAGGCTGACAGCCTACGTAACGAAAATATTGAACAACACATATCATGAACATGATAAAGAATTCATCAGTATTCAGAGGAAGGCATGCGGATGTGACTATCGACAGACTCCTGAAGAGGAGGAGCTAGAGCACCTCGGATAAACGTGATGGCCTTCCTCGGGCTCCGTGACTATGCTCCCCGACCCAGGCCGTGGGCCTACTCACCGAGCTCTCCTTGAACCACTCCTTTATGTAGGCCGCTGTGGGGCCCGGGATCTGGCTCAGGAGGGCTGCCCTCTCCTGAGGATGCTCCAGCATCTCCAAGGCCAGCCTCAAGTCCTCGACGAGATGCAGCACCGGGAAGGGGTTCATGTAGGAGGCTGGGGAGGCCGGTCCGGGCTCACAGGTACCATCGCTAATATCTGCCCCTGTTTTAGTTCCTGGAACAAGAGAGAGTAGGGAATCCGGGTGAGAATGGTGGATGCCATGGGCAAGGAACTGGTAAAGAGCAAAGTTAGTGAAAGAGGAGGGGAAAGGGAGGGGATCAGAAGACTAGATGACCACTTCCATCTCCCAGAATCACTCACAAAGTGAATTTTGCAGAAATCATCTTTCATCCTGGGTTGGGCATAAGAGAGGAGATGATTGCGCCCACTGTGACTGGCTGGGGGAAGCTCACATGCTCAGACAAGCAGGAGGGCACAGCCAGACCTTACCTGCGACTTAGTACTTGTGTGCTGAAACAGTGAGATGCCAGTCCCCAGCTGTGAGATGAATAAATGTGTCTTCTTTGAACTTAAAGTGGTAAACTGTATGCACAGAGAGCCGCACATCCTTGTATGCGCATTCCACCCCCCTCATCCCAAGGTGGATCCTCACTCTGGGCTGGTCTAGTGACTTGCTCTGATCAACAGGATGCAGAGGAAGTGATGCTGTGTGGGATCTGGTGAGGAGGAGTGAATCAACATCTTTCTAGATCTTCCCAGTTGGGCGATTCTATATCCTCTGATACACTCACACCTTTGACTTGTATTTAACACTGTGTGTATCCATATTTCATCTCCCTTCATGGACTGTGAAGTCTCTGAGGGCAGAGCCCCTGTTATCATTGGCTGACACAGTTATCATGCCCCCTGCCCAGCAGACTGTGAGGGAAACTGGCTGAATGTCTGTACATATGCTTGGATGAATAGCTAAGAGCAAGAATGCCTGGATTTCCACAGAGATCTGGGATACTGGGTCAGCTTTTTCTAAATTGGTATGTCCCAAATAGGACTGTGTTTGCCTTTCTAAACCCCACCATTAAAAAAGAAGAAGAAGAAAAAAGTCTTCTTTGCATAGATGGTGATATATTTTCTAAACCAAAACTGGGGCAACAGAGTCTAACAAAGGATTTCTGTGCTTCTTTCATCAGTTAAGAAACATTTTAGAAAATATGGTTCATGGTGGAATTTCCAGGGCATCTGAATTGTTTATAAAGCCAACAGAATTAAAATATTCGAAATCAGGACTCTTGCTGGAAAATATGGGCTGTAGAGCCACCACATCCACGGTTACACTGCAGGCCTGTCGTCTAATTCCAGGTTCCTCTACTCTTTTCAAAGCCAACTTCCTACTTACCATGGCAGTCTTTGGAATGAGAAATCCACACAGAAGGAAACAATTACTTTTAGATTGCTAGTTTGCTTTCTGAAAGTGCAGGTTAGAGGGAATTGTGGACCACAATCCACAAACAAGTCCGTGGCTCTGGGGAGCTAGGAGACGGCCCCGTTACCCCAGCTCTGATGTGTGCTCACCACTTTCTGGCTTCTACAAATCCAGTTAAGAGTTGCCTAGGAAAGGTCACAGTCAAAACCTTCAGGAAAGAAAATGGACAGAAGTAGAGCAAGACCCCCAATCTCTAAACAAATACTAAGTCATGCCTCTCCATCCTGAACACACTCCCAACACACACGCATTTATAAATGTAGGATAAGTCAGGCCAGAAGTATGTGGGAAGACTGAGATTTTCATTCACTTACTATCAGTGAGGCCTTGAACAAGTCCCTTGCATTCTGCGGGCCACTCCCTGCCCCCAAAGCCTTGGGACTTTTTTCTTACTATTCAACTACTGTATATGTGTGTAAAGGTGTATTGAGTGCATGTGTATCTGTGTCCATTTTTGCATGTAACGTGTACATACATAAAAGACTTTAATTTTTATTTCTTTACAATTTACATCAATATATAGGCTCAAGAAATGGTCCAAAATGGCAAAACTCCTTAGGCCTAGCACTAGCAAAGGTAACAATTACCCAGAAGACTCAATTCCACACGCCACACAGATTCTCTACAGCCAACTGACTGCTACGGAAAAACTACAATCACAGAGGGAAACACACAAAAACAGGACTATCAGACGCAACAAATAAGAAACTGCATACCCTCATACCTGGGTTTAACAAAACAATACAGAAGTGACAATAACAGAAGGCAAGATGTTGACCCCTAAAATGCCTCTCAGAAAACAGCAGCTCACCTCCTGTCCAAGCCCTAATAGTTTCTCTTTGGGGGCAATCTCTCAATTACTTTATCTTGAACAGTAAAGCATTCTTTGGAGAAGACAGATTAACACAAAGGGCTTCAGTTTTATATACATACTGAAATCCTCTACAGATGCCAGAGTCCCGCCTCCAGGGTTCTAGTTTGATTGGTCTGAGGCTGATCTGGGATAACGAAAAGCTCCCCAGGTGATTCCAGTGTGCAGTTTAAGTGGAAACCATTGACTAGCAAATCAAATTAATCAATGCCAAGTTTTGATGTTTAGAGAGGACACTCCTGAGAATTTTTATCTGAAGCACATTAAAACCAAAATTTAATACAGATTCAGTAATTGTTAGGGGGAGATGAAACAACCCAAAATGCAAGTATAGGATTTTATCGAAAGCCTTTCAATGGTCATGTTCAAAAGCAACTAAGTATGTGTAGCAGTTATTAGGATTATTCAGAAATGTTTTGGATCTCCTCCACTTAAGCTCATACTGGGACACTTCTGCCCCTTGAAGCTACTCACAGCCACATGACTTCCTCTGACCAATAAACATGAAAAGTGACATTGTCACTTCTAGAAGAAGGTCTTTAGGAACAAGAACACAATTCCTTTTATCTCTTTCACTTGCTCTGGCCTCTGGCAATGGTGGGAACTGAATCTACCCATGTTCCAAAGAGATGATGACAGAGACCAGAGCCCTAAGCAGACCTGGGGCAGTGGGGGAACTTGTGGTATAAGCTGTTTCAAGGCAACTGATATTGTGGGACTGTTACTGCAGGCTTCCCTGGTGGCTCAGAGGTTAAAGTGTCTGCCTCCAATGTGGGAGAACCAGGTTCGATCCCTGGGTTGGGAAGATGCCCTGGAGAAGGAAATGGCAACCCACTCCAGTATTCTTGCCTGGAGAATCCCATGGACTGAGGAGCCTGGTGGGCTGCAGTCCACGGGGTCACAAAGAGTCGGACACGACTGAGTGACTTTACTTACTTACTTACTTGTTACTGCAGCATTACAATTTAGCCTGTCTTCATTTACATGATATATGTTACACAATTCAGAAATACATACATATAAACAAGGTAAACTTTTTAAAAATGATCTTTATCAAACAAATGGGGTTCTTTGACATGAGACGAAATAACTGATGACAGCCTTGTATGTGAATTTTCAAAGTGCTGTGTTTACAACAACTTAAAATTAAAAATATGGACTCTAAAACTCTGCACATCAAAAGTGTGATGCATGTTGGTAGCTCCAGTACTACCTGGGAGTGTGGTGCAAATGCAGACGCTCAGGCCCCACCTCTACATTTTATCGACATCCCCAAATGCTCTTCAACTGCTCTGCAATGCTATATTTTTATTCAGAAACTAGCTCTTATAATGACAGAAATAGTATGTTCAGATAAAGGTAAAATGCTTGAATAAAAGTATTATTTAAAATGTGCTGGTGAGACAAAAAATTCATAATTTTTTGCAAATTAGTGCCTGTAAATACACATGTGACTAAATCAATATTATGAGTACTTGTCTATTTGGGAATATATTTGGACATATGTTTTACCTAAAGGGAAGTAAAAAAGGAAGAGGTAGAAACTTTAATGAAAGGACAAGAAAGCGTGAGAAAAGAACAGGAAAATTTGAAAAAGAACCAACTGGAAACCAAAACACAAAGAATACAGTTACTCAGGTTAGAAAATTAAGTGCATAGGTTAAACAACAGATAAGAGAATTACTGGAATGGAAGGCGGAAGAAGCTATTGAAGCAGAGGCGAAAGAGAAAATGGTTATGGATTTATCACCAATAAAATCTTCATTCGGGCTTCCCTGGTGACTCGGTGGCAGTGAATGTGCCTGCGAAAGCAGGAGACACGGGTTCCATCCCTGATCCAAGAAGACCCCACATGCTGCAGAGCCTAAGCCACAAAAACTGAGCCTGCGCTCTACCGCCTGGGAGCCACAACTCCTGAGCCCACACGCTGCAATTACTCAAGCGCCCTAGAGCCTGTGGCCTGCAACAAGAGAAGCCACCACAATGAGAAGCCCGTGCAACATAACTAGAGACAAGCCTGCAGCAAGAAAGACCCAGAACAGCCAAAAAAAATAAATAAAATTTAAAAAAACATCTTCAGTCTTCTCAGTTTAAAGACACACATTGAGGCCCCAAAGGGATGCATTAAAACAAATCCTAGCAACAACACAGTGAAACTGAAGAACAAAGATAAAAGAAATTTAAAAGCAACCAGAGATAAAAGATAGTCTACAATTAGACTGTCAAAGACTTCTCATCAGCAATAAGTCCCGATGACTACAAAATATCTTCAGGTAGCTACCAACCTATAATCTGTACAAGATAAACTACCACTCAAGAGTTAAGAATAAAATTAGGACATTTTTCACATAAATGACACACGCACTTTATTACTGGCAGAGTATTTCTGAAGGGATTTTAAAAGATCTACTTCATGAAGCAGGAAAAACTGCACCAACTAAAAAGGAGGGGATAGAACAATCAACTCTGTCAGAGAAGTTGTTTAAATTGTTCATTAAACAAAATAAATACTGTCAGTTTAAAAAACACACATGGCTGGGGAGAGGGGCAGCTCTGAAGAGTGGTTGAACCCAGGGTCTGTTTCCCCAGGGCCAGCTGCAGCTGCCCCCTGTCTCTCTTCCAAGATAAGCAGAAGAAAGACCATGTGAGAACACGGTGAGAAAAAAATAGTCCACAAGCAGTTAGAGAGGTCTTACCAGAAATCAACCCTGTCGGCACCTTGATCTCAGATTTTTCGGCCTCCAGAACTATTTTCCATTTCTTCTTGATGCTCTTCAGTGGTATACAGTATGACAAAATGCATATGACAGGAATATTTATAGATAGCTGTTACTCAGGCGGAGCCTTTGTAATAGAGAGGAGCTGCAACTTCACCCTCAAGACACAGACCTGCAGCCCCTTGGGCACCATCAAACACTTCCACTGAAGACCCAGAATGGAGACCACTGGACCACATGCCCTGTACATTCTCTAACAACTACTTACACCTAAGGTCTTCATTTCAACATTTTTCTTTGAGAACTAAGACTAGTTTACGAAATATGGGATGACGAAAAAAACTTGGATTTTCAGATTCAATGGATTTAGTATTTTTTCCTAATTATGCTTTCCAGTTAATCTTGCTATGCCTCAATTTTGTCTGTAAAAAGGGGATAGCAACACTGTTTATCTTTCACAATTTTCATAAAGATTAGGTCAAATAATGCATTATGATATCTGATAAAAAATAAATGTTCAATGAATGATAATAAATAGCACAATACTTGGGGGACTATAAATAAAGATGATACCAGAATACAAAACTGTGGAAGAACGGGGCACTGATGGGAATTAAAGCATTCTAAGGCTCATGTACTACTGAAGAGGAAGACAGAATTATTATTCTATAAAGATATTTGTATTTCATCTTTGTGGTAAGGATTCATGCTAAAAATGTAAGGATGAGCATTAAAAATACAGAAATAGATGTTTGACTTCCTAACAGATATAAAAACAACTTGATCAATACAACAGAGGCCAGCAAGGCAAAACCAAAAACAAGTTAAAAAAAAAAAAGCTAAAAAGAAACAAAAACATAAACTGGAGAAATAAGCACATACCTATCTACACACTCCCCTTCAAGGATCACGGTCTTGTCATGACAAAGGGGCTTGGGTAACTGAATGAAGCTATGAGCATACTTGCAGGCACCCAAGACAGATGGGTCACAGTGAAGAGTTCTGACAAAACATGGTCCACTGGAGGAGGGAACAGCAACCCATCCCAGTGTTCTTGCCTAGAGAATCCCATGGACAGTATGAAAAGGCAAAAAGATATGACACCAGGAGATGAATCCCCTAGATTGGTAGGTGTCCAGTATATTCCATGGTGGCTCAGATGGTAAAGAATCCACCTGCAATGCAGGAGACCCAGGTTCAATACTTGAGTCAGGAAGATTGCCTGGAGAAGGGAATGGCTACCCACTCCAGTATTCTTGCCTGGAGAATTCCATGGAGAGAGGAGCCTGGCGAGCTATAGTCCATGGGGTTGCAAAGAGTTAACACTGGGGAAGACTGGAGGGCAATTACTAATAGCTCCAGAAAGAATGAAACCACTGGGCCAAAGTGGAAACGATATTCAGCTATGGATATGTCTAGAGGTGAAAGTAGAATACAATGTTGAAAGTAAAGTAATGTTGTAAAGGACAATATTGCTTAGGAACCTGAAAAGTCAGCTCCATGAATCAAGGTAAATTGGATGTGGTCAAACAGGAGATGGCAAGATTGAACATCAACATCTTAGGAATCAGTGAATTAAAATAGACAGGAATGGGTGAATTTAATTGAGATGACCATTATATCTATTACTGTGGACATGAATCCCTTAGAAGAAATGGAATAGCCCTCATAGTCAACAAGAGTCTGAAATTCAGTACTTGGATGCAACCTCAAAAACAACAGAATGATCTTGGTTCGTTTTCATGGTATACCATCCAGCATCACAGTAATCCAAGTCTATGCCCCAACCATTGATGCCCAAGAAGCTGAAACTGACTGGTTCTATGAAGATCTACCAAGACCTTCTAGAAGTAATACCAAAAAAAAAAAAAAAAAAGATGACCATTTCATCATAGGGGATTGCAATGCAAAAGTAGGAAGTCAAGAGATACCTGGAATAACAGGCAAGTTTGGCCTTGGAATACAAAATAAAGCAGGGCAAAAGCTAACAGAGTTTTGTCAACAGAATACACTGGTCATAGCAAACACCCTCTTCTAACAACACAAGAGATGACTCTACACGTGGATATCACCAAATCAGTTCAATTCAGTTCAGTCACTCAGTCATGTCCAACTCTTTGTGACCACCTAGACTGCAGCACGCCAGGCTTCCCTGTCTATCACCAGCTTGTGGAGCTTGCTCAAACTCATGTCCATCTAGTCGGTGATGCCATCCAATCATCTCATCCTCTGTCATTCCCTTCTCCTCCTACCTTCAAATCTTTCCCAGCATTAGGGTCTTTTCCAGTGAGTCAGTTCTTCACATCAGGTGGCCAAAGTATTGGAGCTTCAGCTTCATCTTCAGTCCTTACAATGAGTATTCAGGACTGATATCCTGTAGGATTGACAAACTGGATCTCCTTGCAGTCCAAGGGACTCTCAAGAGTCTTCTCCAACACCACAGTTCAAAAGCATCAGTTCTTCAGCACTCAGCTTTCTTTATGGTCCAACCCTCACATCCATACAGGACTACTGGAAAAACCGTAGCTTTGACTAGTTGAACCTTTGTTGGCAAAGTAATGTCTTTGCTTTTTCATATGCTGTCTGGGTGAGTCCTAGCTTTTCTTCCAAGGAGCAAGTGTCTTTTAATTTCATGGCTGCAGTCAACATCTGCAGTGATTTTGGAGCCCAGGAAAATAAAGTATGTCACTATTTCCACCGTTTCCCCATCTATTTGCCATGAAGTGATGGGACCAGATACCATGATCATACCACCAAATGGTCAATACCAAAATCAGACTGATTATATTATTTGCAACCAAATCAAAGATGGGAAGCTCATTTTTTGCTGATATAGTCAGCAAAAACAAGACTTGGAACTAATTGGCTCAGACCATGAGCTCCTTATTGAAAAACTCAGGTTTAAATTGAACAAAATAGGGAAATCCTCTAGGCCATTCAGGTATCACCTAAATCAAATTCATTATCATTATACAGTGGAAGTAACAAATAGATTCAAGGGGTTAGATCTGGTAGACACAGTGTCTGAAGAACTATGGATGGAGGTCTGTAACACTGTACAGGAGGCAGTAACCAAAACCAGCCCAAAGAAAAAGAAATTCAAGATGGCAAAGTGGTTGTCTGAGAAGGCTTTAGAAACACCTGAAGAAAGAAGATAAAGGAAAGAAAAAGGGTCTTAATGACCCTGATTACCATAATGGTGTGGTCACTCACCTAGAGCTGGACATCCTGAAGTGTAAAGTGGGCCTTAGGAAATATTAATATGAACAAAGCTAGTGAAGGTGAGAGAATTCCAGCTCAAATATTTAAAATCCTAAAAGATGATGCTGTGAAAGTGTTGTACTCAATATGCCAGCAAATCTGGAAAACTCAGCAGTTGCCACAGGATTGGAAAAGGTTAGTTTTCATTCCAATCCCAAAGAAAGGCAATGCCAAAGAATGTTCAAACTACTGCACAATTGCACTCATCTTACACACTAGCAAAGTAATGTTCAAAATTCTCCAAGCCCAGGCTTCAACAGTATGTGAACCATGAACTTCCAAATGTTCAAGTTGGATTTAGAAAAGGCAGAGAAACAAGAGAACAAATTACCAACATCCGCTGGATTATCGAAAAAGCAAGAGAACTCCAAAAAAACATCTACTTTTGCTTTATTCACTACACCAAGGCCTTTGACTGTGAGGATCACAACAAACTGTGGAAAATTCTTCAAGAGATGGGAATACCAGACCACCTGACATACCTCCTGAGAAATCTGTATGCAGGTCAAGAAGCAACAGTTAGAACTGGACATGGGACAACAGACTGGTTCCAAATCAGAAAAGGAGTCCGTCAAGGCTGTATATTGCCACTCTGTTTATTTAACTTCTATGCAGAGTACATCATGCAAAATGCTGGCCTTGATGAAGCACAAGCTGGAATCAAGATTGATGGGAGACATATCAATAACCTCAGATATGCAGATGACACCACCCTTATGACAGAAAGCAAAGAAGACCTAAGGGGCCTCTTGATGAAAGTGAAAGAGGACAGTGAAAAAGTTGGCTTAAAACTCAACATTCAGAAGACTAGGATCATGGCATCTGGTCCCATCACTTCATGGCAAAGTGATGGACAGACAAATGCAGTGACATGACATGCATGACATGACAATGCAAACAGTGTCAGACTTTATTTTTGGGCTCAAAAATCATTGCAGATGGTGACTGCAGCCATGAAATTAAAAGACACTTGCTCCTTGGAAGAAAAGCTATGACTCACCTAGATACCATATTAAAAAGCAAAGACATTACTTTACCAATGAAGGTCTATCTAGTCAAAGCTATGGTTTTTCCAGTAGTCACGTATGGATGTGAGAGTTGGACTATAAAGAAAGCTAAGTACCAAATAATCAATGCTTTTGAACTTGGTGTTGGAGAAGACTCTTGAGAGTCCCTTGGACTGCAAGCAGATCCAACCAGTCAATCCTAAAAGAAATCAGTCCTGAATACTCATTGGAAGGACTAATGCTGAAGCTGAAACTCCAATACTTTGGCCACCTGATGTGAAGAACTGACTCATTGGAAAAGACCCTGATGCTGGGAAAGATTGAAGGCATGAGGAGAAGCGGACAACAGAGGATGAGATGGTTGGATAGCATCACTGATGCAATGGACATGAGTTTGAGTAGGCTCCAATAGCTGGTGATGGACAAGAAAGCCTAGCATGCTGAAGTCCATGGGGTTGCAAAGAGTTGGGCACAACTGAGCGATTGGACTGAACTGCCTTAACAATATTATGATGGTTTTTGTCATACCATCACATTCATGTCATTCATGTCATCAACATGAATTGGCCATAGGTATACACATATCCCCTTCCTTTCGAACCAACTTCCCACCTCCCTCCCCATCCTACCCCTCTAGGTTATCACAAAGCTTTGGGTTCCTTGCATCTTACAATAAACTCTCACTGTTTTACATATGGTAATGTATATGTTTCAATGCTATTCTCTCAAATCATGAAAATTCCTAATGAGATGGGAGTACCAGACCACCTTCATGTCTCCTGAGAAACCTGTGAGTCAAGAAGCAACTGTTAGAACTGGATATGGAACAACACACTGGTTCAAAATTGGGAAAGAGTATGATAAGGCTTTCTATTGTCACTCTGCTTATTTAACTTATATACGTACATCATGTGAAATGCTGAGCTGGATAAATCACCAGTTGGAATCAAGATTGCCAGGAAAAATACCAACAACGTCGAATATGCAGATGATCAAACTCTAATGACAGAAAATGAAGAGAAACTGAAAAGCCTCTTGATGGTGGTGAAAGAGGAGAGTGCATTGATGTAAGTATTTTGATCAAAAAAAAAATTAAGACTAATCACATATACACATAATCACTGGATAAAAAGATTAAAAAAACCATTTGAACACACCTATAAAAAGTTGAATCATAATTTGATATTTTTCCACAGTGAAAATACCAGGCCACATACTTTTACAAGTTAGCTCTAGTCAATGTTCATGAAGTGAATGATTTTCATCTAATGCTTGTGTTCAGTATAGAAAAAGAGGGACTGTTCCACACTGCTTCAATAAGGGTAGCCGCCAGTACGACTTATAGACCAGACTGTGAATGGTGACCCCTGTAACTGAGCAATTATTTAGCAGTTCTGAGTACTGCAAAGGCAAATTACAACCTTTTTCGCTGATGACCTTACATATCAAATCCTAAACAGAAAAGTACAGAGTAATTCTCACAGTGTATAAAAACAACCCTCTCCCTTGCATCTCCCACACAGCAGGCAGATTTTTTTTACTGTCTGAGCCACCAGGGAAGCCCTACATATCAAATCATAAATATAAATTCACAAACCAAATCACACAGTGTATAAAAAAAGACCCTCTCCCTTGGGAAAAGACAGATCAAGCAGGCCCAAAAATAAAAAATTTACTGGTGATATAGCAAAAGACATATAAAGAATGATGAGCTAAACACTAGAGACAGTACATTGTGTTCAAGCACATATAAAGCCTTTTTTCAAAAATGACCCTAGACTAGGCCATACAGAAATTCTTACCAAAAATCAAGAATTGCTATTATGGGTACTATTCCAGTCTCCATATTTCTGTGGGAGGAGAGAATGGTTTCCACCTATCTCCCCTTACACAGCTTTTCCTCAACAGAGGAATACCCCTGATGACAGAACTGAAAGATGGAATTCTCCCTAGAACGCCTGTCCCCATATGCAGGCATTATCTTCCAAGGAAGCTTTCTGAGACCAGCTCCACCCCCAGCAAGATGGAAGTCTAGAAGTTTGGGATTACATTCAATTCAAGGAAGTGTGTAGGATGAGTGGATTCAATTTCCTGACTGTGGCTTCAGGTCAAGTTAAGGTTCCTAGTCAGTTAAACTAATGATAAAGCTGATACTTTGATCTCTTTCTATCTGACTCCTTTGTATGTTCCTTCAGTTCAGTTCAGTCGCTCAGTCGTGTCTGACTCTTTGCGACGCCATGAATCGCAGCATGCCAGGCATCCCTGTCCATCACCAACTCCCGAAGTTCACTCAAACTCACATCCATCGAGTCAGTGATGCCATCCAGCCCTCTCATCCTCTGCCGTCCCCTTCTCCTTCTGCCCCCAATCCCTCCCAGCATCAGAGTCTTTTCCAATGAGTCAACTCTTCGCATGAGGTGGCCAAAGTACTGGAGTTTCAGCTTTAGCACCATTCCTTCCAAAGAACACCCAGGGCTGATCTCCTTTAGAATGGACTGGTTGGATCTCCTTGCAGTCCAAGGGACTCTCAGGAGTCTTCTCCAACACCACAGTTCAAAAGCATCAATTCTTCAGTGCTCAACTTTCTTCACAGTCCAACTCTTACATCCATGCATGACACTGGAAAAACCATAGCCTTAACTAGATGGACCTTTGTTGGCAAAGTAATGTCTCTGCTTTTTAATATGCTACCTAGGTTGGTCATAACTTTCCTTCCAAGGAGTAGGCATCTTAATTTCATGGCTGCAGTCACCATCTGCACTGATTTTGGAGCCCCAAGAAATAAAGTCTGACACTGTTTCCACTGTCTCCCCATCTATTTCCCATGAAGTGATGGGACCAGATGCCATGATCTTAGTTTTCTGAATGTTGAGCTTTAAGCCAACTTTTTCACTCTCCCCTTCCACTTTCATCAAGAGGCTTTTTAGTTCCTCTTCACTTTCTGCCATAAGGGTGGTGTCATCTGCATATCTGAGGTTATTGATATTTCTCCCAGTAATCTTGATCTGCGGAACCAAATAAGCAGGGGAATAAATGGATGCCATTCTTTTAAAATTTTTTATTTAAGTATAGTTGATTTACAGCATTGTAAGGGATGTTAGTTATTACCTTTGTGGTAGAATAATGACCTTCCCAAAGATGTCCACATCCCACCCCTGGAAAGTATGGGTGTGTTTGTTACCTAATATAGCAGAAGGAACTCTACAGACGTGATTAAGAATCATGAGATGAAGATATTATCCTGGATTTTTAATCATATGAGCTCTTAGAAAAGGGAGGCAGAAGAATGGGTCAGAGAGATATGACATGAGGACTCGCCCTGCCACTGCTGGCTTTGAAGATGGAGGAAGGGGTTGTGAACCAAGGAAGGTGATGGTATTACAGCCGCAATAGGGCATGTCATGACAGACTAGTTGTACTCGGAAAAATCCCAAAGGACACCCTAAAATTAAAAAACACAAATACATATACTTTTTAAAGCAACTGAACTGAAGGAAATTTTCAGACCTCAGTAGCTCAGGAGAAAAAGAGCATTTGAGCTGATGTTCCTGGCACACCTGGGCTTGAATGGGATGCTTGAGGACAGCAGACAAAGTTTAGGGCCAGAGCAAAGGGAGAGGTCAAATGGGAGACCTCTGCATAAGGCCAGGAAGCAAAGGGCAATACCCTCAGTCTATCACTAGAAAAAATCACCCACTGAACTTCGCCTTGATGCTGGTATATGAACACACATAAACAATTCTATGTTTTCATACATTAAAAGAAGGGTAGGAGAAGTGAAGAAAGGTAAGTGCAGAAATCAAAAAATAAAATAGTTGATAAACAAATGAGACCTAGTCAACATAAGCTTTCACACAACAGAGGAAACCATCAACAAAAAGACAACCTAAGGAATAGGAGAATATATCTGCAAATGACACTGCTAAAATGGATTAATTTTCAAAATATACAAACAGCTTATGCAACTCAACAACAAAAAAGCAACAACCCATTCCAAAAAGGGCAAAAGACCTAGCCTTTTATCCATAAGACATATAGATGGCCAACAGGCACATGAAAAGATGCTCAATATCATCACTAATTATTAGAGAAATGCAAATCAAAACTACTTGAGATATCTCACAACTGTCAGAACAGCCATCATCCAAAAGTCAACAAATATAAATTCTGGAGAGGGTATGGAGAAAAAGAATTCTGCTATGCTGTTAGTAGGAATGTAAATTGGTGGGGCCCTTATGGAGAACAGAACGGAGAAACTAAAATTAATTAGCGTTACCACATGATCCAGCAATCCCACTATTGGGCATATATCTGGAAAGGATGAAAAGTGTAACTTGAAAAGATACAGGCTCCCCAATGTTCACAGCAGCACTATCTGCAATAGCTAAGACATGGAAGCAACCTAAGTGTCCATCATCAGATGAAAGAATGGATAAAGATTTTCTACACACACACACACACACACACACACACAAAATGGAATATCACGCAGTCACAGAAAAGAATGAAATAACGCCATTTACAGCAACATGGATGGACATAAAGATTATCACACTAAGTGAAGTAAGTCAGAAGGAGCAAGACAAAAACCATATGATAGCACTTAAATGTGGAATCTAAAATAATGATACAGATAAACTTATTTACAAAACAGAAGCAGACAATGTTCTAGTCAAAGTGACAAAGCAAGAATCAATAAATTCCAAAACAGATCGGAAACTGCTTTAACCACTACAATTAAGTTAGCGGTCAATTTTAAATACATAATATTATATATTATTGATTTGTTAAGCTGAACAAATAGATTCAAGTAAGAACAGAAAATGATAAAGCATATATATTCAAAGAAGTTAAATATGTACATATGGAAAGCATAAATACATAATGTCTATATATATATATGGATGGTTAGTTGTATGTGTCGATTTGGCTAGGTCACAATACTCAGATATTTAGTCAAATATTATTCTAGGTGTTTCTGTGAAGATATGTTTTTCAGTAAACTTTGACAAAGCAGATTCTCCTCCATAACATGGGTGGGCCTCACCCAATCAGTGGAAGATCTTAATAGAAAACAAACAAACAAAAAAAACTGACTTCTCTGAAAGAAGTGGAGATTTGCCAGCAGATGGTCTTTGGATTTGAACTGCAAAACTGGCTCTTCCTTGGCCCTCCAGGCTGCTGGCTTACCCTGCAGATTTTGAACTTGCCAACTTCCACATTCATGTGAGCCAATTCCTTAAAATAAATGTCTCTTTCTCTCTGTCTCTTTCTACATACATACATACACACACATACCCTATTGGTTCTGTTTCTGTGAAGAACCTGAACTAATAGATACACACATTTATCTACTTATAGAATAAATAATATACACACCTACTATGGGGACTGATCAGCAAAAATAATTCTTTGAAAACAGTCATTAAAAAATAGTCTCTGGCAAGACGGATCAAAAAATAAAGAGAAGGCAAACAAATAAGCAATACTAGGAATACAAACAGATATAACAAGTGTAGCAGACCTTAAAAAGATAAAACACAATAAGCAACCATATGCTAACTGTCAAGGTCCAGCCCTGGTGGATCTAGGGAATTTGAAGCGGGGACGGCATGGCGAGAGAGATATATAGATTTAGAGATATAAAGAGAGATTAGGAAAGAATAGTGTCGTGGGAAATTTAGAGGAGGAAAGAGGCTGTGTTCCTTGGTTTACATAGAAAGCCAATAAAGCCCCGAGACAAGGGACTTGAACCATCTACGTAGGGCCACAGGCACCCGCTTGAATAGTGGAGGGTGCCCCGCCTTGGGCTCCCTCTTGCATGGGTCTTAGAAGCCCGGGCAAATAAGTAGACATGGCTAGCCTCTATGCCCCAGACGGGAATCAGCCAGAAAATAGAGTAAGAAAGAAAAGAAGACATGGGGGAAGCAGTCTTTCCAGGAACTGGCCCGAGAAACTGGTCTGTCCTTTATTTTCCAGGAAAAGCTTTTATACTTTTAGTTGTACATAGATATCAATGGATAATACAAAGTCATGCAGGGTCAGCAGCCCTGACCCTTATCGAGACCAGGCTTTCTCTCTGCATACTTAGCTGTATACACAAGTCTTAGGTGATTTACACATCATCTTCTGGCCAGGATGCCTATTAGCATTTTATGGCCCTTTTCTGATAAGGGTCCATCAACCAGAAAACTTATTTGCCTTAAAAGTGTTGTTCTTACTAAAATCTGGTCCCACTCTCAGAAGCACTAATTAAGATTACATTCATACATAGCAAGGGCACAACAATTTATAATAAGGAAAGAGGAGTACAGTGATTTATAACAAAGAGAAAGTTCATTAACTCAAAAGTCTAGTGTTGCTAACATCAAAACTACTATATTCCTTTTTCTATATCCCAATTACATTGATTAATATCCTCCAGGTACCTAAAAGATAAAGAATATGGAGGCCTGGCAGCAGTCATTGACTCAACAGTGAAGCTCATCACCAATATAATTCTTAGCTCTTTAGAAAAGGCTCTATATCTTTAAGAAGTTTTAAGCTGCGTCCCTCTCGTGGTTGGGGGGCTGTAAACAATCACAAGTTGTAAAAGTCTAACTGTCAGGCAAGTTAGAGAGCCGTCAGAGGGGTTTGAGCTGAGACACTCCTTTTTTATGCAGGAGACAGTTGGAGCTCTAAGTTAACTTTTTCCAGAGAAAGGTGGTCGGGGATAGCCCCCTGTAATGTCAGAAAAGTATAGTATAGCAGACAGTAAACAGACAGATTTTGGTTTCGGGGTAGATGCTCAGGCAGCGGACCCCTTGAGACCTGACTCGCCTTGCCCTGTCAGGTCTCTCTGCATGAACTTGTCATGGGTGGGATCTCCCGTGCTGGCTCCCAGCAGCTAACAAAATGGAAAATACTGGTAAAATACAAAATATCTAGAAAAATACAGCATGCCAGAACTCAAAGGAGAAGAAAATTAAACCCTGACTATCCCTAACCGTTAAGAAAAGACATGAGGAAATACAAGGTCCAGATGGTTTTGCAGGTCAGTTCCTATAATTTTAACTATAAGCAAATATTTAATGAACAGATGATAATTCCAAATTTACTCACACACTTTCAGAGAATAGAAAATGAGGCTGGAGATGTGGGCTCTGCCAGCATGGGTAAAAACAGAATGTAGCTGTTCAACAGGGCTCCCAGCCCCACTGTGGGCCATCTCAACCTCTTTACACAAAGGGCAGCCTTTAACATCTCAGCCCACTAGACACCTCCAAAATTCCGCCAACTCTCCTTGGGTCAGTGTCAAAGTAGAGGACTCTCAACCTGAGTCCTGACTGGGAGACAGGTGGCTTTGTAACTGATGACCACTCCACACTGACTGGCCTTGGAGAGGCTGGAGATAAGGCCAGCTAACTGTTCAGAGTGTGGATGCATCATCAGCCTTGAACGCCACAGATAAAATCATTCATCGGCCCACATGAATAATTCCAGTCTTGATCAGAACTTTCTCTGCCCTCACGCAATCTTGAAAACAAACAAAAAAACCAAAAAATGGACACTAATCAGAGTTGGCAGAGGAATTTCGCTGGTCCAGTGGTTAAGACTTCTTCCAGTGCAAGGGGTACAGTTTCCAGTCCTGGGGAGCTGAGACCTCACATGCCTTGAGGTCAAAAACCCAAAACCCAAAACAGAAGCAATATTGTAACAAATTCAATAATACTTTAAAAAAATAAAAAGGTCCACATAAAAAAAAAAATCTTTAAAAAAGAAAAAAAGAGTTGGAAAAAAGGCCTAGACAGAGCAACCTCTTTGTTCAACTGTCATTAAACAGATTCCTTTGAACTGTTCTCCATTGATGGGTATAGCTTGTAGATAACCTCATGAGTAACCTCCCGCACAGTGAAGAGAAATAAGTGGCCCTCTGTGTCCTGACCAGGGGTTCTCTGGTCATACACACACACACAGTCTCCTGGAGCAGCCACTGACCCCATTTGCCCACAGATGAAGCCCTACACAAAATTAGTGTATGTGGTCATTGCTCAGGGTCATCCACAGGGATGCAATTAAGCAGCATAGTGTTCAATTTCAATCATCAACAGTGTAATTCAATTATGGTATTATTTGTAGGCTGAATCACAGGGACTAATCAAGAGGAACACCAGATCAAAGGTTAACATCTTACTGGAACATATAATACTGGTCTTTTGTATTAGAAACAACTCATTTGGACAAAGGTTCTGGGTTTTCTAAGTCACCTTGTCCTAACTTTCTGTTATGACATTCTCGGGTCCTATTTAAATACAATCACACTCGGGATATACCCATTCAGATTTCAAGAATTCAGCTTTACAAGGAGTTTCACTTCATGTTTCCACTTCATTTCCTACTTCTGCTTAGAAGGCATTTATCTTATGTCTCCAGAGCAGATGAATGCCTGCCGATGATGAGGGTCACCATGCTTGCTTCTGCAGGGGCGTATTTGGCACTTGTGTATCAGGATGTCCTCTGAGTTTTCCTGGCCTGGTTGCTTCTGTGAGTGATCATCTCTTGCACCATCTGTACTGTTTACATTGATCAGAAGAAGAGGGCACTTTTTTTTGCATTAAAGGCTTAATTATATACACATTGACATCACATGCCCTAAGTATACTCTTCTGGAAACCTTTTTGGAAAGAGTTTTGGAAAGTGAAGAGTAGCCTGTCATACTGTAGAGTAATTAATAAGGGAAAGTTCTGGTTATACAGTGTTATAATCATTAATAATCATTACTAAAGGAAATTGTGTCCATTTGAGTAGGAATCCATTTGTTTCTACATAAATGCTTGCTATTTAGGGCACGTAGGAAGCCTATGAAAACTTCTTCACTAAGATAAGCATAACTGTGTTTTCATAAAGTGAGAGCATGCAGTGACTTGAGTCCTTTACCAGCTGGAAGTAGTACTTGACATCCTTCAACTTCAAATTAGTGAGAGAATAGAAATAAAGAAAGGACAATATAAATATTCACACAAAGACATAACCTCTACAGAATCTGATTCATGATGTTGGTGCCACAGTCTTCTACTTCCTTCTAGCTGCTCTATGCTCAAACAAATGAGCTCTTACTTGGAAGCTGAATGTAGAAGGGAAGAGAGCAAGGCCACTGTGACCAACAGACTGGGAACAAGGACAGGACTGGACCCTCCTCCCAGTGAACTCCCTAGACAGCCCTGCAGAACCCCAGGGGCTGTGCTGCACATCACCATGAGATGAACCCAGGAGTGAAACGAGCCAGGAAGACATTTGGATCTCAGATAGCCGGGACTCAAATCTTAGTTCTGTCATTTACCAGCACTATAGCTCGGGTGGCAAAAATAATGTCAATAGTAATATCAACAAAACCAAGGTAATTTAGAGCCGGTGAGCACTTACTAGGTAACAGGCACTATTCTAAGCGCCTTTTTTACCTTAATTTAATCCTCCCAATAACATGAAATGGCATTGTTATTACCACTGTCTATACACTATGAGGAAACTGAGGCTCAAGGGGATCAAGCAATTTGCCCAAAGACTCCACAGCCAGTAATAAGTGGCTGAGCTGGGATTTGAACTCCAACAGTCTAACTGCAATTTACATTAATAACCACAAAAATCCCTAAGCTCTTTGGCCCAGTCAGCTTGAAAATGAGGGTGGCTTTAATAATCTTGAGGAAAAGTATCCCACACAAAAGCATTCAATAATTATTATTCTTTTCATAGCAAATGGCATAGAACATATGCCCTCCAGACACTCGCTAATAACCTCAGTGTTGAATTATCTGCCAAATAGCTCCTGTCAAATGTCTGGGTTAGCCAATTACTGCTTAAGAGATGGCTCACAGGACATGCTAACCACGGAGTCTTAAAAAAAAAAAAAAAATTTGTGATTTATTATTCCACAAGAATGAGCCAGAGACACAAGGGAGAAAATAATCAATGAAGTTCAGCATGCAGACAGACAGGGGATAGGTACAGAAACCAGTAACTGCCACCTAATAAATGAAAAGGGGAGCTTATTCACAGAAGTAAACCAAATACACATGGGACCCAAACATCTATTAGACAAGTATTCTGGGTTGCACCGGAGATGCAGCAGCAAAGCCTCTGCTGTCACAGAGCTTACATCCTGGTGCAGGAGGCAGATAATAAACAGCTGCATATGAACCTAATGGGTCAGATGGTACTAAGTGCTATAAAGAAATAAAAACAGGATGCGAGAATGGGGGGAGGGGATGTAGGGATGCTACATGAGAGAGTGTCAGGGAAGGCCTCTGCAAGGCGACACTTCAGCAGAGATCTGACCTCAGTGTACTTGGAGAACATTCCAGCAGAGGGGCAGCAAGCACATAGGCCCTGAGACAGCCTATGCTAAAGCAAGACACGCCAGATGGAAGGTATAGGAGGTGCAGCCACACAGGCAGCCAAAGGCCAAATCGCATACAGCATTGCTGCCTATAATGGGGACTTTAGAGGTTTATCCTGAAATACGAAGCCAGTGAAGAGTTGTGGGGAGAGTGGTGTGATCTGACTCCTCCGCTGCTCTGTGGAAGACAGTCTACAAGGGGGCAAGAGCAGAGCAGAGCCCACTCAGACTCTGCATTAATCTGGTAGACCCCAGGCGAGCTTAAGAGGCATGAACAAGCCTTAGCTAGACAATGAAAACCACAGCACACAAATGGGTAAAATAAGGACCTGAATAAGTGAGAACTCAATTTATCAAGAGCTGACATTTTATAGTGCTTAGTATATGGCAGGCTCCATGTTAAGCCCTTACATGTATAAGCACAGCAACCTTCTTCGGTGGGTTATAGTATTATACCCGTTTTAAATATGAAGAAGCTGAAGCACATATCATGCAGGTAACTTGATGCAGAGCTAGGATTTGAAACAAGCAGTCTGGCTACAGGTGTTCCTCCAACCAAAGAACTCCTTGGAATGTTTTAGACTACCTCTCAGCAAAACTCTTGTATCTGTTCCAGAGACACCCAGGGAGCCCTTCCAAAAGGAGTCTGCCAGGGTGGAGGCCTAAGGAAACAGGAGAAGGGGGGAGCACACAATGCTGGAAGGGAATAGGATGGGAGTCCCTGGCTCTGCTCCAGGAACCACAGCCACCGCAGGTCCCCAACCAAGCCAAGGCCCCAAGTATTCAGACCCATAGTCCTCGCTCACAGACAGAGGGGACCATGCCAGACGCTTTGTCATTTCAGGGGCGTCTGCATGGGGAACTTCAGAGGCAGCAGGAGGAAGTGACCCCACACTGGCTGCCTCCTTTAGGAGGTATCCCACTCACCTGTCCCAGCTGTCTCAGAGCTCCGCCTGCTCCAGGGGCTCTCACAGTCTCCTTCTTGCCCCTGGGCTGGGGGCTCCGCAGTGCTGACCACCTGAGCTAGTCTCAGAGCCTGACTCTGTGACTCTGATCTCAATGCACAGGAGGCCCTGGAAACTTCCAGGGGAGACTCTCTGTAAAGACTGCCAGGAAACCCACACTGTTGATCATCTCCTCTCAATAGGGCTCCTGGGACCCTAACCTGGAGCAAGACATCCCAATCTCCGGATTCTCTGAAAACCCGGGTGTTGGTCGACCTCCTGAGGACCCTTTCTGTTCACTGAGAAATGAAGAGCCTGACAGATGACAGCTGGGACATGTCATCTGTGCACCACAACACGCAGAAGTTTCAAGACACGGAACACCCACCTCCTCTGCCCCAGGCGCAAACACCCAGAACCCTCAGTGCCTAGGGTATCTCTCTGCAGGATGGAAGGACAGATACCGGGCTAAGTCAGGTGCCCTGTGCACGCCCTGGGTTCTAGTCACACTCAACCCAAACATGCCTCCTCCAGCCATAGCTCCGCACAACGAGGAGCAAAGTCCCAAAGAAATGCCCAGTCAGCAAATAAGGTCACTGAAAAATTTCCAATGACAAGCTTGTTCCAGTCAGTACGGGCTTCAGTTGTCCCCCATCAAGGGCCCAAACAGCCCACGGCAACTTTCCAATTAAACAGCTTTGCTGGATCTTTTCAAGAGAATGTTCCTAACTGATTCATAAAACATGAAGCCAAACAGTTGCAATGATATGGCATAAAGAGCATTCTTCAGGTGATTAAGTGAATCAATACAAAACCACTTCCTGACAGACATACTGGAGACCAGCCAGGGAAGGGAAATGACACCGGTGTTAGAGGGCAAAGTCTGCAATATTGCAAGTTTCAGCTTGACTGAAACCATGCTGTACTCTGAAAACTTCATGATAAAATCAGTGCCACTGCACCTGTTGCAGCCAGGATCCAAAGTGGGACAGTTATTCACATGCTAATATATGGCGCAGCCACAGTCTCAGCAGAGACCTAGACCCTGGCCAGCTATCAAAAGAGTCTGAGTTTGCACTGTTGGAAAACAGTGCACACACAGTAAAATAAAAGAAATCCAACAGGGGCCTTGTCTCTGCACCCAAAGGAGAAGTCCAATGAGAGGAAAATGGTTTCTCAGTGCGGAGGTCGCCCGGACCCCTGAGCATACCTGCGATGATTCCATCCATCTGCTCCAGGGCAGCTTCTAGCACGTGACTGGCGTCTGAAGCCATGAGTCCTTTTCTCTCCTTCGTCTCCTCCTACTGAAGATTCAAACACAGCACAAAGGAAAAATTAGAGTACTTCATGTTACATACCAAGACCACTGAGCCCTCTCATTCCACCATGGTAACCTCACTCTCATAGGAATCTGAGTAGCCCACAGTGGGTTTCTGCCACGTCCCAGCACGGGTACTCCATGAATCTTTGGCAGGTGATCCCACTTGTTTCTGTCATGAAAAGCCACTGGGGCTCTCCAGGGTCACCTGTGGCAACGAGGCGGCGATTGCCACTATCACCATCATCACAGTCCCAGCTCCAGAAGCTGCAGCCACCCTGGGGAAGGCTCGAGGCTCCCCTAGGGCTGCAGAAGGCACACAGCTAGCGAGGACTCCATCAGGCATGCCCTGCAGCCCTGGGTCACAGCAGGCATTTGCGGTCTTATACCTGCATCTGTCCCACTCCTGTGGTACTCTCCTAGGGCAGGTATGATCCAGGCTGAGAGGCCTCAGCTGCCACTTTCGCTTCTCATGCGGGCCAGTGGGCCCCATCTAGGAAGGTTTCAGGCACACTGTTGTGGGGAGAGCACAGCCTCTTAGCATTTTAGTCCTTCCTACTCCACCCAGGACCATTCAAGGCGCAGAATCCCATCTTCTCAGCACGGAAGAATTTCTCCAAAAATACACTGTCTAGCCATTTCTCTGACGCTGAGCCTCCCTTCTAATGAGAGAGGTGGCAATTGGTTCCATCTCCAGACCTTGCCTCTCAGCAAGGTCTTTAAGCTGAACTGTCTTCCTGCAGCCTCGTCTCATCTTTCTCACTTCCCACCCTCTCCCTGGGTGTCAGGCAGAGACTTACAAGAGCAGATGTAATCCTTAGACTTAACTTGCATCTGTAAGCTGGAGGCAGGTGCTATTGTTTGTCTGCTCATTCCACAGAGCCCACATGTGTGCCCAATGGGCATAAGTGCTGCGGAGAAGAGATCCAAGGGTGGAGAGAGCAGATCAGGCAACAGGAGATCTGTTGCTCCTTTCCCTCATAGAGTTACATCTTCAGAGTGAAGAAAGGAACGTGAGCAACCACAGGAAAGTGGTTTGGAGAGGTGGTGGATAAGGATGTCAAGACCACAAAGAAACACGCTGAACGGCACCACCAGTCAGGAACAGTTAAATACCCTGGGTTCAAAGCTGGCTCTGCCATTTCCTCTGTGATCTCTGAACCTCAGTATCCTCTTCTGTAAAGTGGGGAGGATGACAGTACCAAAGTCATAGGGTTGATGTCACAGTTAAATGAGTAATTAACATTTCATTAAAAATGCAGGCCTTGCATGTAGTAAGGGCTCAATAAACACTGAGCCACCAGGGAAGGTCCAATAAACATTAGCCATTTTTGAACGACATATTTGTGCCAGGATAGTTCACAGGATGAGGGACTTTAAAGTGGGTCAGGTTTAGGGAGGGGCAACCTAGGTATGTCCAAGAGGCCGGCCCTGTGCGGGAGGTAGGCACAGCAAAGCAAGGTAAGCAAGTTGGAGGGGGGGAGGGGGGAGGGCTCTGAGTCACAGGGGCAAAGGCCAAAAAGAGTCAGAAATGTAAGACCCAGGGTGCAGTCAGCTCAGGGGAGTGAGAACGGGGGCTCATGGAGGGGGTGGGAGCCTCCCTGGCACCTCGGGGGCCATGGCAGGCACCAGGCAGGCCAGGTGGCTCAGAGCACACGCGGGTGTAGGTCTCAGGGTCTGAGTGGAAGTGAGGCTGGGAGGTGGGGGTTGGAGAAGAGGCAGCAGGAAAGGGGAGGAGAGAAGAGGGCCGGTTTCAGCACCTTCACCTGCTCAGCCACACAGACAGTACAAGTGTGAAATCCAGCCTCCCCTCCAAAGCCTCCCCAGCCGCTCCCAGGAAGAAATCCAAAGTCCATACGTGCCCTGCGGAAGCAGCTTAGCAGGATCCGCCGGGACAACCCCACAAGGCCTGCCCTCCTGACCTCCCGGCTTCAGCAGCCTCAGGCACTGTCCACTCCCCCCAGCACTCCGAGCCCCTCTGCCTCCCCTGAAACTGCATCTACCATTCCTCTGCCCTGAGATCACCTTCCCGGGTCTCTGCACGGCTGATCCAGCCTCATCCTTCAGGCCTCAGCTCTGAAGTCTGTTCTCAGAGGCGCCTTCCTTGCACATCGGCATCTAAAGCAGCCCCTTGGCAGCACCGTGGTTCCAGAGTATCTCGTCCATCTATGCTTCCTCGATGACTGGCCTTGCAAGCCCTCTGCCTGGAAGCTGGCGAGCCTGTCTGCTTTGCTCACCCCTGTGTGCCTAGCAGAGTGANTTGGAGAAGAGGCAGCAGGAAAGGGGAGGAGAGAAGAGGGCCGGTTTCAGCACCTTCACCTGCTCAGCCACACAGACAGTACAAGTGTGAAATCCAGCCTCCCCTCCAAAGCCTCCCCAGCCGCTCCCAGGAAGAAATCCAAAGTCCATACGTGCCCTGCGGAAGCAGCTTAGCAGGATCCGCCGGGACAACCCCACAAGGCCCGCCCTCCTGACCTCCCGGCTTCAGCAGCCTCAGGCACTGTCCACTCCCCCCAGCACTCCGAGCCCCTCTGCCTCCCCTGAAACTGCATCTACCATTCCTCTGCCCTGAGATCACCTTCCCGGGTCTCTGCACGGCTGATCCAGCCTCATCCTTCAGGCCTCAGCTCTGAAGTCTGTTCTCAGAGGCGCCTTCCTTGCACATCGGCATCTAAAGCAGCCCCTTGGCAGCACCGTGGTTCCAGAGTATCTCGTCCATCTATGCTTCCTCGATGACTGGCCTTGCAAGCCCTCTGCCTGGAAGCTGGCAAGCCTGTCTGCTTTGCTCACCCCTGTGTGCCTAGCAGAGTGACTGGCCCAAGGAAACTTAAGAGTAAATAGTTGTGAATAAATGATAGATCCGTATGGCCAACACTGCCTAAATCCTGCTGTGCTGGGCACTGGGGGCAGAGGGGACACTGATGAGTCAGAACTCAACCCTATTCCCTCAGACCATGCAGTGTAGTGGTGAAGACAGAATTAGGAATAATTAGGATGCAATGTGAGGTATGCTGATAGAGGCTGGTATGCAGTTTCCCTGGCCCATAAGGGCTGAGGAGGAACTTTCTCAGCAGATAAGGGTGATTCCAGGCAGAGGGGGGTAGTGTGTGAAAGGGAAAGTGAAGTCACTCAGTCGTGCCAGACTCTTTGCGACCCCATGGACAGCAGCTTGCACCAAGCTCCTCCGTCCACGGGATTTTCAAGGCAAGAGTACTGGAGTGGGTTGCCATTTCCTTCTCCAGTGAATCTTCCCAACCCAGAGATCGAACCCAGGTCTCTCGCATTGTAGACAGACGCTTTGCCTTCTGAGCCACCAGGGAAGTTCGTGAAAGGGAAGGAAGCGTGTAAAGACAAAATGTAGGTGGCAAACGTCAAAATGGTTGGCGAGATTATACAGGAGCACCCAGCTGCTCACTATGAGTCAAAGCCCTCCACGGGATTTAGGTAAGCGTGACTAGGGCAATTCAACAAGAGGAGCTTGGGAATCACACCCACAACATCAGGGATCTGGATGCGCGCTGGGCAGCTCAAGTGGCCTCAGATGTAAACTTGATAGAGATTTTTTAAGAGAAGGACCTTGTATTTCAGCAGACTGGCTCCACTGGGGGTCTTAGTCCTGGGGTGCAAGGTGAGAGGTCAGTTACAAAGTGCCGAGCCCTTTAGGACACCTGCAACAGAAGGGCCATAAAAACAACCCACAGGCCCTCTGCCTAAGGATGTTTGTACTTGGCAAATGGCAAGCTGGGTGGACCCATGGGAGCTGGCAAGAAGTGAAACATGAGTCAAAGGTGTATCATCTTTACGGTCCAGAACCTGGGCCAGTAAGGCTGGGAGTGCTCAGGAGCTGGAACCTGCTTGGGGCGACTGATGAGCTCAGTTCTGGGTCTAAGGTGATGGCAGGATGCAGGGAGAACAGGCTCTGCCAGCCCCTGTGAGGAGTCAGTGGTGTTGGGTACCGGGGGAACCTCTGAAGGGCCAAACACACCACAGGAGTGACGTCTCCAGGCCCACCTGTGAACACGGACACTCTGACTGAACAGGAAGCCATGATTCCGTTTGCCAACCATTCCCACTCTGGCAGCCTCAGCCATTTTGGAGCTCACTAGTTTGGAGCTCCCCATCAGTAACGCACCCTGGGACAGTCCCTGCTCTCACGGAATTGGGGGTCTCAGAAGCAAACGTGTCATCCAGCTGAACTCAGTGTGTCTGTTCATCCCCACAGTGACACAGAGCCTCCCCAGGAACCTGGGTCCGTCGGGGATGTGGGCGTTAAGTGCACAGACACCAGCAGCTGCCTGCGAGGACTCCGCAGAGAAGCAAGGTGAAGAGGGCACACCGGGAAGAGGCAGCAACCCCAGGGAAAGAGAGCAGGACCCAGGACAGCCCCCATGCAGGTGGTGGGGAGGGGAAGTGAAATTGTGTTCTCAACCCGTGAGAGCAGGCTGCGGCACCCACTCAGGCTGGATGGCAGAGGAACTGATGGTATGCCCTGAGGACTCGAAGGCACCCCCACAAGCCCAAGAAAGAGAGGTGCAGGCAGTGGAGGAGACGGTGCTCTTAACACCATCTACTGTCTAGTGACAGTAGTTAAATCGGCCAAAAGCAGTTTTCTTTCTCTCTGGACACTTGGACTATTAACAGAGCCCTGCATTTGACCCTAACGAGCAGGCAGTCTTCTCACACCAAGAAATTGGCTCACACCAAGCTGCAGAGATAAGGTAAGGAATGTTGTTTAAGAAAAGGTGTGGTCCATTGCTCATGCATCCCTCTCTTCCCCCACAGGCCTCTCTAGATGCTGTCATCCTCCTACCTGTCATGGTGGGCTCCCCTCAACAGACCCTCCCCTCTGCTACCAACCAGGGAGGAAACCACCCTGCAGCTGTGAGTCCAGCTGTGGCAGGTGCCAGAGTCAAGTGATCTGCACCACACAGGCGCCTGTTTGGCATTTTGAACTTGAATAAGGGGCAGGGTTAGGTGACGTTTAGAAAGTGAGCCCCAATTAGCCACCCAATGCCTGGTGGCCTCTAAGGCAGTTACTTAGATATGGTATTAACTACCTTTGTGTTCAGCAAAGGAGGATCAGAAGTAGGCAGAACAGCTGACTAAGGTAAGGCTTGAGCAAGTAAATCTTAACTTGTCTCCATCCAGGCTGAAATGCAAGCTGCCATTCCCTTTAGTAAGCCACTTTTCTCTCAGTAAAGGTGGTGAGAGATGCCAAGTCTTTTGGGCAGGCTCAGAGCGTCCCGGATGGAGGAATCAGGAATAGGTCCTGGTCCCTCCAGGGTCTGCTGACTCCTCACAGCGGCAGCCAGACGTGCCTCAGCATCCCTGTACAAAGCAAGACCCGGGGAGGACCGCTCAGCCAAGAACCCACCACTGCTGAACTCAGATTCATCTCAGACCTCTCCGGCCCTCAGTGGCCAACAGGTGGTAAAGAAGTATCACCACATACTTGGTGGTTTATCGCCACAAACCGGAGACTTTCCCACAATTTACTGCTACTGCTGCTGCTGCTGCTGCTGCTGCTAAGTCGCTTCAGTCGTGTCCGACTCTGTGCGACCCCAGAGATGGCAGCCCACCAGGCTCCCCCATCCCTTGGATTCTCCAGGCAAGAGTACTGGAGTGGGGTGCCATTGCCCGGGTGGCTCTTCAAATGTTCATTTAAGGACTTCCCTGGTGGTCCAGTGGTTAAAAATGTGCCTTCCAATGCAGGGGACGCCGGTTTGACCCCTGGTCAGGGAAGTAAGATCCCACATGCCGAGAGGCCACAAAGCCTATCTGCTACAACTGAGAGAAGCCTAAAAAGCTTGCCCAACAGAAGATCCCATGTGCTGAGACTCAGAACCTATGCAGCCCAATAAATAATAAATAATTAAAAAAAAAAAAAACAAAAACAAAAAACAAATGGTCATTTAAAGGAATATCTGTTTTTATTCCTAAAGTGAGGAGATGGTTTCTTAAAAGTATATGGGAAACTTCTATCTTTGGGATAATAGAGCAAGAAGCCACTTTTAGCATTAAAAAATAACAATAAAGATGGAGGAAGATATACAAAGACAGTTGATGGCATTGCCTACATTCTCTGTCACATCCCATATCAACCAAGATTAACGTTCTTTTTAAAGGACAAATAAGAAAGAATGTAGGGTTTATAGCCTGACAGTCTTGAGTTAAAACCTGGGCTCTGCTGTATGTCGACAGGGCCTTTAGGCAGATTACTTAACTTCTCTGAGCCTCAACTGTCTCATCAATAAAATCAGTATAAAACCGACACCATTGTTATGGGCAAAAGTAAACAAGAGACAGAGCTCAGAAAAATACAGGAGACTGAAGTCAAACATCTAATTTAGCTACCACTGAAACAATAGTAGAGGAATTTATTTTGAAAGACATAAGCCCACAAGGACATGGAGAATGTGATAAGAGACACAAGGGAGATGCCAGGGCAATAGCTATGCAGCAAGCAGGAAAGGGCAGCTGGTCCATGTGGGAGGGCTTCCAAAAGCTCTGAAAGATTTCTTCAGTAATATGAAACTAACGGAATATCTAATGCATCTAAACAGCATAAGAAATTTATAAAGTTGAAGAATTTAATTCAATGATAAGAAAATGCGAACCAAGCAATGACAAAAGAACTCCAAGAAAACCAAAAAGTAAAAATAATCTTAGTCCTTGCAACAAAACACCGCATACATGTGGATTTAACAGAAATGGCACTGACAGGATGTGGGGATGGAAAAGTGCTCGTGAGTGATGGGAACAAGATTGGAGACAGCTGATTCATCTTCCAGGGTGGGAATTCAGAAGTCACTAGATAATGACAACTGAATAAAGTAGCAGAAAAAGCATTTTTTCTGGTAACATGGATAAAAATACTAAGAGTGTGAAGTGGCTCCATCTCAGGAAGAGCAATAGGGGTGTGTAGATGGGGAGATGGCCACTTTAACAAATCGTACACAATTATTTGAGCCTTCACATTGTGCATATATAGTGTTTTTTTAAAAAAAAATCAGGATTAAAAGAGATAATGTGTGTGGTGTGCCTGGCACAGAGTCAAGATCTGATTACTGGGTACTCATTTCTCCTTGTAGCTACTGTTTATCAGGCAAGTGTCTGTAGCTGCCTGCTAAGAGTTTATCCAACATTCTCTCACTTAATCCCCACATGCCACTTAGGAATTATTCTCCCCCTTTACAGACAGATAAAGCAAAGTGCTTGAGGATTCGCCCTGTTTTTCCTCCCTTCCACTTTTTCTTTGAGGCAGGAACCCACCTAGTAGAGGGCTTTGAGCACAGGAGGGTCTAACTTACCTTTTAAAAGGATTACTTTGGCTGCTGTTTGAACTGGGGGTAGGAGGGTGAAGGGGTGGGGAGGGGTGCAGCAGTGAACACAAGAAAACCAGGCAAGAGATAAAGGTAGCTTGGACCAGAATGCTTGTGGTAGATGTTCTGATCCTTAATATATGTTGAGGACAAAGCTTGTAAGCTCTACTGATAGGCTGGGTGTGGGCAGGAGAAAGTGAAACCCCAGGCTTTTGCCCTGAGCTTCTGGGAGAGTGGGGAGAACTGTGGGAGCAACAATGCTGGAGAGGGTGGGGTGGGAAGGGTGCGAAATTAGGAGGTTGGTTTTGGAAATATTCAGTTTAAGATGCCCAGGGAGACCTAGAGAGAGATGCTGAGTACAGTAGCCATTTGGAAATTCAAGATATTTGGAGAAATCTGGACTGGAGATATTCTGGGAACCGTTTGCATAAAGGCAGTATTTAAACAACCGCAGGAAGTAACTTAAAAAGTAGTGTAAGACCAAAAAAAAAGAGGCTCCAGGACTCTTTGAAACACTCCAAATGTGCAGTCAGGGAGGAGAATCTATGAAAGGGACGGAGGAGGAACAGCCAGGAGAACTGAGACAGGCAGGGGTGCACTATAAACTATGTGAAAAGTTCGCGGTGGAGGATAAAACCAGGGGTGCCACGTGCTGCTGAGTCAGCCCAGAGGCCATCTTCTCTCCAGAGACTCGCTGGGGGTGACCTCACCTGCTCCACAACCTCACCTGCCCCGGCCTTGCCACACCCTGGACGGCAAGAGCCTGACTGCCTGCCCTGCCCCCAGACAGCCTCTCCCCGCGCCCTGCACTGAAGGCTCACTGACTCAACGCTCCTCAAACCTTCGTGTTTGTTAGAAGCACCTGGAGAGTTAATGGTGCAAGAGGCTCAGGTGATCCTGAGACTGACCAAAGTTGATGCAATGCAAACACAGCTCCCAACCAGGCATTCAACTGCTTGTGGAGAGTTTCAGGGGCCCACCACCAGCCAGGGTAGAATTATGCTTCTTACCAAGTTGATTCAACCTACTCAGCTGCAACTCTACGTGTCCATCATAGTACAGTATAGTGAAGTCGCTCAGCTGTGTCCGACTCTTTGTGACCCCGTGGACTGTAGCCTACCAGGCTTCTCCGTCCATGGGATTCTCCAGGCAAGAATACTGGAGTGGGTTACCATTTCCTTCTCCAGGGGATCTTCCCAACCCAAGGATTGAACCTGGGTCTCCAGCATTGGAGGCAGACGCTTTAATCTCTCAGCCACCAGGGAAGCCCGTGTCCATCATACACCATGGCAAACCTCAGTCCCATCCCAACCAATGTCTTACCATCAGCAGGCAGATTCTAAGCATTAACTGTCTGAATCCAGGAGCTTTCCAGCTTTTATGCCAATGCTGGCTAACTTTCCATCTTCTCTTTGAGCCAACTCTTCCAGAAAACCCTGTGTACAGTTAGGTCACTTGAGATGGCTGTTTCTTGCTCTCTGTACATCCTCTGCCCAACCAGTGCCTGCTTCACCCTTATCTTAAGTACATGACTGACCTTCCTGCATACTTGCCCCAGGTAATGATAGCTTATCAAATGGATGGTGAGGGGCGTGTCCCTCTCGTGGTTTCCGGGTAACTAATGAGCCCACCTGACATCAATTCCCCCTATAATTAGCGATCTCTCTTTCTCCCGGGAGCAAAGACTGCCACCGTGTCCTGCCTGCTGTCTGCTGTACAGGGTAGGGAGTCGCTCCAGGACCTTGCTTCAGACATGTAAGCCGCTCCATTAAACTACTCATGTTTGTATCTCTGTTGTTGACTCTGGGCTCTTTCTTTGGTCTTGAAGCTGGGCAAGCACAAGCCTTCCAGGCTTACAATATGCACCATGCTTAAGCTGCTCACCTAAATGTGATCACCCCATCTTTGATCTTACAGGAAAAGGCGGAGAGCAGCTGTGCGCAGCCATCTCCCCACAAGCCTTCCATGTGACTGGGCCCCTGAGAGCATCCCCCCTCCTGGCTTGGGAAATCCCATGGACAGCTGAGCCTGGCGGACTATAGTCCATGGGGTTGCAAAGAGTCGGACACGACTTAGCAACTGAACAACAAACATAAAACAGCAGGAAACTAAAGTCTGGGAGTTGTGGGGGTTTGGAGGAGGAGAGGCAGCAGGTGGCCCACCCCTTTCCCCACACCTGACACCCGACCTCCCCCCGTCTTGGCCTCACACTCAGCGGGCCCCAATACATAGGGTCTTCCCCAAACCACCTCAGTGACGCCACCACAGTCTCTAAGCCACAAACCTGGGGGTCATCCCTAGCCTTCCTGCCCCTCACCCACATCCAGTTGGTTGTCATGTCCAGTAAAGTCTCCTTCCTCACCCACTCTCTCATCTGTGCTCTCATCCTCACCTGTCTGGCTTCAGGCCACATCATCTCCCATCAGAATGGCTGCAATGGCTTCCTGGCTGGCTTTCCTGCCTGCAGGAAAACCCACGGCCCACTCATCCTCCACACTGGGTCTTGCACAAATATAACCATAGTACCTCAGCTCTTGTACAATAATTCACCTGCTTCCTGTCACCCAGGAAACCATCCAGAGAGGAAGTTAAGGACCCAGGAGATAGTCAAGAGTGTGTGCCCTGTAGCCAGGCTTCCATTTGAAGCCACTTTTTTCCCATCACGGGCCAGACCTTGGACAAGTTCCTAACTTGCTGAGCTTTCCCTATTATAAAATGTAGGTGGAAACACACAAGTGGTAGGATTGTGGACATTCCATGAGACAATGCATGTGGAAGCCCTTTGCATATAACTGGCTGAGAGTGTACAACCACAGGAGTTAAAATTCCTTAGATACAACAGCCAACCTAGCTTTACCCCCACTGCCTTTACTCGAAGGCCTGCTCAGGGTGCAGTGTTTTTGGCCAAGATCCCCTCCCCACCTGCTCCAATCCCTCTCCTCTTTCAAGGCCCAATTCCAGCATCATTGATTCCAGGACCCTCACCTTCCCCCAGATAGAAGTGACTGCCCAGGCTCGGTCCCTCTCTCCATGCTCATGCCAGACTCCCTCATAGAACTCTCTAGAGCACTAACCATGTGGGGTCCTTTGTCTGAGCAGCAGCTCCTAGTGGGCAGAGCTGTGTCTCTGGGCCCAGAGTGGGGCCCAGCACCTGGCCCACAGCAGCCAGTCAGCTACACTTGTTGGATGGATGAAGAGAACCACACATCTCTCTGAGGAAGGCAGCTGGAGGCTGACCAGGAGAAAAATTCCTTTCTGTCTGTGTATCAGTGAAACAAGTTGTCTCCTTCCAAAATACAGCTGGACAGGGACAGGATAGACATTCCCATTCCAGAAGGGAAAAAAATGGAAGAAATAAAGGTCACCAGTCTTGACTGGCGGAGAAAGAAATGGCAACCCACTCCAGTACTCTTGCCTGGAAAATCCCATGGATGGAGGAGCCTGGTAGGCTGCAGTCCATGGGTCGCTAGGAGTCAGACACGACTGAGCGACTTCACTTTGACTTCACTTTCATGCATTGGAGAAGTAAATGGCAACTCACTCCAGTATTCTTGCCTGGAGAATCCCAGGGACGGGGGAGCCTGGTGGGCTGCCGCCTATGGGGTCACAAAGAGTTGAACACGACTGAAGTGACTTAGCAGCAGCAGCAGCAGCAGTCTTGACTGGAAGCTGAGAGGCTCCAGGGATGGCAGGCAAGTCTGCATATGGGACCCTGAGGCTGGCTGAGGTCCTGTCCAGCCTTGAGGTCTTTGTCCCCAAGGGGACGGACCTGATGGTGCAGAAAAGCATCACACCTGGCCGTAGGGCCATGGCAGGGCCCACAGACACGCACGCAGTAGCAGGACCCAAGGACAAGGCCACGGCCATCATTTTTCCACCAGAACAGAGGAGCCAGACACAGAGAGACATCCTGTCAGGACACTCCAGGGGAGTTAGAGCAGGGTAGAGGGACCAGGATACTGAGAAAGCTACCATCAGAATTGGTGACTGCCTTTCTGAGTCTAATAAAAGTGAAGAGGCGGAGCCTTGATTTCCTTCATCAGTGAATAGAAGCTTAAACAGCCTAAGAAAAACTGCACAGGAGAAAATAGAAGAATGCCACTTAAAGTGAACAAGCACGTTTAACTTGTCCTTGTCTAATCATGGTATCAGTCACTCTAATAACAAGCATTTGTTTAAAGCTTTTGGCTTCAGAAATGTTTTTCACACACAAGGCTTCTCATTCCCACCTAAACATCCCAGATCAGACTTTTTGGATTAGTGAGACAGTTAAGCTGAGCCCAGTGGGTGCCAAGATCCATCAGACTCACCGAAGGGTCCTAAACCTAGGTGCAGGCTGGAGGTGTCAGCTGACAGCAGTGGACGGATACAATATTTCTTGCCTGGTGTCTTTTTCCTGCTGTACCAGGTGAGTTATGTGCACTGGGCATTCCCAGCCACTCCCTGTTGGGCAAGTTCCAAAAGATCCCTAAGAATATCTGCACTGGAGCCCAGCTCTGCTAAACCCACAGGAAGGAGTCCTTTTGCTTTCTGGCCCTTCCATTTAAAGCCCTGCCCAGCTCCTGTCACACGTCACTGCTCCCCCAGCAGCCTCCTTTGGCACGTCTGGACCCAGATGCTTCCACTTAGCATTTACCCAAAAAACACTCACCCTTCTCACCAAACCACAGCCCTTGAAATAGGGCTGCATGATCCCAAACAGCTCTTCCACCAATGTGCCATAGAGGACTGAGTCCCAAAGCTGAACATCATTCTCTGAAGAAAGGAATGAACAGCACCGGGGACTGAACCTCACCTCCAGACACCAGAGTCTGACTCCCTCGGCTTAGGTGTTCCCCAGAGGCAGGACTGGCATGCTTCTCTTCCTTGGGATGGTAGGCTTCTGCAGAGAAGCGCCACCCCAAAGCCAGGAGCATGAGACACCACAAGCCCCTCCCACAAGGAGGAGCCAGGGCCTGGCTGGGAAATGGGTGTGAGAGTGCGAGGGTGGCAGGCTCACACCCAGACAGCACAGCAGACCATCCAGACCATCTCTCATCCGGATGGGAGAGCCGACACTGAGTCTCCTTCAGTGCTTCTGCTTTACCTGCCTGACTGTCCTCACTTCCCGTTTTCTGCTCTTGACCTCCTGCCCCCAAGCTGGTCTTTTTCCCCAAGTCAAGCATTTATTATTGTGTAAAGAGGCCACAACAATCTCAGGGATCAAGGCCATGGGCGTTAAAGTGAGCCTGCCAATGAATGGCTTGGGCAGATCTCAAAGGAAAAAGGACACAGGTGCTCCATCAAGGAGAGGGATTGGGAGTCCAGGTGATGAGGCAGGAATCTGAGCTTTTGGGAGGAGTGGGATGGAGAGCTGGACAGTGTCCAGGGGGCAGAGCATCACCAAGCCCCCCATCAGTTTGCTCCTCAACACTGTGCTTATGACAAGTACATCTGTATCCTCACTACAGCCACCCAGAGAAGTCGGGATGGGAGGTTCTCCTTCCTGCTGAGAGTCTCAGAAGAGTCTGTCTGAGGGTGTCCCCTTCAAGGCTGGGATGTGAAGGACCAGCCCAGACAACAAACATCTCCCCCACTGGAAAACGTAACTGAGACTGTGGTGAGCCCCACGGCTGGCCAGCCACCGTCCATCAAATGATGGCAGTTCCCACCATGCTCGTGCAGTCTCCATCTAGCTGTAAAAGCCACCTGTCTGGAAGTCCACAGAGGGTTTCCTTCCTCCCTCTTACAGAGGCAACAGCCCCTGTAAATAGACTTTGTCATCATTATCTCATTTAATCTTCTTGGTAATATAGAATCCTGTGAGGGATGTAGTGCAGTTATCAGCCCCACAAACAAAAGAGGCACTTGAGATACAAAGATATTAAACCAGTGCCAAGGCCACACGGCTGAAGTTTACCCACAAGGCCCTGTTTCTCACCTAAGTCCGCATCTGCTCTCCCGGCCACACTGCCCTATCCTGCTGATTTGTTCAATGCAGTAAAGAGCTGGAAGATGGCAAAGTTGGTGTCCATGTCCAAACCAAAAGAGCTCAAACCACCTACAGACATGAGACCAATCGCTGCTCTGCGATTCTTCACAGGGACTCTGCCCACTGTCCCCTCCAACTCTGTTACAACTCAGTATCTTACCTGAGAAAAGACACACAGAAAACAGTTCTCATAAAAATGTACGCCACCCCCCCCTCTCAAATCAATATATTATTTCTTTTGGATTATCTATTTAACAAATACTATTTCCCCCCCTTTCATTAGTGAAATACTGTGGTAGATGCTATGAGAGGGGGAAAAAAAAAAAGTGAATTTAAGACTCTGTGATTTATCTCCCCCAGACCACGAATCTTTCATCTCTCATCCATGTCAATTAGACTATGAAGGCTTCGTGTAGAATTTGGCCTCTATCTGGGATCTGTGAGCCAAAGCTAACAAATTTTGTCTTTTGCCAACTTAGACTTCAGAAATTCATAAATTAATGGTCTAATTTTAAAGCAGCCATGGTATGCTTTTGTGAGAAGAAAAACATCATTTCCCTGAAATTCCCATCCTCTCTAAAATTAAGTTCAGATGGCAAGTAACTATGAAATGTCAATTCTCCGATGTCACTAGCTCAACAAGCAAGTTTGTATTAGTTTCAGACAAGTGGAATTGCAAAAATAAGCAATTTCCTGAGCATCTTATGGACAATGAGGTTCACCTTGTCATACATTCACTCAAGCTGATCAACATCCAAGGGGAAGCTCCTGGGTGGCTGGCACCATGGAGACCCTGGGGATTTCCAGGGAGAAAGACAGACAGACAGACAGACAGACACACACACACACACACACAAAGCAACAACACAGCAGGAGGTGTGCTCCTGAGAGAGGGAAGTTTAGCAGACTCAGAGCAGGGCAGCAGCAGGAGGAAGGAAGGACCAGTGCAGTGCGGGAAATCCTAGAAGGCTTCATGGAGGAAGTGAGATTTCTCCAGGTGGACTGCAGGCATTGGTGCAAATATGTTGCAAGATTAAAGAGCATACCCTCAAGGTATGGGGAGGGGTAGGTATACATAGAGCTCCGTGTGGCCAGAGAACAACTGGGAAAGAGTGGCAGCAAATGAGCCCAGGACTAGCCTGTGAAGGGCCTCTCACAGGATCTCACCCTTAGAACTTGGCCTTTATCCATCAGACATGGGGAGCCACTGACAGGAGCTACCTAGAAGCTGCTTGTTCTTCTCCAGCAATAATGCAGAAGCAAGCAAGGAAAGGAGTACACCAAGACTATACAGAGCAATCCTTCTTATTTGACTCATGTGCAGAGTACATCATGCAAAATGCCAGGCTGGATGAAGTACAAGCTGGAATCAAGAATGCTGGGAAAAATATCAATAACCTCAGATATGCAGATGACACCACCCTAAACGGCAGAAAGCGAAGAGGAACTAAAGAGCTTCTTGATGAAAGTGAAAAAGCGAGCTTAAAACTCAACATTAAAAAAACAAAGATCATGGCATATGGTCCCATCACTTCATGGCAAATAGATGGGCAAACAATTGAAACAGTGACAGATTTTATTTTCTTGGGCTCCAAAATCACTGCAGATGGTAACTGAAGCCGTGAAATTAAAAGACACTTGCTCCTTGGAAGAAAAGCTATGACAAACCTAGAGAGTGTATTAAAAAGCAGAGACAATCATTTTGCTGACAAAGGTGAGTACAGTCAAAGCTATGGTTTTTCCAGTAGTCATGTACAGCTGTAAGAGTTGGATCATAAAGCAGACTTAGCACTGAAGAACTGATGCTTTTGAATTATGGTGCTGGAAAAGACTCTTGAAAGTCCCTTGGGCAGCAAGGAGATCATCAAAGCAGTCAATCCTAAAGGAAATCAACCCTGAATATTCACTGGAAGGACTGATGCTGAAGCCTCAGTACTTTGACCACCTGATGCAAAGGGCCAACTCATTGGAAAAGACCCTAATGCTGGGAAAGATTGAAGGCAGGAGGAGAAGCGAATGACAGAGGACGAGATGGTTGGATGGCACTACCGACTTAATGGATATGAACTTGAGCAAGCCCTGGGAGATAGTGAAGGACAGGGAAGCCTGGTGTGCTGCAGTCCATGGGGTCACCAAGAGTCAGACACGACTGAGTGACTGAACAACAGCAACGAAAGCAAGGACCTGGGGGAAGGATCCTTCTCAGAAGCTCTCAGGGCTCCATGGAAGCCTCCACCTGGAGTAAACCAGGCTGTGGCAGCCTGTTCCCTCCCCTTCCCCACCTCAGGAATCCTCCAGCACTCTCCCCAACTTCTCTGACTCACCTTCCCCTTTCACCACACCCTCATTCTGGAGTGAGGATGGAGGCCTCTTACTGTGGGGGCCATTTGCAGTCAGCATACAGGACCATCCCCTAAATCTCTGCCTGCCTCTCTCCTCCCACACCCCCAGCTGCACCAAACCTGCTCCACGGTTCACTCTGCCTCCCAGAGTGAGAAGGGTGGCGGGGCAGGGGGCCAGTCAGGACAAGTCGTGGTCAGAAAGGCAGAGTGAGCTGGAGAGCAGGCGTCTCCCCTTCCTCCTGCTCACCGACATGAAACCACGCATAGAGCTCCATCAGACACTTTTGCACCTGATCTTTAACCTCAAACTTCCTTCCTCTCAGACTCCTCTTGAGCAAATGCCCATGCATCTTTAGAAACGGGATCCCTCAAGTCCTTTCCACCTCAAACCTCCCCTGCACCCCCTCTGACTTCCCTAATCTGTCACCCCTGAGGCCCAACCTCTTAATCATTCCCTCTCTGGGCTGAATCCTCATCTCTACCCCACTTCTGCTCTTTCCTCCTAAACCCTACAGACATCAAAGCCTCTGCCACCCTAAAACACTTCCTCGGGCCCATATCCCACAGCCACTATTTCATCCTCCTCCTCTGCTTCACTGCCAAAGAGCTCACCTCCCCCTCCCTCCTTGATGAGATTTCCACTTTCACGCCTGAGAGGCTCTCTCATCAGAGCTTTTTCAGTTCTGATTTCCCTGAGGGGCAGCACGTGCAGGGTGAGGTTAAAGCACAAGCTGGAGAACCAGACTGCCTGGGTCAGAATACCCGCTCCCTAGTCTCATGGCTATGCACAAGTCCTAGGGTAGGACGCCTGCTCTCTGAGCCTCTGCTTCCTCATACAGAAGATGAGAATAATAAAAGTACTTTCTCAAAGGTGGTTGTGAAGGTTAAATGAGACCAGTGATCAGTCAGCATCAGCTGGGATCGCCTTCCTTGGCAAACCCCAGGGACCCTCCTCCTCTGCCATTTGGGAACAAGTGTTCTCAGGGTCCCTCCTTCACTGAATGCCCTGCACTTCAGCTACTCTCACTGCCCGGGTGAGAGGGCTGATTCTTGTTTCCTTCTATGGTTTCCCCCTGGACAGACCATATTCCATCTCCGTGGTTATAACTCATATAACACTAGAATGTTCCTATAAGCTCCAGACCCAAATACCCAAAGATTCACCAGCTTTCTGGCTACATCTTAGCAGCCCCTGAGATTCAGCGTGATCGGAAACGCTCAACATGGTCCTGCCCCCAATTGAGAGCTCCAAGCCTCCTGGAACTGCATACCCTGAACTTCTTGGGGTTCTCCCCTCCACCTCCCGTGCCTTCAAACAAAGGCCACATCCCTGGGCCTTGCTCTCTGAAGGGTGCGCTTCTCTGTCTCAACCTTTCCACTCCAGCTGGCCCAGCTGGGGTTCAGGTATTCAGAACTAGACACTGAAGGGATTCCTCTCACCTGAGCAGTACATGGCCTCTCCCATGGCAGTCCAAGCTCAGAAGTCTGGCATCCAAGCCTGATCTCAAATTATCCTAGACATAGGACAGTAATAATAATGGCTGCCATTTGTTGAGTACTCACCCTGCTTTGAGTTAAGCAAGTATATGTTATTTCTTATCTCAACAGTCAGAACTGTTACTATCCAATTTTTATAGACAAGGAAACTGAAGCTTGGAGACACTAACCACCATGGTAGAATCATACAACCAGGGAGTAGATGAGATGGAATGTGAACCCAGGCAGTCTGATCCCAGGGTCATTTTCTTTTTTTTTTGGCCATGACATGTGGCATGCAGGATCTTAGTTCCCCAACCAGGGATTGAACCCTCACCCCCTGAGGTGGAAGCACAGAGTCCTATCCGCTGGACTGCCAGAGAGTTCCCTCCAAGGCCAGGTTCTTAATCATTCTGCAGCACTTCCTCTCCAAGCCTGGTCACTTCCAACTACATCTGTCTGAATTCCTGATACTCCAGCCACAGGAGAGCACTCTCATTTTGCCATGCCCTTTCATGTTGTCCCCTCAAGCTAAAGGTCCTTTCTCCTGTCTGTCCAACAGGACTAATTTTATAAGGTCCAAATGATTCTCCTTCCTCTAAGATAGCATTCCCACCACTACCTGTGCAAGAGAACTTCTGCTGAGACCCAGAGCACATGCTCACACCTTCATTCCGTTTCCATTTCCTGTTGCCATTGGGACAGCCAGTGGGAGGACCGTGCCAGTCTGTCTTTCCTGATCATTTTCACTGAGGGCAACTGAGTATCTGGTTGGTGGGAATGCGAGAACTGAGCTGTGCAGCCCAGCCTTATCCTTCCCTCTGTTTCCAGGGCCGCCTTGCCAGAGGGAAGTGGTCCACGTGCTGCGGAGCAACTAAGCCCATGTGTCACGACTGAAACCCATGTGCCCTGGAGCCTGCACTTCGCAATGAAGAGTAGCTCCCACACTGCCACCACTCAACAACAAAGACCCAGCACAGGCAAAAATCAACAAATAAGTAAACTTACGTTAAAAAAAAAAAAAAGGATACACTGAGAGTACTATTAGCCACATTCTCTAAATACCTTTATTAGCTCTGGAACCGATATCTTGGTCTCTACTTGTCTGATTCTTGGTCTTATTTTTCAATTAATGCCAAACTCAGAGGGCATTTAAGTGGTACACCTACCACACACACCGCCACCCTGACACCCAGGGTCACTTTCAGTGAAGGATGAAGCAACAGTGCCCACAGAAGTTCTGGTCAGGGTTGGTCTGTGGCACAGATACACCATCTCTGGGGGTACGAGCAGTGATCACTGCAAGGCAGCCCCATGGCAGCCTGGGGTGACATGCCCCCATCCACAGGGTGCCTTCTCTCTGGGAGCCTGGCTCCCGAGCCACCTGCAGATGACCTTATAATTCACTTTCCCAGCTGTGGTCATGCCAGGAAGGTGGTGCAGGAAAACAGGCATTCGTAGTAGCCACTGGATGACATCGGCCAAAGCAAATAAGTCTGTTGGTGTCTGGTTTATAGCCCAGCCCTGTCAGTCTGGTCAGCATGAATCAGACCCCAGGCCACAAGGAGCCTCCGATGAATGGAAGATGAGGGTGTCAGACCCAGCCCACGGACCTCCACATCATCCTCACCTCTGTCGTCTCCCTGGTCCACACCCACCCACCTGTCCCCGGGGCAGACAGAACTCTATCTCACTGACAGGAGCCTCTGGTGGTGGGGGTGGGGGGTGGGTAGGTGTTTCCTCAGCCCAGCACACACCGTTCAAAGGCAGCTACCCTCTCGGGTTCCTCTCAAGGCAGAGAAAATGGACACACACTCACACGTGCACACAACTTTAGTACCCAGGAAGAACAAATGGACATCAAGTCATTTCACCACCTGGACCTGATGGTAGAGAGATTCAGAGACATGCTGCAATGCAGCCCCAGCTTGAATACTTTCAAAAGCCTTATCTCAAAAATCACCCCATAAAAAAACAGAACCAGTGAGAAGTTAGTGTTGAAGCTGTGTTTTGGGTAGGCAGATTCATTAAACTATTCCTTCCACTTGTATGTATGTTTGAGGCTTTTTTTTTAAATAACACCAGTTTGCTTATTTCTTTAATCCACCACTTAGGGATCTAGACTTTTCCAGAGAGTGACACCAGATTCGGAGCCAACAGAACCGAGATATGAACCTAAGTTCCTGACAGTGCAGACGGTGCTCCTTCTGCAGGGCCGTTCAGCCTCCCTGAAAGTCCTCAGATCTGAGCAAACTTCNCCGAAAAGTTCCTCGGTCTCAAAGTGGAAGGTGTGGAAGCCTGTGTGTTGTAAAGTGGCCACAGAAGGGGAAGGCAGTCCTGACACCAGAGGCCCAGCGCCCAGCCCAGTACGGGCTCCAGGTCTCTGTGGCTCCTTCCTCCTTCACCTGAAGGAGCAGAGCACAATGCAAGAGTCCAGGCTTTGGAGTCAGACCGACCTGGGGTTAAATCCTGGCTCTACTACTTAGAGCTGGGCTACTTTCTGACCTTGAATAACACAGATTAACCTCTAGGTCACTGTGTACTGGAAGTATTACCATCTGTCTCACACAGGGCTGGTCAGAGGGTTAGGAGGGGGTGCAATCAACCACCTGGCTCAGAGCCTGACCCATCTTGGAGACTGTGTCCCCAGTGCGCTGTTAGCCAAGACTCCTTAGCAGGGCCTAAATGTTGGGATCCGGAAAAAATACATATGCAACACTGACTCTCTTTAAGAAACTGCCAAATCTCCTGAGGCCAGCCTGCAATTAATTAGGGGGACCCTGGGGTACAACATATCGCACATGCTCTGGGCTTTCTAGTCTCTCTAGCAAGGCCTTCAGAAGGTAAGGTTCCTATTGATGACATGCTCACTCTTACGGCACTTCAGCGCCTTCCTCGGGCATTCTGCCAGTTCCAGCCAGCACTCAGCTTAGGGACGGGGAGAGGCAGAGTTTATGATGCTCAAGGGCCATCTGGAGGCAGGCACCTGTCGGAGAAGTCACAGCTGGGGAGATGGACATGGGGGATCCCAAACATGGAGGCTGAATTCCAGGGGTTGAGAAGATGAAAGACCAAATCCTGACCATATCCATGGAGCTGGAGGTCCCCAGCCCCGGGCACGGATGTCAGGCAAGCCCTTAGTAACTCAGAGATGGCCTTGCAAGTATACAGCCAACTTGTATTGGTGTCCCAGAGAGGCCCACAATTGCTCCCGGTGGACATCGCACTCTCCCAGACACCTAGAGTCAAACAGGCAACACTCCCAAGTCACTAAGGAACGGTTTCCATACACGTGTGTAACAGGGATGCAATGAGACGCACGCTTCATGTGGCCTGTAGAATCCTCTTGTGAATGTCATTCCTCGCTTGATTGTAACCAGGCTTATTTGAAATTCTCTTTCAAGAGTTCCCTGGTGGCCTAGTGGTTAAGATTCCAGGCTTTCACTGCTGGGACCCAGCTTCAATCCCTGGTCTGAGAACTCAGACCCTGCAAACTGCACTGTATGGCCAAAAAAATTAAAAGTAAACTTTTCTTTGAAATATAAGTAATCATGACATATGAGGCCTGGATTTCTGACTCTGGAGCAGCCCCTAACAGTTTCCCAAGCGCTCAGGATGAGCAGACAGGACATGAGGTAGAGCGCTGCCCCCCACTTAAGTGCCCTGTTAACGTGAGATCCCGACACTGCAGCCCATATCCACCCTCCTTAGCACATCAGCCTTCTTAGGCAGTCTTCTCTGGCTTCCTCCGGGGCTGAGGGAAACCTTCCAATTAGAAGCCTGAAGGACTCCAGGACTCCACAAAAGCTGGGTGTGGCTGCCAGGGCTGGGTCTGGCTTCTAAGCTCCAGGAGGGAGGCCGAACTGAACAGGAGCAGCCTGTGTAAGCCTGACTGATCAGCGGTAAGGGGCAGACTCCACAGGACACAGGATAAGAAAGAGCTCTCAACCGCAGCAGGCAGCCACCAGCAGCACCCACCTGCTCAGACCCTGACCACGACACTATGGAAACAATGCTCTCCCTTCACGCAGGTATCCCAGGGCCCACTCACACCCCTGCACGGGCAGGCTCCCAGCAAACGCTTCCAGAATAGTCGGCCTCTCCTCTCCACCTCCACACCTCCACCTAGGCTACCACCCAGGTTTCTCTCTCACCCTCACCCCACTCTTCCAACCCACCATCTTGCTTAACATCCCTTAACAGCTGACACCATAGGGGTCCTAACAGGTGGGGTATAAGGAACTTGTTGCTAATGATAAGGCAGCTAAAGTCAAGAATCTTTTTGTATAAATTAGAAAAGATTCTGGCTTATCTTGGATTATATTTTGAGTGGGAGAGAAAACAGAGGAATTCAGCCAGGAAATCAGCAAGTGCCAATAGCGCTTAGGAAACATCAGTTTCTGTGACACCATGTACAACTGTGCAACCTCTTGCTATTTTAGAGATTTAATTTATAAATGTGTGTGCGTATGCAAGCGTGTACACATATTACGTTGGGGCCAGTATACATCACGGCAACCTGGCCCTGTCCGCCAAGTGCTTCTAACAGGCTAATGCCGTCTGACCACCTTCCTGCCTCAACATGAAGAGCTGATCTTCCTGATAAACCAATAACTCTGAATAATCTGAACTCTCAATGCGGTGGCACAATACAGAGGAAAGATCACGGGTTTGAGGATCAGGTCGACTGGGGATCAGTCTTATTTCAGCCACTCGTCAGCCAGGGAACCGTGGGAAAGTCACTTATCCTGAGTCAGTGTCCTCCTCAGCTAGAGCCCTGACAGCCTCCTGTGAGATGTAAGTGAGCACATCTGATGCACGCTACATGCTTAGTAAATGACAGTCTCCAGTCCCCAGATCCCTCACTAACCTCCCTCACTCCTCCAGCTCTAGCCAAACCAAACCACTGGCTGTTTTCCACACACGCCCCTGAACTCACCATCCATGCCTTTCTTTGTACATCGCCTTTCCCTCTTCTAGAAATGCCCTCCTTTACCTCCATTGAAAGGGGTGTCTCTGGTCCAACCTTCCTTCAAGACACACCTCAAGTGCCCTCTCCTTGGCAAGCCAGGTGCCCCAACCCCTCTTTTCTCTTGAGCATCCATTGTGCTTTCTCTGCAGTTATTACTGTCTACTTGGAGTGGGGGGTACATTCCTTAAATTCCATCCAGGCAGGGGATATGTTCTTACTCATCTTGTGTTCCCACCATAACAGTTCTCCACATGGAAGATGATTAAAAAAAAAAATCATTAAAATGACTGAAATAATAAACGAGGTCACAAGTCTATTGACTCTAGGATACTTAGGAATTATGTTCCGTCTCTGCAGCTAAAAGAGTTTTCCTAGATCCAGTGGGACAATGCTCATTTGGGGGCTTCCTTGGCCTCCTACCAGCCTTACCAGGCTCCCCTCCCTGCCACCCTGGCTGGGACTGTGTGCTCGTCATGCATCCACGTTGCTTAACCACAGCACTCTCCATCATCCCACCGCATGTCCCACCCAAAACCTCAGCCTACATGAAGAAGGCCCTGCTCCCCACAGCCCTTCCCTGCCTCCTCTTGGGGCTGGGAGCTGGCTCTGTGGCCCAGGCTGCAGACAGTAGGTCAGAATTCCCGGTGTTGTGCCCACCGCCCTCCTGGACCTTTCCCTTCTACACCTGCCGTTCCCTCTAGGATGCAACGAGCTCAGTGTCTCAGACCACGTGGCCCTGGTCCTCCAGGTACCAGGACTCTGTGTTCACAAAACCTTCAAGGAAGGGCCCATGAGTCAGAGCCTTTGTGCCCCAGTCAGGTGGTCAGGCTAAGGCATCAGCAGGGAATACACGTAGTGCAATCACATTGGGATCATGGCCTCAAAAGTTCATCCCACAAAGGCACATTCTCAGAGCCTTTCCAGTCTCCCAACTCCTGCACTGGGTGGGACTTCATCCTAAGACCTGGGATGGAGAAGCTTCTTCACAGCTTCATGGCCACCCTTCCCCAGCCTTACACCCTGGTTCCCCACCACCTACACTGGCTGCAAGTCACTGCTTCTCTGCTCAGAAGACACCATCCATCCCTCCAGATCCTACAGCACGTTTAGTAAGACCTCCAACCTTTCAGCAAAGTCTGCCTCATCTGTTATTTTACGAATTCCTCTCTAGTCAATACTGGCTGGACAATACCCTCTACAGGTAGATTCCAATACATGCTCTAAAACAGTCACCTGGCCCTAGAGAGAAGCTTGAGTTATTTGGAATTTCTTACATCATGTCAAACTGAAACCTGCCTCTTCTTTAATCCTCTCTACCGTCACCACCGTGACTCCGCAGTCCTGCTCTCTGAGCAACACAGAAGATGGCAGCTGAAATTCACAGTCACAACCCTTGTATTTCCTGTCTGTCCCAGGACCTTACAGGGCTTACAAGACAGGGATTCCAATTTTGATGCACTAAGGGGCTCTCCTCTACTGCTCCCAAAGTGTGGTGCCCAGGGTACCACCTCCAGGTGTGGCCTGCCTTGGCCACTTCAGGGAAAAATAGGACGACCCCCTCCCCAGCAAGGTCTAAAGCCAGGACTTCTATTAACGCAGGCAAGCTAAGCCAAGTTCTGTGGGCTTTTCCACGAGGCTGGGTAGAAAATGCACAAATTGATTTTGGGAGCCTAAGGACAGGACTTTGCCTTTACCCCGCCATGTCCCATCGAGCTGGTTTGACCTCTGAGCTCTGTTTGTTGTCCTTGTCCCGCACGTTGGTGACTGGTCATCAGCAATCAGCCTGTCCCCTCACCCTGCCATGGACTCTTGCCTCCTGGACCTCCTGCTCACCTCCACTGTAGGGGTTACACCTGGAGACCCAGACGATACTACTTGCCCCCTGAAATTTCATTATAAACCCCCTGGGTGATGGACCCCACTCCTCTTGACAAAGTCTATTTGCCAGGCTTCCTGAGCTGAGGAGGCTAATAATGCCACTTCGTACTTATGATGAGCCAAACACTGTAGCCAACATTTAACAACACGTCATCATCTCACAACATCCAAATGAAATTGACCTATTATTGTTCCCATATGCCAGGTGAGGAATTTCCAGCTCAGAGGAGACTGGCTCAAAGGAACAACAGCATGTCTGAGGAGAGCCAGGATTTAAATGAAGGACTGTCTGAGCTGGCAGAGCCCTCAGAGACGAGATAAGCCAAGTCCCCAGGGTGGCGGACACCCGCCGCCCGCCATACCCTTGTCAAGGGAGTGGGTGAGGAGTCAGTTTTCTCATCTCCAGCAGCAGGACAACACCTCTGTCAGAGGCTTTGTGCAGCTCCAGTGAGCCACGCAGTGAAAACCTAGCTGGCCGCGCAGGGCAGTGGTGCCTGCTGTTACCGGGAGAGCGGCATTGCATCGAAGAACCAGATGTCTTGGCTGGTTGCAGGAACAGCTTATGTAATAAAGCTTTCTCATGACAAGCAGCAGAGGTCAGGTGTCAGAGCCAAGAACTACTCCTTTGCTTTGGTAAAATGTCGAATTAAAAGAATCCTCCTTTCTCATCCGAATTTGAGTTCTAACTTCTCCCCGCCCCCACCCTACATAACCCTCATTTCCCCAGCCCCTCTCCCAGTTATCTACTGAATTTGGAGTCTGAGACCACACATCCCAGGATGCCTGAGACAGTCCGGTCATCCCAGGATCCCATCCAGCTCAGCATCTGCCTCCTCCTTTCACTCTCAGAAGTGTCCCAGTTTGGACAATAAATTAAACAGAATATTCTGGAAACTTACACACACACACACACACACACACACACGCACGCACGCACTTTCCTTCCCTGGCACCTGTTCCCCTCGCATAAATGGGAATAACACTGCCTGCCTCAGGAGAGTAGCCCTTTGTAAAACCCACCAAAGCCAGAAGTTCCTCTCTGCTTTCCCTCTGGAGGCAGCTTTCCGAGGTCAGTCTACATACAGCTCTGTTTCATCCAGGAAGCAGTTCAGTGTCAAGCTAGAAACCTCTGATTTGGGGAAACAGAGCCTGTTGTGGGAAGGAAACTGTTGCCCTGAAGAGAGGAGTTGTCACGTGTGCATGCAAGGAACAAAAGTAACCTGTTCTTGGTCTTCCAAACCTGAGCTGTGGCTCTGCCCTTCTCTGCTCCAGTCCCTACAGAAGATCCCCTGGCTCTTACACAACTCTTGTCTTTCTCTCTCTCACATACACACACATACTGTCAACACAAGGAGTTCCTTCTGGTGGGCTCTCTGGACCTTTCTATCAGGAGCAGTTTGGAGACGTTTGCTCAGACCTCTTAGGACACCCCAGTGCAGTCATAGGAATGGTCCTCCTGGTCAGAGTGCTCCCTGCCCAGCCACAACTGAGTGGGCCATTCCAACCATGCTCACAAGGCTCTGTGGATTTATGTCTTTAGCTGAGAGTCTGGGCAGGGTTCCGACTATGCCCATCAAAAATGCTCGGCGACCAGCAGACACTGGTGTCCCTGAGCCAGCAGAGCAATCCTGGGATTTGGGTCACTTCCTTGCCTACACCTGTCCTCATCCTGGGAGGAAACAGAGGTGCTCAAAAGCACAACCCTGAGAGGTGAGGGAGTGGCTGTGACCGGATCAGTTCCCCATAGCCTCACCTGGGTTGACAATGTCTTCCTGGAGGTTTGTTAGTAGGCCTGCCACCCACTTGACTCTGAATAAGCTGTTTCAGAGACAGGGCCAACTCAAATATCCAGTCTGCAATCTAGGGCTGTCGCTGATACTTTAGGATGGGTCAGCAGGCTCATGCACACACTTTGGTCTCAGTAAAATACACACACACTCAAAACAAGATGAAATAGAAACTTGTCAGACCCAGCTACATAACTCAAAATAACCAAGAGGCTTGCAAGTTTGACTCAAAGTTGAATCCCAGCATTTCTTGTGTCTTTGTTTTTATTGGGCAATTATCATATGCCAGACAATCATCTAAAGGCTTCACACATGTTAACCCAGCTCTGCCTGCAAACCAAAGTAACCACTGTGTCACGGCAAAGGTAGGACTCATCCTGAAAGGCTGGGGAGCCTGGCCAGGTAGAGAGGTGTGGAAGGGCAAGGTAAGGAGGGGAGGAAATCCAACCTCAGGGCCACTGAGTCTCTTGGCAGCAGTGTAGATCCTAGAAAAGGCCTTCCCTCCTTATTGGACAACTCTGTCCCTCACTCAACCATCTAAATCCCTGACACTGGCCCTACACACAGGTCTTTGCCTAGAAAAGGTTCTCAAGGTTGACTGCCTTCCCCAGATAGGCATCCCCACCACCCTCACTCCAATACTACACAGGCAACTTCTCATAACTCTTTGGATGTGTCCCACAAACTTGCTGGCGGTAAGAAGGGGTCAGGGTGGGGGATGTTTGGGTCCTTAGAATACATCTTTCCATGGAACTGATGGATTGATGTTTGCATTCTCAGAAAAACCATTTAACACCCATGTACTTGCACTAAGCACTAACAAGTATAAGAGTGCTGATACCATAAAGCACTCATCACCACAAAACAGAAAGATCTCATGAGCCTTCACACCCCCAGTGGCTTTGGCTGCTGCAGACACTTCCCTCTGAGTCTTTGACCTTTAAGTCTCCAGCCTTAGCTGTTCTTCAGGCTGAATTTGCCCCAAACCTGGTCTCTCTCTCGTTTTTCGACTTTCCGACAGCGCTCATCTGTTCAAACCCACTGAGCTACCTAGGACAGAACCCAGGGCCAGAGGGCCAGAAGGCCTGATTTCTGCCACCAGCAGCTGGGTGACCCTGGGTAGGTGTCTGTGGATGTCATCATCCTTATGGGTAAAAATATAGGGAGCATGCGAGAAACTACCCAAGGCTCCCTCCTGTCTCCAAAGGGAGTCAACCACCCTCATCTCCCTTCCCCCTTCCAAGGAGCTCCTCCATGCTCTCATGCTGCTAACAATTGCTTCATTCTTCTCCCAGCAAACTAGCACAAAATGTCAGTGTCCAGTTTGACTCTTTTCTCTCTCCCTCAAATCCAATCAGTCACCAAATCCTGCAGGATTTCTTGGCAAGCTCATTCACCTCTGTTCACTCCTCTCCACCCACTGACTTGATTTAGGTCCTTATCTACTGCAATGGGTTATTCCAACAGCACATTCTCATTAACCCCTCCCTCTCTCCCCAACCTGCCCTTCTTAGCCTGGAATCCTCCTGAAAGCACAGCCTTCACCTAGTCTCAAGGTCATCGACATCACATTCAAATTCTTTAACTTCAGCTTTCAAGACCTTCCAGGATCTCTCCCCAGCCTGAGACTCCAGCCTCACTTCTCCCAGAGTCCTCTCCCCATCCCACCCTGACTCCAGCCCTGCAGGCCTCTCATCAGGCTCGTCCTAGTCTTTCAGGTTCTGCTCTTGTCCCTTGCCTTATCTCCTGCACAAAACCATCTGCCTTTTCCCCCTTTTACTGAAGGCAACACTGTAACACCAGCCAGCTCAAGGCCCTCCTCTGCCACAAACTCTTCCTCAACATCTGCTGAGTGTTGGGTGGAACATAAGGGCTGACGCAGCCCCAGGGCAGGAGAGGGTGTGGACAGAGAGACATGCAAATGATGTGCATTAAGTACCAAAGCAGAGATCCCAACGGGATGCTACAGCAAAAATGACTTGGGGGTTGGGGAGGGAGAGGCTTACAAGACTTTGATCTGCCTCCTGAAGGATTAGCAAGAGTTCCTGCATCTTGCAGAGCAGAGACAAAAGGACTTCCCTGGAAGGGAAAAAGCAGAGAGGCACAAAATGTAGAAATTGTTAAACTACTCGGTTTGGGGAACAGTGGAGATGCAGCTGGTGAGTCAAATTATTGCCAGCCTCTGTGGAACTCTGAATGCCAAATAAGGATGGTATACTTTATCCCTTTCAGAGGCAAGCCTATCCCATCTTGTCTATACCTTCCATCTACAAATGTGTTACAGAAGCCAAGATTACTACACAACATGGAACAAGATGACTAAAAGCACTATGCATAGTGAAAGCTGGGTTCTCGTGTGCATAAATGTGTTTGTGACTGAGAGAGGAAATCAAAGTAAGAATAACAAGGATGCACCATAGTAAGGACTACCTAGGAGCACTAAATAGAAATCATAAATTTCCCAAAGATAAAGCTGAGAGTGAGCAGCACCCTGGAACTCTCAAAGCCTTGAGGAGATCTAGGTCTAAAGGTAAACAGATGCTCTAAGATGGCATCTCCTAGCAGAGTATTCACTGCTTGAGAGATAAGAATGGCCCTCATGAAGATCTGCAAGACCTGGCTTTCAGAGTCTATAAAGGATACAGCCTGCCCTTCTGGGACCAGCAGTGGATTCTGCAAAAACTTAGACACACAGGTGTCATAAAGTGTTGAAACCAAAGAATGATGCTAGGAAAACAAGTGGAACTGCTCTGAGGAAGGAGGAAGCAGGAAAAATAGTGACTCAGGAAAACATAGTTGTGCCCACACTAAGTGATGACAGTGCGACATCTTTTTTTTTTTTCCCTGAGTGATACTTCTTGAATGAGGGTGCTCAGTCTGGGAACATAATAAACCTTTAAGTTTATTGCCTCGGCATTTAAATGCCTCAACGGTGCTGTCCGTATTAGCTATTCCTTCCCATGTTTTGCAAAAGGGGATCCACCAGAAGATTTCAAGCAGAAGTGTCATAAACAAATCTATGTATCAGGAAGGAAATGTTTTTGATAGCCAAGTGAAAAACAGCTTCCAAAAATTACAGCAAACGTGACAGCCTAAAGGCTACGCCATTCCTTGTTGAAAGCTCAATTCTTTCAGGACTGTTCCTCCCTCCTCACTTCTCCATCTGGCCCCCTAGCCCATAGATTCTCTCTCTCTAGTCTCTCCTACCTGTATCCTCTCTGGGACCTAGCACAGGCCCTAGTCACTTCTCTCTTAATTGATCTTCCACTGGGCTTCTCCAACCTGAGGGTCTCTTACCCAGCAGTTTCCACTTGGCCTTCATCAGAATCACAGAGGAATTTGGTAAAAACATGCCAGACCTACTTAATCTGAGTAATTTAAAAGCTCCCTAGGCAATTCTGAGGCTCAGCCAGGTTTGCAAACTGTTTTGGTTTTTTTTTTTTTTAATCCTTGCTATAGATAAGTGAAGGGGCTGCACTGCTGAGAATTTCCAAGAAATGCAGAATGTCAGGTTCCACCCCAACCTAGGGATCAGAATTTGCATTTGAACGAGATCACCAGGTGACTCTTAAGCTTGTTAAAGGTTGAAAAGCACTGCTACCAAGTGTTGCCAGATCATTCATTCCACAAATATTTACTAGATTTTCTCCACTGGGCTAGAGGTTTGGGAGGCTGAAAGGGTCAAGGGCCCAAGGTCCCAGACTTTAAATTCAGACAACCATCAATCAATCTCCTGCTTAAAAGCC
>SJYQ01008421.1:0-33799 GCA_006410935.1 Redunca redunca
CAGGAAGATAAACGGGAGGGGGACATCCGTCAAGCTTAATGTTATGACCTGTGCAAGGTTCAGGATTTGGAAGAATAGCTCCTGAGATGGCTTTGAATTTAAAAAGTTCTAGTGCAAGAGCAGCTCAGCTTTTCTGTAGTTAAGGTGGCCCTTCCTAGCACAGGCGAGAGGCCCGTTGTTCCACTGCAGCAGCTATGAGCTCTTTTGCTTCCTGGGTTCCTTCTGTAGGCTAGTTGGAGTGATCAGGTTGTGTTGAGTAGATGTGATCAGATAGTCCTGTTCTTGGAAGGATCCTGGAAAGACCCTCCAATTCATTCCTCTGTTGTTGGGCAAGATTGTAATAATTTTGGATGTGGCCTAGATTCATGACAAGCCTATAAGGAGAGCAGAAACAGAGTTGGAGAAGTGCCTTGAGATTTGGAATAATTATAGTCCCTCTGCTTGAAGGATAAGGTGAATTGATCTTTTCCCATGAAATCTAACTTTGCTATTGATCTTTGAACTGTTTCTCTGGGTTATTGTGTGAGGTTTTTGTGCCAAACCTGCACTCAGTTCTAATCTGGTGCATTGCTAGAGTTTTCAGCTGTCCTTTACATTTAGTGATTTTAATGCTTCAATACTAAGGTCCATACACTCTTTTGGTGGGAAGACTGAGGATGGAGTAAGCACTTGATTTACTGCAGTTTAGCCTAAGAATGTCATTTTTCTGAACGGTCACTCTAAAATTTGTCTTCTGAAGGGGAGGGGATTTAGTTGATCTGTTTAAGACATGCAGTTTGAATGATTAAAAATGACTAGCACATTGCAGGGTATTCAGTTTTGTGGAAGGAATGAATGCTAGAGTGAATGAACAGAAAGTGGGAACATTGTTTCATTTATCTGTACGATCACAATAGTTCATCAGTGGCAGGACTCCTTGTATGACTAGAGACTAGAAATCATACCACTAGGGAATGGAGGCTGCTGCTCCCTTCCACTGGACCTGTCTGAAGTTGAAATTTATACCCACTTGGCAGTGACAAAGCATAGGGTTCAGAGTAACAAAATCCTTACTTTGAGGAGGCAGTCTGTCTACTGTCTGGGGAAGAAAATTACCAAGATCCTGTAATAGTGTGAGAATGATTAGGCTGATCACTGCCTGATAAGGTCAGTCCTTTTCTAGCTCTGCTTCCTACCGTGAATAGTGCTTTCACTTTAGAAAGTTGATTTTGACTAATTTCTGTCTTCTCTCCCATCTAATAGGTGAGACCAAGTCGGGGATGCTCTCATAATGAACGTTAACCAGTCAGCTCCACCTGTGCCGCCATTTGGGCAGCCCCAGCCCGTCTACGCAGGGTATCATCAATCCAGCTATGGTGGGCAACCAGGGTCCACAGCCGCCCCCACTCCCTATGGAGCCTACAATGGCCCAGTACCAGGCTATCAGCAAACCCCTCCCCCAGGTATGTTTCCAAGCTTCCTTTGAGCTAAGGAAGGGAATTAGTAATCTTCAGGTTGGGTGGTATTGCCCTACTTAAGCTGCCTAAAGGGTTGTGGTGACTGGGACTGAGGAACATGAATCTGGTTTTTGGTCACTGAGAGTCCTGTGGGCAGTCTGCCCTTTCCTTTTTTTATATAAGGTGACTGTGTCTTTAAAACATCTAGTAGGGTGCCCCATCTTCCTGGTTCAGTGGCAGTTCACTTCATGTGGGTGTCACCCTGTACAGCCTCACCTGGCTGAATTGTTCACAGCTGGATGAAACGACTGTGGTCATAGCTCCTCCAGAGCCAGTGATAATTTCTCTCATTGGACTCGTGGTTCTATCTATACATGACTGTGGGACATAGGGACAAATAGTATGACGTTTGTATGCCTGGGTTTTGGTGCTTCTCATATCTTTTTGGTGATAGCATTCCTTTTCCTTTGAGTTTCTTCAGCTTCTTAGATGTCTAATATCAGAGAAATTAAAGGAGACTGGTTGTCCTTAGGGTCAGTGTTTGGCTTTTATATTACATTTTTCATGAAGAGGAGCTCGTAACCTGTGGGTTATTCATAGGGGGCAAAAGAAGATGGTTGACAATAGATCTTTGGTTAGGTGAAAGGGAAAGTGTTAGTTGCTTTTTGCGACCCCATATACTGTAGCCTGCCAAGCCTATCAGGCTCCTCCGTCCATGGGATTTTCCAAGCGAGAATACTGGAGTAGGTTGCCATTTCCTTTTCCAAGGGATCTTCCCAACCCAGGGTCGAATTCACACCTCCCACATTGCAGGCAGACTCTTTGCAGACCCACGTTGCAGGTTAGGGTTAGGGTCAGGGTTAGGGTTAGGGTTTGGGCCTTAGGGTATGCCAGGTGCTTTATGCTTTTTAAGAGAGTTAATTCCATAATGAGATATGTGAAAAAGAAGGCATTAAAGAGGCATAGGTAAAATTTGAGAAATGAATGAAGTTATTACCTTTTTTAATTTTGCCATGTGGCATGTGAGATCTTGGTACCCCAACCAGGAATCAAACCCAAACCCTTCTCCCTGCAGTGGAAGCTCAGAGTCTTAACCACTGGACCACCAGGGAAGTCCCAAAGTTATTACCATTTTTGTTATGACTTTGGGGAAAAAAAACATTTTTTGGAGTGATGAGATTAGGTCTCAGGGCTTTGGAAGAGCCTTACTCTGGGTTGGGACTTTGGCAGGACAGAGTCCACGTCTGATTTGCCAAGTTGTGGCTTATCAAGATGGAGCTGGCATTGCCCCAAGAAGAAGCTCTGTTACTGAGAGGAAAACATAACTGGCTCTGTGATGGCTAGTGAGCAGGCCAGTGAGTGGCTAGCGAATTCAGATTAATCGTATTCCTACAGGCAAGTTCTATAGTGTCTAATCTCTACTGAGAGCAGAACAAAAGAAAAACAGTGGTTTGAACAGGGGTCAGCAGCATTTCCAAAGTGATATGCCAAGTAACTAATGGCTTTCTTTCTGCATTTCATGTGGGAAGGATGATTAGCAGTCATGCTGCTGCTAAGTCACTTCAGTCATGTCCGACTCTGTGCAGTCCCATAGATGGCAGCCCACCAGGCTCCGCTGTCCCTGGGATTCTCCAGGCAAGAGTACTGGAGTGGGGTGCCACTGCCTTCTCCGGATTAGCAGTCATAGAAGTAGCTTTGATGGCAGCTCTGGTGAGCAGAACATGTGTAGTGCAGCTTTTGTGAAGATATAAGCAACAGCAGTAACTGGAGCAGTAACTGTCCTGAGGGCTTCCCAGGTGCGCTAATGGTAAAGAACCCACCTACCAATGCAGGAAATGCAAGAAACCTGGGTTCGATCCCTGGGTCAGGAAGATCCCCTGGAAAAGGGCATGGCATCCCACTCCAGTATTCGTGCCTGGAGAATCCTCGTGGACAGAGGAGCCTGACGGATTACAGTCCATACGGTCGCACAGAGTTGGAGACAACTGACTCGACTTGGCACACATGTACAACCTGTGCTGACTGAATAGTTGGGCAGAAACAAAGTCTCGGACCCATGGGAACACTTCCCTGAGCCATGTACTATTGGGAGTGTCAACGTTTAGAAGTGGATGAGAAGATGGTTAGGATCTGTAGAATATATGAAGAAAATGTTGGCAGAATAGTCTAAGGGGTGCCTTTCTTTTAAAAAAAAAAAAAAAGAAAAAAATTATTTACTTGGCTACATTGGGTTTTCATTGCGTCATGTGGGATCTTTCATGGCAACACATGGATTTCTCTAGTTGTGATGCAGGAGCTTAGTTGCTCTGTGGCATATGGGATCTTAGTTCCTCCACCAGGAATTGAACCTCCAGCCCCTGCATTGCAAGGTGGATTCTTAACCACTGGACCACCAGGGAAGTCCCAACGGGTGTCTCTTTACAGCCTAGTTCAGCATGTTACTTGGTCATCTTCTAAGCCACCTTCCTCGCATATGTTCTAAGTTTCTGAGTTCTAGGGTGGGATCTTTTCCTTAAAAGAGTTGATGTTTTGTCTAGGGTAAGAATATTAGACTGTCCTGGATTGAGTGAGGGTGTATAGTGATCACAGGAAGGCCTTACATTTTTGTGGCTCTGGCTACAGCTTCACTAGTAGTATACCTATTATACCTGTTTAAGAGAGTGAAAACTCTCTGGCTGGGCATCCATGTTCAGAATCTCTTGTAACTGGAGTTGCATCCGGATGGTGTCCTTTTCATTGCCAAGCTATGATATTACACTTGTGCTATTGCAGTGAAGGTTTGAGCTTATTGATCCTTGCTTTGCATTCCTTGCTCAAGGTGGAGGAGAAATTTCCTAATTTCTTAGCTTCTCTTCATTACCCTCAGGTGTTTCAAGAGCCCCAGTTTCTTCAGGGGCACCTCCAGCCTCGACAGCACAGGGCCTTTGTGGCCAGACTGCATATGGCCAGTTTGGCCAAGGAGATGTACAGAATGGACCAAGCTCCGGTGTTCAGATGCAGAGGTATGTACTTGGGTCAACCTAAAATTGGTCTGATGAGACTGGAAGGATTAGGAATGTATGAGGGCCTATTTTACTTTTCTTTTTTTTCCCCTTTGTTTTTTTCTTAGATTCCTTTTCCTCTTCCCTTCATATTTTTGTAATTCGTTTTCATTTTTCCAGATTAGAGGTGCTGCTGCTTTGCCTCTGTGGGTTATTGACTCATTTAAGTACCTGTGTTCTTTGGCATATTCTTTCCATTTCTGTGAACTTGAGTTTTTTCCTTGACTAGACATATATCTTAAATAATTGTTATGGTCCTTCAGAACCTACCCTAAGGAAGAAACAGGAAGAAGGAACCTTACGATTATTTATGTCTCTTTTGACTTCCCCTTTCCCTCTAGAATAGGAACTTAGTAGGACTTATTGGTTAATTTGGGTGTGACCAGTCATGAAGGGAAAGATCCTCAAAGGAAAACTACATAAATGATGAAAACTTTGGTGGTGTGTGACCCAGTAAACCCCTGTCTCTGTGTGCAAGTCCATTAAAGGAGGGCAGTCATCTCTGTTGGAATGCTGTTTGTTTTTTGGTAAACAAAGAATAAAGTATAACTGTGGTAGGATGTGTAGTATGGAAGAGTTACTTTCTGACATTTTTATTAGGTGTCCAGAATATACATTTTTAGCATCATATGTAAGCCCAGAGGACTGAGCCTTGGAGCTTACTAACTTATAAAAGGCATTCAGAGTAGGGGCCATCAAAATGCAATGAGAAAGACCAGTAGTGAGGTAGGTTAGCCAGGGTGTCATAGCATCCTGAAATTAGGCAAAGAAAGTTATTTTAAGAAGTCAAGAGAGTAATCAGGTGTGTCACTTGCGGCTGAAAGGTGAGCTGTAGACTAAGAATTGACCATTGGGTTTGACATCATTGACAAATGTAGTTTCAGTGGAAATATGAAGGCAGCTGTCTAGTTGGAGCAGGTGAAAGAATTTCAGCTGGGAAGTGGATTAATGTAACCTAAAACCTTCTGCTACAGACTTCTAGAAAGGGGAGAGGAAATAGAAACAAAGTTTTTTTTTTTCAAATGCATAATCAAGCTTCAAGGAAAGTGAAATCCTCAAGTGCCAGATAACAAGTGGGAACTGAAAATCAGAGTGGCAAGTTGATATTGTGGCTGCCTGTGCAAAGGGTGGAAATTATCTTGAGGACCTAGGGGCTTAAGTTTAAGCAGGTAACTTGGGCATTTCTGAGCTGAGGTTTAGAACTGAAATCTTATTTATGAAATCTGGACTTAGGCTATACTTCAGTAAATAGGTAAACTAGAAAAAAAAAGTCTGTACACTGGCAGAGGGAGATAATAAGGAGTCCTGATTCTCCCAGGCTGGCTGAGGATAAGTTGCGGGGGAGTGGGGGGCAGGGTGTTTTTGGACTGCATGTGAACACCAGGGATCATTTGGGGTGGTGAAAATGTTCTAAAATTGGATTCTGGGGATGGTTGCACAACTCCTTAAATTTACTAAAAATCATTGAATTGTACACTTAAAAGGAGTGAATTTAATGATGTGGAAATTACAACTTAAACTTTAAAAAAAACTTTGATATGGGGCAGCAGTATCATTGGAGTACCCTCCAGAAGCAAATCAAATGCTAAACAACCACTCTGTCTCAATTCAGGGATTTCTCAGAGGAAAAAAAAATTAGACTATGAGAGGAGAGCAGATAGTAGGCTATTAAATTGATTAAGGGACTGTAACTGTCAACATAGGATTATGTACCTGCCTAAGAGAGGGCAAATAAAGGCGTTTTCAGAGACTGATAGTTTACCCTGTATGGGCCCTGGCTGAGAAAAGTACCAGGGAATAGACTAGGGGAAAAAAAGGAAAAAGAACCTAGGAAGAGAAATCTTTTAAAAGAGATAGGAATAGTAATTAAAGAAGTAGAGATAGAGACTTCCCTAGCGGTCCAGTGGTTAGGACTCCTCATTTCCAATGCAGGGGACTTGGGTTTGATCCCTGAAAGGGGAACTAAGATTCCACAAGCTGCATGGTGTGGCCAAAGGAAAAAAAAAGCATAGACCATTTTTTTCCTAATGTTTGGCTAAAAGATAAAAGCTTGAGGGGGATGTGAGGTTTTAGGGCAATTTTACTTGATTGGATTTTTTAAATCCAGTCCAATTACATCTCAGTTCATTGAGGTGTAATTCATATACCATGCCTCTTTAAAGTGCACAAATTTAACGATTTTAAGTATATTCACAGATATGTGCAACCATCACTATCGTCCGTTTCAGTACATTTTCATCACCTCAGGAAGACACACAGTATCCTTTATCTGAGGAGCTATCCCTATTCAGCTTTTCCTTAAATCCCTCACTCCCCCAACTGTAAACAACCACTAATCTACTTTCTGTCCTATAGATTTCCCTATTCCGGATATTTCATATTAATAGAATCATATATATTTTGTAACTGATTTCTTTCACTTAGCATAATGTTTCCAGTGTTCATTTATGTTGTAGCATGTATCAGCACTTCATTCTTTTTATCACAGTATTTCATTGTATGATTATACCACTACATGTTCTTTATCCATTTATCTATTGATGGACATTGGGGTTGTTTTCACTAATAGTTGGTTATTCTTTGAGATATTTGTATGTTTTTGTGCTGATGGGAATGATCAAGGAGAAAGACATTGAATGGGAAGTACTTTGGAAAGAAAAGTTCCAGAATGGAAAAAGATATTTACATATAAAGTAGATAAAAACATAAAATAATGTCCAGAATATGTAAAGAACTCCTGCTAGTCAATAAGAAAGAGTCAGTTCAGTTGAAAAAATCATAAAATCCGGAATAGTATTTTATGAAATAAGGGATACCGATGGCCAAAGAACAAATTAAAAAGCAGTTCAACCTCATAAATGAAGAAAAAAGTAAACGTTGAAAACCACAACAGAATCATCCTAGGTATCGATCAGATTGGCAAAATTAAAAAGCTAATAGTGCTGAATATTGCTGAGCATATGGGTTATCAGGAACGCTCCTCATCCACTGGTGGTCAGCTGCAAATCAGTACAACTACCATGGGAAAATAACTTGGAATTATCTGTTAAAATTAAAGACCATATCATATAAACCAGTAATTAAACTCATAGCTGCATGCCTTAGAAAAAGCTCAGGTATGTATAAGTTAAATATATGATTGAAATAGTAACATTATTATTGATAATATCCAAAACTTAGAAAACCTTCAATATCCATCTGTAATAAAATGCTTAGGTAAATCGTGGCATATTTATTTAATGGAAAAACATTTCCTGATGAAAGAGAATGCTAAATGCAGCAGCATAGATGAATTCATAAACATGTGGTTGAACAAAAGAAGCAAAACTCAAAGTACATATGATGTGATACTGTTTAACAAAAGTTTGAAAACCTGACATAACTGAATTATCTTGTTTTTAAGACAAGGGAACAATTTTTAGAAAGTTGGGAAAGTAGTTATCTTTGGGAGAAAGGGGGCTTTCCTAGTAGCTCAGCTGGTAAAGAATCCGCCTGCAATGTGGGAGACCTAGGTTTGATCCCTGGGTTAGGAAGATCCCCTGGAGAAGGGAACGACTACCCATTCCAGTACTCTGGCCTGGAGAATTCCGTGGACTGTACAGCCCATGGGGTCACAAAGAGTCGGGGACATGACTGAGCGACTTTCACTTTTGGGAGAAAGGAAAAGGTTGTGAGGAGAGGCACACATGGCCTTTGGTGTATTCCATTTCTTGACTTGCCTTTTGGTTACGTGGGTGTTTGTGTTATTCAGTAGTACCCATGTTTTATGTATCTTTTTCTATTTATGTTACATTTCACAATTTTAAAGTACATTGGACTAAGAATTGGGCTTGGACCTGGGTTCTAGTTCTAGTTTAGCCTGCTACTTTTACCCTTAGTGTTTTAGTTTTCCATCTGCTCGCTTCCCTTCATTAATTTGCTGTAAGAATTAAAGCATTTAGAGATGCTTTGTAAATTATAAAGCTATGTGCAGATAAGGTGTTGGTTTATATGATAGAATACCAGTAGGCAGTTGAGAGTATTATCCATATTCATAGAGTAGTACCATGGAATACAGTTGTTCTGACAAGGATTTATAAGCATCTGCCATGGGCTAACAGTATGTTTGTTACTATGGAAGGCAAAAACTGCAAAACCCAGAAAAGAGCTTAGGGAGGTAAGTTTCACTAGCATAATGCCCTGAAAATACTAGTTGAATGAACAAAAAGTGAAACTGCAGGACCAGTAGAAGCTGACCAAACATAATAAAGTTCCAGTTATTTAAAAAGACAAAATAAATAGCAAGTATAAATCAGGATTTCAGTGTAACAGGCGACTATGATGAAGAATTTGATTCATTCTTGAAATCCCAGAAGGAGCTTGTTATGTACAATAATCTATGCTGTAGATTTCTGCAGTAATAGTACTATAAACCACTGGTGCAATGGCTAGTTGGTATGCAGTGATACTCCATTGATGCTGTATTTGTATTTTAATGTGGCAGGTGGTACCATGGGAGGGTCCAGTGCAGCTATTCAAGTAATGAGACTTTGCTGGATAGACTCAGCTAGCAGGCTGCCTGGCTTATATCCTCTGTGTCTAGCCCTTAACTCTGGTGAGATAGCATCATCTTTCTCCTTAGTAGAGAATCCCAAACTTAGCTCACCAGCTCTTCTGATCTTAGGAGTTTTCTAATATCTTTCCCAGGATTAAGTGATCCTTTGGTTTAAAAGTTAAACAATCAAACTACATTTGTTTGTTTCAAGCCCACATTTATTAAGCTTCTGTTGTGTTAATGCTTCTGTGCACCTTTCATTTCGACTTCTTCAGTGCTTTTGCATACAGAACCGAAGTGGCTTGTCAACAAAGGATTAAGGCAGAGGAGGTGATAATCTAACTACCAGAGTAAATACTGTTTGATCTGAGGGTGCTTGGCGGGTGTTTTTGGAGTGAACCTAATGGAAAACAAGGTTTGCCCTGAATAATCACAGTGTAGATTATGAGGAATATGATTTATTCACAAATTATAAAAATATGAAGCCATATAAGAGCCCAGATGAGAGTAAGATGCTGTAAAACAGTATTGTTTCCCATATAATGTAGGGCTCCTGTCAACTTTGGAGGGATTCCTGGCCCACTAGAAGCTTCTGCCTTCCATCTCTTCCCAGGCTCCCTGGGTCTCAGCCATTTGCGTCTGCCCCACTGGCCCCTGTGGTCAGCCAGCCAGCCGTGCTTCCGCCCTATGGGCCTCCCCCGACAAGTGCCCAGGTGACTGCTCAGCTGGCCGGAATGCAGATCAGTGGTGCTGTGGCCCCAGCCCCTCCCGCTTCAGGGCTGGGCTATGGTGAGTTCCTATGACCACAGGAATACTGTTTCCTTTTTAGAGGCATCTGTCTCTGGGGTATACCTGGATCCCTTTTATTTATTTTATGTATTCCTCTAAGCCCCAGCAGATGGGACAAGTCATTCCTGCCCCTTGGGTGGAAAGGAAAGTGGTTTACTGAACAAGGAGGCAGAATGACTGAGGTTCTGACTCTACTTCTTCTGCTTCTCAGGCCCACCAACATCACTGGCCTCAGCCTCAGGAAGTTTCCCTAATTCTGGTCTGTATGGCTCCTATCCTCAGGGCCAAGCTCCTCCCCTTGGCCAGGGTCATCCGGGGGCCCAGCCTCCCCAGGGATCTGTCCCACCACAGGCCTCCAGCTTCACATCCCCCACATCAGGGGGTCCTCGGATGCCTTCGATGACTGGTCCACTCTTGCCTGGACAGAGTTTTGGGGGGCCCCCAGTGAGCCAGCCCAACCATGTGTCCTCACCTCCTCCTCAAGCTCTGGCCCCTGGTACCCAAATGACTGGGCCCCCAGGACCACCACCACCTATGCACTCCTCCCAGCAGCCAGGCTATCAGCTGCAGCAAAATGGTGAGTTTTTCCCAAGGACTACCGAGGAGCCAAAAGCTTCAGCTATTCAGGTGTTTTTGTTGTTGTTGTTGTTATTTGCTTCTAGTATTACTTGCTAAGTGGTGAACTAGATAGACAGCTTCGGGGTATTATTACTAAGATGTGGGATTTATAAGATTTATTTTTTCTCATAGTTCAGATAACATAGGCTTTCTCTGAATGGTTATTACCGTACCTCTCAATTCTATGTTTATAATAGGAGTCTAGTCATTTCCGTGAGGCCTTAAGAGATAGGGAAGGAATATTTTGTTCATCAATGTTGCCCTTGTCTCCCAGGTTCCTTTGGACCAGCCAGGGGCCCTCAGTCCAATTATGGAAGTCCCTACCCAGGAGCAGCCACTTTTGGCAGTCAGCCTGGGCCTCCTCAACCATTGCCTCCTAAGCGCCTGGACCCTGATGCCATCCCGAGCCCTGTAAGTAGATACTTATGTGGTCCTGGGAAGGAGCTTGTGGCTACCAGATAAGTGAGTCAACCTAGATGAGATGTTTGCTTAGCCTTTTCTGATTATTTTTCCCTTTTGTTCGTCATATTGCAGGTGTAGAGCCTACATGTAATTTTTGACTCTCTAAATAGAACTTCACGTCCCAGAAGTATTTTAGGGGTATTTTTACTTTATAGCTGGGCAGGAAAGGAAGGGAAGCCAGGAGTGATGAGCAGTGTCATAGAGCTCTGGGTTGCTGTCACCACTGGACAGAGCCTGGAAGCCCCTGCTCTTCCATGGAGCACTGACTGTGTCCAGGTCATGTCCTCTTAGCTCTACTAGGATAGCATAGTAGTCTTCTTAATGGTTAGAGCTGGCGGGGAGTCTCTGGTGTTATTGGTGAGAAAAGGAAAGCCTCTCTGGACTCTTTCTGCCTCTACCTGGATGGTGTTTTAGGAGAAAGTCTTCAATACTTTCATTTGCTAGTCTTCTGCTGTGTGGATGGAGAAAAGTGATCAGAATGCTCAGACCTTCCTCATCATACTCAAGAGTAGAGGCTGACACTGTATTCCCAAGTGGAGGCCACTTAATATAGTTCTGTCTGCAACATTTGCTATGTCAGTTGCCTCACCATGCTTAGCCATTGTCATATTCCATCCTGTTCTCTTCCCTCTTCCTTTGGGGAACCATCATGGTGAGGGACCCAGCTGGCTAAGGGGGACCCTAGAGGATAAAGAAGTGCCTCTTTCCTTTTTCCTCCTTTAGTGAGAAGGAGAGTCTGGTTGGATGTGAGGGGAGGCTTCTTTCAGTGTAAGAGTAGTTCTTACATGGGAGGCTTGGCCTTTTGGAGGGAATATCCCTCTTCTTCCTTCTTAAAATTTCTCCCATTCAGCCCCTCCTCTTGCCTCCTGTTTGCCCCCTTCCTTATCTTTCTACATCATAGTCCAAGCCATTAAAGGCTCTCTTTTGGCCCGAAAAATTTGGAATTTCTGATCGAAAGGGGGCCTGATTTCAGCAGTAGGAGCTGGGCTGGCTCCAGCTGTTCATGTCTAACTCATCAGGGCTGAGAGAAGTAACATCTGCTTCTTGTTCTTTTGTCTCCCTCCCTGTATTCCCCTGCTGCCTTTATTATTAAAACACTAAAAGCAACTCAATGAGCTGCCTCCTCAGCAGAAAACCAGGCACAGAATAGACCCTGATGCCATTCCTAGTCCAGTAAGTGCAGGGGGTGGGTGTGTGTGTGTGATCCCTGTGTTAAATCACCTGTGCATGCCTATGACCTTGTCTTCACCTCATCCACCATGTCCATCCCTCTCCATCCTCTTCCCTTAGTCCTTCTAGACCCTTGCTTTTACAAGCTAGAAGGATATGCATGCCTCAAGTTACCATATAATGAAGTAGCAAGCTATTAGCAGTGCCTTTAAGTATGGGATGGTAGAAGGTCAGGCTTGAAGGGCGGGATCAAGTAGCTTGTTAAGCTTTGGTTTTAGCCCTGCTGGCTCCTCCAGGAGCCTGCCTGTGACATATGATGGAACAGGACAAAACAGTAGATCCTTCCCTTTTGGGTTTGATTTGTCTACAGCTTGTTGCAGAGAAACATGGGTAGGTGGCTACTAATGTATAAGTCTGGGAAACTGGCATTTCTTATAGGGAAAGGGACTGCTGGTTTGGGAAAGTGTGGGTCACTTTCTCATCTGGAGAGTCTCCTTGACTCTGATATATTTCTAAGCTTCAGCTCTTTATTCTATGGGACACAGAGTCTTATTTTCCCTTTACTTTTTCTGTTTTTACCAAACCCATCTTGAAGTAACTGACAAAGGTTATCAGTCTGCACAAAGATCTGATCACCAGCTTTGCAGTATCTCTTTTTTTTTCCTTCGCTGGGTCTGTCAAAATGTGGGGGACTGAGGATTGGGCTATAAGATCCTCTTCTCCCATGTTTACACACTGATGCTTACCTGAAAATAAGGCAGCATCTGCTTCCTCACCTTACCTGATCATTTCTGGCTGTGTAATCCTCTCCTCACCCTGTCCCTTCTACTCTCATTGAGTGTAGAGTCATTCCAGGTAGATTTCATTTTTACATGGTTACTGTTGTCTGTGTTCCTGCTCTTGGGGAGAGAACGGGAGGGGAAGCCTCGATGGGGGAGGGAAGTGGAATCTGACCATGTCTGAAGGCTTGTGATTAGAGCTGGAGCTTTCCTGGAGTAGGTATTATAACAGGGTGATCACTGTTTATTGGGGGTCAGGGCGATTCATAAAGAAGCCCTTTCTCAGTGTTGCCCATGCAGCAGGTTGCTGCTGACTATAGAATGGAAGATTGGCATTACAGCATTTTATATGATCTCCAAAAGGAGAGCAGGCCTGGTGCATGAGGTGTGTTCCTTAGCAAATTCTTAGTTTCTGTGCTGCAGCTCCAGCCTTTCTTTCTCCTGCCTCTGGGACGTGGTACTCCCTTCTCCCTTTTCATCTGTAACTTCATTCATTTCACTTCTTCCCTACAGATTCAGGTTATTGAAGATGACAGGAACAACCGGGGTTCAGAGCCATTTGTTACTGGAGTACGGGGCCAGGTGCCACCCTTAGTCACCACCAACTTCCTGGTGAAAGACCAAGGTGAGAAGGGCAATAACTCCTCCCTGCAGGACTTTTTCTCCAGCATTATCAGCTTATGGATGGGGCTTTTGTCAGTCTTTGGTCAGAGACCAGTCCCTCATTGGTCTCTAGGGGGAAAGAGCCACCATCACCTCTAGCATCTGTTGGGGTGATGGGGTGTGTCAACACTGGCGAGCTGGTGTCTGGAGTGATTCTGTGATCTGACTCAGCTTTTCCATCTCCTCCTTCAGGAAATGCAAGTCCCCGGTACATTCGATGCACATCCTATAACATCCCTTGCACCTCTGACATGGCTAAGCAGGCTCAGGTGCCGCTGGCAGCTGTCATCAAGCCACTGGCAAGGCTGCCCCCAGAGGAGGTGAGTCAGGGACAGACTAGAGTATAATAAGAGGGAGGAAGTGAGGGGGAGTGAGGATAAGACTTCTTCCTAGATGCGATTCTGGCAGTCACAGTGGATGAGGGCTTGGTTGGTCGGGAGGGGAGCATATCGTCAATAGCTTTCCATCCCAGGGCCTATGCCTGAAGAGGGTGATAGGGAGGAAAGCAAAAGCCCAAGAAATTGCTGGATGGAGCAGAGTTCACACGTGAAACACATTTTGAAAAGAGTCAAGGCCAACCTGTAGGGGAGAAGATAGCTGGAGGCAGGAGCCTCGGTCACCAGCACGGTCATCAGCTGGTGATGAGAGGCACGTCACTCTGGTTTTTCTTGTACTCTGTCCTGTCATCCCAGGTAGGTTAGAAATATTAGGACAGCATATTAAGAAACAGAATCCAGGGGTCCTTCTTTTACTTGGTTTGGGCTATAATCCGTCACCCAATACCTGGAATCAGGATGAGAAAAGAGAGCGCTTGGAGTTGCTGTGCCATGCCATGGTGTAGATACACTTGTGTTCATCCCTTAAGGAACTTGGGGGGTGGGGTTTCTCTATAACTGGACATTCAGGGCTCACCTTACATCCTGCTTCTTTGTCTTGTTCTGTCTTTTTTTCTTTCTCTTTTCTTGAGTCTCAGTGAGGGTGGCTGGACACTTGCATGCTGATCTCTTATCTGTAGGGTAACATCTGCCTGGGGTGTTAGGTATCACAGAAATCCGGGGATTGGGGAGGATAAGTGTCACAGATACTTGGGTGGGAAAGGAAGCAGGAACGAATTGGGATTGAAGATTGGGCCAGAAATGAGAATCCTGGGTAATCTTCGACTTTCTCCTCATGCGCCCATGTCATCCCCTGGCTTGTTTGGGTCAGTTCCACTGTTGCTCTTCTCTTTCAAGAAGTGAAATTCTAGAGATGAGGAGTAAGGAGAGGGACTATAGTCCTTAGACCCTTTGGGACATTTGTCCTCATTCCCCTTCTCTCTGCTCCCTCCGCAGGCAGACTGTCTGAGCCATGTTCTCCCTCCAGGTTGTTCCTCCTCATCTGTTCCCACGTATCTCTGTAGCTTCCTTCTGTGTCTGAGCCCCTTCCCTTTGCTCCTTAGGCTTCACCGTATGTTGTCGACCATGGGGAGTCTGGCCCTTTGCGCTGCAATCGTTGCAAAGCATACATGTGTCCCTTTATGCAGTTCGTTGAGGGAGGGAGACGCTTCCAGTGCTGCTTCTGCAGCTGTATCAACGATGGTACGTTCACAGAGGCTGGGACTGGGGGATCTGGACTGCATCTTCATTATTCTCTTTCTAGTTAGATAGATGAGGCTCCGTTGTTTAGGAGATGGGGACGTGAAGTGCCTCTGGGGCTGTGGGGCATTAGAGTGAGCTCAGCCAGGACCAGACGAGGACCGAAAGCAGACCCATGAGTAACACTCTGCCCTACTCCCCACAGTTCCTCCCCAGTATTTTCAACACCTGGATCATACCGGCAAGCGTGTGGATGCTTATGACCGTCCTGAGCTGTCCCTGGGCTCTTATGAATTCTTGGCCACTGTAGATTACTGCAAGGTGAGGGAGGGTAGCATGGGGAGGAGCAGGGGGTGAAGGACAATGAGACAGCTGAGACTGGCTGTGGTCATTTCCCTCACCCTGTCACTGTCCCCTTGGATGTTGACTTATCTCTAGTCAACTGACCTGCTTACCGATAGCCCTCTCCCCTCCAACATTTCCTTCTTTTGCAGAACAATAAGTTCCCCATCCCTCCTGCCTTCATCTTTATGATTGATGTCTCCTACAATGCCATCAGGAGTGGTCTTGTCAGGCTCCTCTGTGAGGAGCTCAAGTCACTGTTAGACTTTTTGCCTAGGTGAGAGTTAGGAGCCAAGGTACTGCTATGGATGATGATGGCTGGGGAGGGGGCGCAAGGGTGGGTGGTTGGGATAACTCAGCACGTGAACCCTGATGTCATGAAGTTGGTCGGTGGGGAAGGTGGCAAGTCTGGGTAACAACGTCCCTTTCTGCAGGGAGGGCGGGGCAGAAGAGTCAGCAATCCGCGTTGGCTTTGTCACCTATAATAAGGTGCTCCACTTCTACAATGTGAAGAGCTCATTGGCCCAGCCACAGATGATGGTTGTATCTGATGTGGGCGACATGTTTGTGCCACTGCTGGATGGCTTCCTGGTCAATGTCAGCGAGTCTCGGGCAGTCATCACCAGGTAAGAGTCAGATTGTGGGGGTAAAGTGAGGTGGAGGGCAGGGTACAACCACAGAAAGCCAGTGATGGACACAGGCTATGCCTCAGGAGTTCTCAAGAGTCTGGGGGCCAGATGACTTTTGAGTTAGGGTTAGCAGTTTTGATTGCCTCCCATCACCTATCTCTTCAGCTTGTTGGATCAGATTCCAGAAATGTTTGCAGACACAAGGGAGACGGAGACAGTATTTGCCCCAGTGATTCAGGCTGGGATGGAGGCTCTGAAGGTAAGGCGAGAGTCCTGGGCAGCCGCCTGTGTGACACTTTCTTCCGAGTATCTTACCCCTGGGATACAACCCCTGTTTCTTTAGTGACTGGTGACTGTCCAGTGAGTCAACTTGTCTGACATAGTTGGCGCTGAATAAATGACGAGGGACGGGATGATTGAACAATGGATGAATAAAGGAAAGAATGGACCAGTAGATCTCTCCTCTCTCCTAGGCTGCTGAGTGTGCAGGGAAGCTCTTTGTGTTCCACACCTCCCTGCCTATTGCAGAGGCCCCAGGGAAACTGAAGAACAGAGACGACAGGAAGTTGATCAACACAGACAAGGAGAAGGTGTGGGACTGGGAGCTGGGGGGAGGACCTCGCATCACAGAGGAACGTGCTGTCTATTTACAGTGCAATACTCTTAACTTTCTCGAGGGGGTACTGGGACTAGATCCTCTGTCCTTTCTTATCTGTGGCTGCCAGCCTTCTCCACCGCTCCCACACCTCTCTACCCCGTCTCATCCCAAAGCCCTTGGTAGACTTTTTAAAGAGAATGTTCTACTACTATTGCAAACTGTAGAGTAGCTCTGAAGTCTTATATGTCCTTAAATAATAGCCCATATTACATACATAGTTCTCAAACAGGGTGGAACTCAGGTCTCTGAACACCTTCTTCTGTTCCTGCCTAGACTCTGTTCCAGCCTCAGTCAGGTGCCTATCAGACCCTGGCCAAAGAGTGTGTGGCCCAAGGCTGCTGCGTAGACCTCTTCCTCTTCCCTAACCAGTATGTGGATGTGGCCACCCTCTCTGTTGTACCCCAGCTCACTGGTGGCTCTGTCTATAAATACGCTTGCTTTCAGGTACGGCATGGGACTCTGGGTGGCAGGTGGAGGCAGGACTGGAATGCCTGCCTACAAGTGGAGTGGCTCCTTAGCTACTGACTCATTGATAGGAATATCATTGAGAAGACCGCTAATGTGAAGAAGAGTGTAGCGAACAGGAGCACGGGGCTTGAAATGAGCCCCGGGTTGATATTCTGGCTCTACCACTTAGCTGCTATATGACCTAGGATAAATTACTTATTTTCTGCTTTGTTTCTTCATCTATAAAATGGGATTTTTAAGTACTTTTTAAGTAGGGTTTGTCATCAGGATTAAGTGAGCACATGTAAAGCACTTAATGTGGTACTGGGCATGTAATAATGCTTAAAAGCTTAAATAATAACATCGTTATTATTACCTTTACCTTACTGTCATTACGATTCGGCAGGCTGGTAGAGTGGAGAGGGTACAGGGATTGCTGGTGGATTGTATGCAGTAGGTGATGTGACTCTGGGCCTGGGGTGCAGGTGGAGAACGACCGGGAACGGTTCCTGAGTGACTTGCGTCGGGATGTCCAGAAGGTTGTTGGCTTTGATGCTGTGATGCGGGTCCGGACAAGCACTGGTCAGTTCTGGTTGGAGACGAGCAGCTGAGCGGGGGGCCTCGGTCTGTGCACCTGTCATACCATTAACCATGTCCCTATCCATGTGGCCTCAGGTATCCGTGCTGTAGATTTCTTTGGGGCTTTCTACATGAGCAACACCACAGATGTGGAGCTGGCCGGGCTGGATGGGGACAAGACGGTGACTGTGGAGTTCAAGCATGACGATCGGCTCAATGAAGAGAATGGAGCCCTCCTGCAGGTGCTGGACAGGAGGCAGGGGTTGGGGAAGAAGTGTCAGCGGTCACTTCACTGGATTTAAGTAGGCTATAGGAAAGGGGGTAAGGGGTGCGCAGAGAGGACTAGAAGAGGCTGGAGAAGGGATAGCTCCCATCTTTCTTCTAGCTTCATAAAATAGCAAAGAGGAGGTGTCGCGAGGGTCTTGGTGAGGGAGGGGTGTGAATTGCCCCTCTCACTCTCCCCGTAGTGTGCCCTGCTCTACACCAGCTGTGCAGGGCAGCGACGGCTCCGCATCCACAACCTGGCTCTCAACTGCTGCACTCAGCTGGCTGATCTGTACCGAAACTGTGAGACTGACACTCTCATCAACTACATGGCCAAGTTTGGTGAGGGCAGAGGCCGGGCAGAGTGGGATCGGGGCCAAGAGGATAGACAGCAATCCAGCATTCCTGGGTGGGTGTGATGGTGGAAAGGCACCCGTGATGGAGTGGCTGACCAGTGACCATGCTGTCTCCTTTCCCATCCAGCATACCGGGGGGTCCTAAGCAGCCCTGTGAAGACTGTTCGTGACACTCTCATCACGCAGTGTGCCCAGATCTTGGCCTGTTACAGAAAGAACTGTGCCAGCCCCTCCTCTGCGGGACAGGTGGGGCAAGCTTGTTGGTGGAGAAGGTATTGGGATACACCTTTGCATTGGGAGGGATTTCTCATGATCATGATGACTGACTTTGTTTTGATAACTCCCTTAGTTGATTCTTCCTGAGTGCATGAAGCTCCTCCCTGTTTATCTGAACTGTGTATTGAAGAGTGAGGTCCTGCAGCCTGGAGCTGAAGTCACTACTGATGACCGTGCCTACGTCCGGCAGCTGGTTACCTCCATGGACGTGGCCGAGACCAATGTCTTCTTCTATCCTCGGCTTCTACCGTTGGTGCGACTGAATGCTGGAGTGTGAGACACTACTGAGAAAGGGGCATCATAGGAGGAGGAAGGGAAGGATTAATATTGTCTGTATCTGACACTAATACATTTTTACCTATATTATCTGATGTAATATTTTCATACTGACAGTTACTCAGGTGCTTAGTTTTCAGAAATTTTGTGTGTATGGGGGTGCAGGATGGGCAGGTGCAGGTGGGCAAATGAGTCTTACAGTCATTGGTAACCTTTGGCCCTCTTCCTTTTGTCCAGACAAAGTCTCCCATTGAGAATACCACTGAACCACCAGCAGTCCGAGCATCCGAAGAGCGTCTGAGCAATGGGGATATTTATCTGCTGGAGAACGGGCTCAACCTCTTCCTCTGGGTGGGGGCGAGTGTCCAGCAGGGTGTTGTCCAGAGCCTCTTCGGCGTCTCCTCCTTCAGTCAGATCACCAGTGGCCTGGTGAGGGCAGGGCATCAAGGAGAGTGTGGGTGTGGAAGTAGGCTTCGTGATAAGAGTAGAAGCCAGTAAAGTTAGTGTGCTCATCCTCTTAAGTAGCAGGGGACACTGAGATGGAGGGTGCTGTCATTCTTCACCGGCTTCCATATTTCAGACAATGCATAAATCTGCGCTGCCCCATCTTGTCTACTGGATTCAGCATACCTTACCATAAGGATATTGAATTTTGTTTCAGAGTGTTCTGCCAGTTCTGGATAATCTGCTGTCTAAGAAGGTGCGAGGCCTCATTGATAGTTTGAGGGCACAGAGATCGCGGTACATGAAGGTAACAGTGATCCGAACCTGCATTTCTTACCCTGTGAAGTCCTCACTCTGAAGGCGGGGTGGGAGAGTGAGCGCCTAGATAATGGGATTTCGGGGCATGTGGTTAATTCTCTTCAGCCCTGCCTCATGACCCTGTATTCTGACTATAGCTTATTGTGGTGAAACAAGAGGACAAGCTGGAGATGCTGTTCAAACACTTCCTGGTGGAAGACAAGAGCCTGAGCGGGGGAGCATCCTACGTGGACTTTCTCTGTCACATGCACAAGGAGATTCGACAGCTGCTGAGCTAGAGCACATGTAAACAGCACAGGGTCCAGGCCAGCTTCCAGAAAGTACCAGGGCAGCAGAGAAACTGGGACAGTTCCCTGTCTTATGTGTCATGTAAGCTGACCTCAGTCTCTGTGGGGAGGGGGAGGTATAAGGAGACACCTTCTTTCTGGGCTCAAGCATCCTACCACTCTGTCATGTCCTGCTGTTGGAAGGTGCCCCTGTCCCCCCACTTTATCCTCCTTTTCCTGCTAATCCTGTCGTAATGAATGTAGTTTCTCAGTTCACTGTATATGATTTGGTGTTGGGGGATTCGAAGCCACCCAGACCCTGGCAATATTATGTGTCCCTTTGGACCAGCCTCCAAGAAGAGAAGGGCAGGTGGGACGGCCCGGAGATCCCAGGGGGTTACTACGTGGGGGAGGGGCTGCTAATTCAGCTCACTGTCATCAATGACTTCCTATATTAGGGAAAACATACATACAGGTGCACAAGAGCTGGGCTGTAGGCCATAGATGGTAGATGGTAGGTGGTCAGTCTTCTTGGGCCTGGAAGTCAACAGCCAACTCAAAGTGACTGAGGGTGGTTGATTAGCTTTCTTGCTCTGCTTCCACTGCTCTTTCTCCTGCAATGACTGATGACCCCTTGGTGGACAGAGACACATCATCAGAAATGAATGAGCCTGGGAACAGTTGCAGAGTATATTGAGACCTAGGAGAGGTATTAGCCTCCTTTCCAGCCAGAGCAGCCCGAACACTGGATGGTTCTGTAGGGAGCCTGGTCATCAACTTGCAATACCTCACAGAGCCAGCCTATATACCACTCTGAGCTTCCGCTGGAAACACTGCTCTCCAAGCTGCTGGGGAGAGAGGCAGAAGTGGCTAGTCTCTCCTGCTAGGACACCACTCAGGCTTTGGTACTGACAGAGTGGCTGACAGTTATCTTCCAACCCGACCTGGCTGGGGCAGGACAAGGGCTAGGCTTGATGGTGGCCAGGCTTGCCTGCTTCCAGCCTGGGATGCCCCTGCTCTGGACCTCTCATTTCTCTTCATTGGTTTATTTTTCAATGCATCTTTAATTTGTAAAGAAATAAAAATAAATTAAGATGTATCCAGAAGCGTCATTTTTATCTGCCACGTATCACTTTCCCTCCAGTCCTTCCTGCCAGGACTAGCGGCTCTGGGGAAGTGGCCGACCGAACTGGCCGCTAAGCCGCGCATGCGCCACATGCCCCTGTGGCGTAGGACCTCGTCCCACCGCTCCTCGGAGCCAGGCGGGGACCGGGGCTGCGGGCGTCGGCCGCCAGAGTAGACATGGGGGCCGGCCGCACGGCGTCTGTGCTTGCTGTTCTGGGAGTGCTTGGTGTCTGTGCGACAAGAGGCTCAGGACTCGCGGCGGAGGGGAAGCCCGGCGGGGAGGCGGCGTGGGCGGAGCCGTGGGATGGCGCGGTTTTCCGGCCTCCCTCGGCGCTGGGCGCAGTGGGGGTGGCTCGCAGTCCCGGGGCCCCGCGGCCCGGGACGGGGGAGGCGGAGGACTTGCCGGTGCTGCTGTGGTGGAGCCCAGGGCTGTTTCCTCACTTCCCGGGCGACTCGGAGCGCATCGAGTGCGCGCGCGGCGCGTGCGTGGCGTCCCGGGACCGACGGGTGCGGGGAGACTCGCGGACGCGCGCGCTGCTCTTCTACGGCACCGACTTCCGCGCGTCCGAGGCGCCGCTTCCGCGCCTGGCGCACCAGAGCTGGGCGCTTCTGCACGAGGAGTCTCCCCTCAACAACTTCTTGCTGAGCCACGGTCCGGGCATCCGCCTCTTCAATCTCACCTCCACCTTCAGTCGCTACTCGGACTACCCGCTGCCGCTGCAGTGGCTGCCAGGGATCGCTNTTATCAGAAGAAAAATGTAACATTAAAAAAAGAGAAACATTCAGGTTATGGCTCATCTAGACACTGGATATAGTTGCACTTCTTGATTACTGAAACAGGTGTAATATAAAAAATAACCATCTAAATACACTCCCTTGCTTTTCTTAGGAAGATTACTGTTTCCATAGTTTGGCCCCTGCTCTGCCTATCTCTTAATTCCCTCCACATTTGGAGACCAAGAGCAGGCAAGTCAGGAAATTTAACTCACTGGGATATGTGTGTATGTGTGTGGGGGTGCTTGGATAATGAATTTGTGTTTTGGGCTCACTGCCTGTCACTTGGATTAGTACTGGATTTACTTCACATTTCCTTCCCTCAAAGCAGATCGTTGGTCCTAACCACAAACCACCGTATCTGCTGAAGATTTCTTTGGCCATTGGGAGAAAGGTAGGATTCATAGTTGTACTGAAGCTCCATAATCCAACTCTCATTTTGATGTTTCAGCTGGAAGGAGATGTGGCTGCAAGATTATTGGCAAGGTCTGGACCAGGGGGAAGCTCTCACTGCCATGATCCACAACAATGAGACACTTCAGGGGAAATTTTGGGATTACCTAACGGAGATCTTCATGAAAAGGAACCAAAATCCCTAACTGCTCATACAAGTATTTAACTTGACAGAGCTAAGGAAATGGAAGTCCTTATTCAACCACAGGGCATGAAGGAACTCCAATGCACAAGTCCTTAATGAACACTGTTTTACCATGAATCCAAGGAGTAAGTTATATCCACTGATATTTTATTCTGATCATGTGTACCCAGGGTCTCAGCCTATGGTAATAGAGACTCTTCTCAAGGAGAGATGGAGGCATCCAGTTTTTGATTCAATGGGAACCAGAAGCCTGAAACACTCCCATTTGATTCAAGGTGCTGACCAACAGAATTTTTAAAGAACTCCTTATTTTTCTAGCTCTTTCAGCCTCTCAGTCGTGATTTGGGATATGTTAGTACTTGGCTATGAATGAGGTAAGATGGGCCAGGTTTAGAGTATGAAAACCTCTCCTGTATTCTTTAAACCACTCATTATTCAATACCTTTTCCTAATTTCTATTCCTGTTTCTTGCTTTATAAATATTTATGTTGGTGGTGAAGCAAAACTCCTGGTGGGTTGTGTTCTGGCTCTCTGGAGTTGTATTTTTCTATATCACTCACTTTGCCTTTCATGTCAGCCTTTTTGAGTGGCTTTTCTTGCCTGGTTTTCCACAATTTCTGTTGGAGATGGAGTAGCCTTGCCACCATTCCCACACTCATTCCCACCTGCATTAAACTGGCTAGAGACTGGACACCTTTTCTTACTGCTGATTTGCTTCCTATCTAGGGCATATCTGAAATTCCTTCTCACATCATGAATATAAAAATTCAGAGGCTAATATCATGTCAACTTAAGGAATCATCCCGCTTCTATTTTAGAGATGGAGACTCAGGCTGCAAATGATAGCAGAAAAAGTTATCATCATTTCAAAAGGTTAAAATAGGTCAATGTGAATCAAAGCGCAAATTTTTATAGGTCTTTGGTCTTTTTCTGTCTAATGAACTCTTCTATTTTATTATCTTTATATGCTACAAAAGTCCATTTCCCCAAAAAACTCATGAAAATTATGGTGGAACAAACAGCCCAGCCATATAGCTCTAGTAATTATCTCATATTGTCTCATATTCTGTGGCACTTTTAAGTGGGATAAACATTCCAACTTCATCCATTCTATTATTGTTACAGTGCATAACTTTTTAGTACTTACTGAGGCCACATTTTTATGAAGTCCATCCAAGGCTCTAAACCCAAGGGGATGAGAGGTGAAGCAAGACATTTAAGCCATCATGAGTGGCTGGCTAAATAAAAAGCTGTTAGATTTGGGGAGGTAGCCAAACATTTCTGTTACCGTGGTTTAAACATACAGCTTAATGGAGAGGGAAGATCATCTGCTTTTTCTGGGGCAGTGGGACAAGAAAGAACACCGTGGATCTTAGAACTACACTGGTTGTAATGTATTAATGAACTATCACTAGAGAAATCCCATAGTTTATCAATATATCTGGTTTAAATTAGTGTGTATGCACGTGTATATACACACACATTATTTACAGACATATATATGTGATGCTAAAGCTGAAGCTCCAGTACTTTGGCCACCTCATGCGAAGAGCTGACTCATTGGAAAAGACTCTGATGCTGGGAGGGTTTGGGGGCAGGAGAAGGGGACGACAGAGGATGAGATGGCTGGATGGCATCACTGACTCGATGGACGTGAGTCTGAGTGAACTTCAGGAGTTGGTGATGGACAGGGAGGCCTGGTGTGCTGCGATTCATGGGGTCACAAAGAGTCGGACACGATTGAGCGACTGAACTGAACTGATATGTGGTTGTAAAGACTGAAAGAGGAAGATGATGCTTATGACTTCAGTATAGACTATGTAAAATAGAACCTTGGGTTTCTATCAGGTTTTAACATATTTTGAACAGCCTGCTAAACTGTTCTATGTGTGATATACCAGTTTGTTTTTAAATTTAAAAAATCTAGCTCTTTACATCAAAGCTAACATCAAGTGTTTATTTTAAAACATAATGGCACTTGCTTTGAATGGGGTAAAGATCAGAGACTTTACAATTTTTGGCTGACATGAAACTATATAATATCCCACAAAATGGAAATGCTGCAACAGACTTCACAACAAACATTTATATATGTGGGGTGCTCATATATATATATATTGGGCATCCCTTGTGGCTCAGCTGGTAAAGAATCCGCCTGCAATGTGGGAGACCTGGGTTTGATCCCTGGGTTGGGAAAATCCCCTGGAGAAGGGAAAGGCTACCCACTCCAGTATTCTGGCCTAGAGAATTCCATGGATTATGTATAGTTCATGGGGTCCCAGTTGGATTTTCACTTTCACATATACATATATGATGCTTCCACTAGGGCCTCGCACTTATTGTGACCTTTGAAGATGTAGCCAACCAGTTATAATTTAGGCTGGATTTCACTGTCAGGGTGATTCTTTTTTTCACTATGCCACACAGCTTGTGGGACCTCAGTTCCCTGACCTGGGACTGAATCTGGGCCCGTGGCAGTGAAAGATCAGAGTCCCAACCACTGGACCACCAGGGAACTCCCTTTTTTCATTTTATTTAATAAAAAATGCCCTTCAGGACTTCCTTAGCAACCGTGTTTAAGACTCTAACTTCCAATAAAGCGGGGTAAATTTGATCCTTAGTTCCCTGGTCCCGAACTAAGATCCCACATGCCCCAAGAAGCAGCCAAGAAAAAAAAGGGCCCTTCATAACAGCATGGACTTTCGCAGAAAAGAACAAGACACACCTTTGAAATACTTATGTTAAAATTTGATATAGTACGGACTCTTACAAAAGCCAAATTCAGGACTCTGATTTCTAAGCATGCAAGCTATTTAAATGCAGACACCGCTTTATATTGTATACAAAATACAGTATTACCCAAGTGCAAACTAAGGTTAGGACTCAAATTTCATTATGTGCAATAAAATGGGTAGGCAATGGTTATGCAAGGTGTAGAATCATTCTTACTTCTGTTTAATTACACCAGTTCAACTGGCATTACCTTAGCACTTTTATGTACAAAGTAGGCCAGTTGTTTATGAATGACTGTGGATGGAGACTCATCCCCGGTTTGTGGTCAGTGCTTCCGAGACGTTCTTCTTTATTCCTCTTACCACAGAAGTATTCACAGAAGAGCAGGCTAAGCCAGGTGCAACCTTTCCAGAAGGGAAAGCAGAACCAGAAGTAGCCACATGGCTCTCCAACTAAAGGCTTCACTTTCTCTGTGGAGAAAGCAAGTAATGTGAATTTTCTGTGGTTTGGGGCCCAGCCTGCTCTGTATACCTCAGCAGGCTTGAGGTTATTCGTGGTAGAAGTGTCCAATAGGAATCAACTTTATTTGTGTTGCTGGAGTGGGGGTGGAGCATGGGGTTGCCTTTATAATTCCCAAGAGTTGCTATTTTCTATTATCTCAGGTTTAATTTTGTATTAATAAATGGCTTCTTTTTAAACAGTGTCTCCTGCTTGATTTTATTTCTGGGGTGAACATGGTGAAGTTGGAGACTTGCAAAAATATTTCAAACATTTGTTCATTTAACAAGTATGTACTGGCACTACTCTAAGCCCTGGGATACAGCACTGAGCAAGACTGACAACACCTGGAGTAACAGGCAAATTTGGCCTTGGAATGCAGAATGAAGCAGGGTAAAGACTAATAGTTTTGCCAAGAAAATGCACTGGTCATAGCAAACACCCTCTTCCAACAACACAGGAGAAGACTCTACTCAGACTGATTATATTCTTTGCAGCCAAAGATGGAGAAGCTCTATACAGTCAACAAAAACAAGACCAGGAGCTGACTGTGGCTCAGATGATGAACTCCTGATTACCAAATTCAGACTCAAATTGAAGAAAGTAGGGAAAACCACTAGACCATTCAGGTATAACCTAAATCAAATCCCTTATGATTATACAATGGAAGTGAGAAATAGATTTAAGGGCCTAGATCTGATAGAGTGCCTATTGAACTATGGACTGAGGTTCATGACATTGTACAGGAGACAGGGATCAAGACCATCCCCATGGAAAAGAAATGCAAAAAAGCAAAATGGCTGTCTGGGGAGGCCTTACAAATAGCTATGAAAAGAAGAGAGGCGAAAAGCAAAGGAGAAAAGGAAAGATACAAGCATCTGAATGCAGAGTGCCAAAGAATAGCAAGAGATAAGAAAGCCTTCTTCAGCGATCAGTGCAAAGAAATAGAGGAAAACAACAGAATGGGAAAGACTAGAGATCTCTTCAAGAAAATTAGAAATACCAAGGGAATATTTCATGCAAAGATGGGCTCGATAAAGGACAGAAATGGTATGGACCTAACAGAAGCAGAAGATATTAAGAAGAGGTGGCAAGAATACACAGAAGAACTGTACAAAAAAGATCTTCACGACCCAGATAATCATGATGATGTGATCACTAATCTAGAGCCAGACATCTTGGAATGTGAAGTCAAGTGGGCCTTAGAAAGCATCACTACGAACAAAGCTAGTGGAGGTGATGGAATTCCAGTTGAGCTGTTTCAAATCCTGAAAGATGATGCTGTGAAAGTGCTGCACTCAATATGCCAGCAAATTTGGAAAACTCAGCAGTGGCCACAGGACTGGAAAAGGTCAGTTTTCATTCCAATCCCAAAGAAAGGCAATGCCAAAGAATGCTCAAACTACCGCACAATTGCACTCATCTCACATGCTAGTAAAGTAATGCTCAAAATTCTCCAAGCCAGGCTTCAGCAATACGTGAACCGTGAACTTCCTGATGTTCAAGCTGGTTTTAGAAAAGGCAGAGGAACCAGAGATCAAATTGCCAACATCCTCTGGATCATGGAAAAAGCAAGAGAGTTCCAGAAAAACATCTATTTCTGCTTTATTGACTATACTAAAGCCTTTGACTGTGTGTATCACAATAACCTGTGGAAAATTCTGAAAGAGATGGGAATACCAGACCACCTGATCCGCCTCTTGAGAAATCTGTATGCAGGTCAGGAAGCAGCAGTTATAACTGGACATGGAACAGACTGGTTCCAAATAGGAAAAGGAGTACATCAAGGCTGTATATTGTCACCCTGCTTATTTAACTTATGTGCAGAGTACATCATGAGAAACGCTGGGCTGGAAGAAACACAAGCTGGAATCAGATTGTTGGGAGAAATATCAATAACCTCAGATATGCAGATGACACCACTCTTATGGCAGAAAGTGAAGAGGAACTAAAAAGCCTCTTGATGAAAGTAAAATAGAATGAAAAAGTTGGCCTAAAGCTCAACATTCAGAAAATGAACATCATGGTATCCGGTCCCAACACTTCATGGGAAATAGATGGGGGAACAGTGGAAACAGTGTCAGACTTTATTTTTCTGGGCTCCAAAATCACTGCAGATGGTGACTGCAGCCATGAAATTAAAAGACGCTTACTCCTTGGAAGAAAAGTTATGACCAACCTAGATAGTACATTCAAAAGCAGAGACATTACTTTGCTAACCAAGGTCCGTCTAGTCAAGGCTATGGTTTTTCCTGTGGTCATGTATGGATGTGAGAGTTGGACTGTGAAGAAGGCTGAGCGCCGAAGAACTGATGCTTTTGAACTGTGGTGTTGGAGAAGACTCTTGAGAGTCCCTTGGACTGCAAGGAGATCCAACCAGTCCATTCTGAAGGAGATCAGTCCTGGGATTTCTTTGGAAGGACTGATGCTAAAGCTGTAATTCCAGTACTTTGGCCACCTCACACGAAGAGTTGACTCACTGGAAAAGACTCTGATGCTGGGAGGGATTGGGAGCAGGAGAAGGAGACGACAGAGGATGAGATGGCTGGATGGCATCACTGACTCGATGGACTTGAGTCTGAGTGAACTCCGGGTGTTGGTGATGGATAAGGAGGCCTGGCATGCTGCAATTCATGGAGTCGCAGAGTCGGACACGACTGAGCGACTGAACTGAACTGACTAAAGACTGACAAGGTCCCTGCTCTCACTATGTGTACATTTTAAATGGGTGTTGGGGTTAAAGCCGTAAACAAACAATAAATGAATAAGATAATCCAGACTATAACAGGTACTATGAAGAAAATAAAACAGGTTGTTGGTGATTTGGATGGAAGTCAGGGAACTCCTCTTTGACATGAAGTGAGACTCAACAGAACAAAAAGAACCAGTCATGCAGAGATAAATGGGATGACTCTAAATATCTGTGACAAGTGATTAGCACACACTGAATTTACATAACCAAATAAATACTGCTCCTCCAAAGTAATCATCTTATGAACTATAAGGCTGTCCAAGTTATCCTTCTATTACCAGAAACATTTCTAGGAGATCATGTGTAAATGCCTTGAGCATCAGTGGTACATCTTTGGACTGAGTTTTGTAAACAGCTAAGTCACTTCAGAGGGGCAGAGGGAAGAAAAGGTCACTTAGAACCAAGTCTAGTTAAAGCTAGGCATTACAATCCAAGGGCCAAGTGTATAAACAGAGATGATACTGCAAAGTATCTTTGCAGGATTGGAGAGAAGATTAAATAAAACGCTGAATGTGAGAAAGTGCTTAAACCTCACCCTATCCAATGAGATCACTACAAAGGAGAAAACGTCCAGCTCGACAGCACAGGTTCCCCAGAGCGCCACTGTGGCAAAAGAGTAAGAAACACTCAAAATTACGGTGGGGATCAGGGGACCACACCCCCACGAGGTGAAGGCGCCCAAACTGATCTCAAGTCTGCCTTATTATGCTTTTTGAGAGTTGCTTGTATGTGTTTACGTGAGCATAGCAGGCCAGGTGGCCTTCAATGATAATCCTGTGCAGTTAACATTTAATATTTTTGTATCCCTGTTTTTCTGCCTCAAGGACAGAGACCCAGGTAATCTCTATGTGCCTCCCAGGCACCAAGAACAGGAACAGTCTGCTGATGGCTTTCCATCCCCAGGTGGCCATCCTGCTTTCAAGATGTTTCATGTTCCCACCTGGATTCCTTCACGAGTCACATACCGAGTCATGTCCTCTCAGCAAGATTGCGTAACTCTTTGGTCAGGCCTTTTAGTAGGCCTGTCTCCTACATCTCCCCTTCTTGTTTCTGTAGATAACTGAATATAGGCAAGAAGGCTAACTGTTGCTGCTGCTTCTTTCTTGTTCTTCTCCAGACTATACAGAGACAAAGCAGAATGATTAATAATACATTGCAACTAATTATAAGTCCATAACCACAGGATTTGATTTGTTTGAGAGGATTTAAGGAAGATAGTCCATCAGCTAGAGCAATAAGCAAAGAAGAGCCAGTAATCACATCAAGTTTTTTATTAAACATGTCTAGAATGTCACGTTGTAACTCTTGTATATCTAATGTAGTATTTCCTTGATTTAGTAAATGTTGTTTAACTTTATCCCAGTTAAGAGTTGATTGATTATATTTATGTGCAGTCACACAGAATGATGTGTAATTCCAGTCACACTTTAGTCTTGTTTTTGTAGACTTACCAATTGATCTAATAAAATAACAGAATGTTCTAAGTCAGCCACTTGTGAAGCCAATTTTTCGTCTATTTTTTGTTGAGTGGGCCAAAGAACGTCTGCATCCTTATGCCATTCTTATACAAAATGAACAGTTTTAACAGACTGATGCAATGCTATTCTGGCCACTGCTGTAGTGGTGGTTATTGCTATAACTCCCAGAATAGCTGCTATTAACATACCAATAAATCTTTTTGTTCTTTTTAAAGTTGCTTTTATAATTTCTTCTATGGCATAAAGAGTAGGGCTTTCTTGCCAGCCTCTTTGTAAATCCACTGGTATCCAAATACCTGTCTGAGTTTTTTAAACATAAATACTTTGCCAAGATTCACTGAAAGGAATGGTATTGTTTAAACAAGCATAAAAAGAACAATTTATACAATTTATAAGACCAGTAGAGATGTTCTATATCGCTGGCCCTAACACAAACACAAAAGGTAATCTTACACAGGCCTGAATAGTATGAGTAGAATTTTTAGTAAAATTAAAAGATGCCTTAGGATCGTTTAAGATATATTCAGTATAATGGCCATTGCAAGCCTTAAGGGTTTTTAAAGCCATAGGTATCTTCCAAATCTCATTATGCACTGGGTGATGGATAAGTTGAGGAATGGGGGGAGCAAATCCCTCTCCTTGCCATATCAAAGATGCATTTCCATACGTACTAAGTGTGTCATTATGATATATCCATGGACTACAGATATTTGTTCCTTTAATCTTAGGGGTTCCTCTAGGGCCCCAATCTATAGTCTGTCCCTCAGGAGTATCTGTTTAGTAACAGATGACCTTCAGACCGTCTACCATTTTTCCACTGGATCCAGTCCTCCATCCATATCATGTCCTATTCTTAAAGCATAGCCTGGAAGATTAGGAGGATTATAATGTATGGTGGAATTTTCTTTCTTTAAAAGTGCTGTTAATAAGAAAAAAGTGTTCTTACTCTCTCCAGGCTTTTCTACAATAGAAAGGCATCCTTGGAATCCTGTCTTTAAACAGAATTCTCCAAATCCTATACAAATGGATGTGCTGTCTGTTCTTACTGTATAATATTTTAGAGATCGTCCTTCTTCTTCCTTTTTTAAAGGAAGGCTTTGATCATAAGGACCAGGAAAGCCAGGCTGAATCATTGACAAATACAGGAATACTGAATCTGCCTATATAATGGGTCTTAATAAAGGAGGATTGGGAATATATGCCCAATAATGACTGGAATCAGCTTGAACACTTACCGACATTGTGATAAGGGTTACCGTAGCCAGTAGTAGATTGGCAGATGTTTTTGGAAGGCCATGATGATGAACTAGGCTCTCAGCTTCCTGTGATAACTTCTTTATCTGACCCCAAGTGGGTATTGTAGCAGTTCACATTCGCTTGGTCTTGGCAGGCCAAAGTTCTAATGTGAGGTACAGCATGGCATGCGTCAGAGGTCTGGAGGGTGGGTCTATATCAAATCAGGTGTTTTTCTTTCCAGTACCAGATTCTCCTCCTCAGGATCCATCGCTGTTCATTTTCCTCTATTAAGATAAGAGCATACCCTCTTCCTTATTTAAGCATGATACCCTGCTTCCATTCCCTGTCTTCTTTCCACAATATTTTTTGCCAAACCTCCTGTAAGGGAGAAACTTTAAGGGAAGTATCTTTAGTCTGCTGTGAAAAGTTCCAGTGAACCTCAGCTGTTGGTTTCTCATATGGCCCTCTTATGTCCAAAAAATTTAGAGTAAAAAGAGCTAGAGCTATTTTATCCTTAGGGGAAATAGGCCCCAAGCCATACTGTTCTCCCCCTTTTTGTTTTTGTGGTATAAGTTTTAAAGTTCAGTGGGCATGTTTGATGATGGCTTGTCCTTGAGGATTATAAGCAATGTCTGTAATATGTTTAATAGACCAGTCAGCTAAAAATTTTTGAAAGATATGACTTTTATAAGAAGTCCCATTGTCAGTTTTTATAGCTTTTGGTAGGCCCATATAGGCAAAAGCTTGTTGTAAGTGAGAGATACATTGAGCAGCTGACTCTCCATTATTAATTGAAGCAAAAATCATTCCAGAATATGTGTCAATGGAAACATGTATTAAACCTAAATTACCAAACAGGGAATATGAGTAACATCAGTTTGCCCTAAGTCATTAGGATATAATCCAGAGGGATTTATGCCTTCCTGATTCATGGGCACTATTGTGGAAGTTTGACAGGTAGGGCATTGAAAAACAATATTTTTAGCTTGTTGTCAGGATAACTGAAATCAATGTTGTAATCCTCTGACATTAATGTAAGTTAAATCATGAAACTGAGTGGGAGTAAGGAATGTAGTTAATTTAACATCAATCTGGTCATTACCTTCTGATAAAGGTTCTGGTAATTGAGAATGAGAGCAGATATGAGTAATATGAAATGGAAATTGTCAATTCCTAACTATATCTTGTAATTTCAAAAATAATTGATGAATGGGAAAGTCCGAGGCAGGAATATGAATAGTTTCTATCTGGAAAGTTACCTTAACAGCATATTGAGAATCTGAGATAATATTAATGGGTATTATAATGTCTGATAGGACAGTAATTATGGCATCTAGTTAAGCTTGTTGTATTGATGAATATGATGATTGCCAAATTTTGGTGGTTGGACCATAAATCCAGCTTTACATTCTATATTTGCATCTGTAAAAAAGATAGGAGCACACTTGATAGGTTCTGTTTTAGTTATTCTAGACAACATAAAAACATGTTTTTTAAGAAAATTAATTAATTTAGAAGATGGATACTGACAATCAATTGTACCAATAAAATCAGATAATGCTATCTGCCATTCCACGTTTGTGGAAAAAGTCATTCTATCTGATCTTTAGCTAAAGGAACTATTATGTATTTGGGATCATATCCTGAAACTTGTCGAATAAGAGTCCTCAGTTTAAAAATCAATTTACTAATAAGGTCTACATAGGTAGTCAATAATTTTGTTTGTTTATGGGGTAAAAATACCCATTCTAATTATAAATCCATCTTGCCATATTATTCCTGTAGGAGAATGAGGTTTAAGCATAATTAAAGCAGTTAAAGGTTGTTGAATATCAATTCGAGATAACTGTTTTTCTTGTATGCTTTGATTCATTTCTTGTAATTCTCGACTGGCTTCAGCTATAAGTATTCATGGACTGTTGAGATCTGTATCTCCTTTTAGAGTATTAAATAAAATTTATTAAATAAATTTGTCAAAGCATAATTAGGGATACCCAGTGTAGGTCATAACCAATGAATATCTCCTAATAATTTCTGCAAGTCATTCAGAGTATTAAGGTGATCAGTTCTAATTTGTATCTTTTGAGAGGATACTGTACGATGATTAAGAATGTATCCCAAAGAATTATTTTCTGTATTTTATCTGGGGCAATTATTAAGCCAAATTCTTTCAATATATTTTGAATGTCTAAAAATATATGGTGCAATAACTGATAATCTGGATAAGCCAATAAAATATCATCCATATAATGTATAACATAAGCTTGGGGATATTTTTTTCTAATGATAGATAAGGGCTGATTAATAAAAATTTGACATAAAGTAGGACTGTTCAGAAGCAGAACATATTAAGAAGAGGTGGCAAGAATACAAAGAAGAACTGTACAAAAAAGATCTTCAAGACCAAGATAATCACAATGGCATGATCACTCACCTAGAGCCAGACATCCTGGAATGTGAAGTCAAGTGGGCCTTGGAAAGCATCACTACGAACAAAGCTAGTGGAGGTGATGGCATTCCAGATGAGCTGTTTCAAATCCGGAAAGATGATGCTGGGAAAGTGCTGTACTCAATATACCAGCAAATATGGAAAACTCAGCAGTGGCCACAGGACTGGAAAAGGTCAATTTTCATTCCAATCCCAAAGAAAGGCAATGCCAAAGAATGTTCAAACTACCACACAA
>SJYQ01008422.1:0-37083 GCA_006410935.1 Redunca redunca
CGAGGCTGGCTATCTTCCCACAGCCCCTGGGAGGTCAATCACCCTGATCCCGCCTCATACCTTCCAGAAGGACCCCTGAAACTGCCGGTCCCCTCTTCACGGGCTGCCACCTCAGCACCAGCGCTGTGGAGAAAGGCAGGACCCGGCACTCATTCTTTGTGGCTGAAAACTAATAGTAGGATGAGTTTTTCTGGTTTAACTTTCTGTTATGGAATTTTCAAGCATCAAAAAAATCCACATGCAGGATCAGTTAGGTTCAGTCACTCAGTCGTGTCCGACTCTTTGCCACCCCATGGATAGGCTGCAGCACCCCAGGCTTCCCTGTCCATCACCAACTCCCAGAGCCTACTCAAACTCATGTCCATTGCATCAGTGATGCCATCCAACCATCTCATCCTGTGTCATACCCTTCTCCTCCTGCCTTCAATCTTTCCCAGCATCAGGGTCTTTTCCAGTGATTCAGTTCTTTGCATCAGGTGGCCAAAGTATTGGAGTTTCAGCTTCAGCATCAGTCCTTCCAATGAATATTCAGGAAACTGATTTCCTTTAGGATTGATTGACAGGTTGGATCTCCATACACAGATGACACCACCCTTATAGCAGAAAGCAAAGAAAAACTAAAGGGCTTCTTGATGAAATTGAAAAAGGAGAGTGAAAAAGTTGGCTTAAAACTCAACATTCAGAAAACTAAGATGATGGCATCTGGTCCCATCACTTCAGGGCAAATAGATGGGGAAACATGCAGGTGATGAACCCCTAGTAGCCGCCACTAGCCTCTGCATTCATCAGCACTCTACATTTTGTGCCCCCTGTACAGACACCCCCTCCCCATCCTCCACTCGCTAGTAAAGGTTTTTATAGGTTAAGATTCACAGACCATAGGGACTTCCCTGGTGGTCCAGTAATTAAGACTTCACCTTCCAATTCAGGGAGGTGGGTTCAATCCCTGGTCAGGGAGCTACGATCCCACATCCCACAGGCTTCGTGGCCAAAAAGACCAAAACATAAAACCGAAGCAATGTTGTAATAAATTCAATAAAAACTTTAAAAACGATCCACATTAAAAAAAAAAAATACAGACAATAAATGTGGAAATCTTTAGCTGTCCAGTTTGGGCAGGTGGATTTTCCATGTAATACATGTCCTGACACATAGAGTACGTATCCATCCACCCCTCTCAAATTTCCCCTGTCCCTTCTCAGATTCGGCGCCCACACTCCTCTGACTCTTCCTTAACCTTGTATTAATTAGCCAGTCTGTATTAATTGGCCAGTCTGTATTATGAACATACTCTTTCGGACCCATCTTCTCTCACTCAGTGTAATGATTTTGAGATTCATCTACGTGTTATCAGCAGTTCATGCTTCTCTGTCAGTAAGGTGCTCTCCCCATCGGCTTTTTGGCTGTGTCTGCATGAGTCTGTGTTCAGTGGCTGCTTGAGGGATTATGCTCTGCATCTTAAACTTACCACAATCTTCAGTTTCTGATTCATTCTTCTGATGGACATTTGGGTTTCTTCTCCCTTTTGGCTGGAAAACTGCTATGAATGTGCTAGTTTTTTGAAGACATATGTTTCCGTTTCTCTTGGATAAACATCCAGGAGAAGAATTCTGCCTTAAATGGTAGGTTGAACTTACTAGAAAACTACCAAACGTTTTCCCCAATGTGGTGATATCATTTGACATCCCCACACGTGCACGAGAGTTACAGTTTCTGCATGTGTTCACAACACTGGTTGTCAAATTTTTATTTTAGCCATTCTGGTTGCTGAGTGTTTCGTGGCATCTCATTGTGGTTTTGATCAATGGCACCCCACTCCAGTACTCTTGCCTGGAAAATCCAATGGACTGAGGAGCCTGGTAGGCTTCAGTCCATGGGGTCGCTAAGAGTCAGACACAACTGAGCGACTTCACTGTCACTTTTCACTTTCATGCATTGGAGAAGGAAATGGCAACCCACTCTAGTGTTCTTGGCTGGAGAATCCCAGGGATGGCGGAGCCTGGTGGGCTGCCGTCTATGGGGTCGCACAGAGTCGGACATGACTGAAGCGACTTAGCAGAAGCAGCAGCAGTGACTATCAATGGTAAATACTATATCATATACTTATGGGGCATCTGTATACCTTTATGAAGTGCCTATCCAAGTCTTTTGCCCATTAGATTGTCTTCTTATTATTGAGTTGTAGGGAGCTTTTTATATATTGTGGATAAAAGCCCTTTGTCAGATACAATTTTTGCAAATATTTTCTCCTAGACTGGGACTTAACAATTTGGCCTTTTGATGAAATCTTTAATGAGCATAAGTTTAAAATTTTTGTGAAATCTAATGTATCATGTTTTGACTTTTATGTATAAGTCTGTGATCTAACTCAAAATCATTTTTGTGTATGGTGTGAGGCAGGGGTTGAAGTTCACTTGTTTTCTTCTTCCCATGCGGATTTATCACTTAAGAGACTTCCTTTCTCTGTTGAATTGCCTTGACACCTTTGTCAAAAATCAGCTGAGAAGGAAGAGAGCTGGGGCACCATTAGAAAAGTCAATCGACAATGTAAGTATGGGTTATATTGGTTATATATTTCTAGATTTGATTTATTATTTTTATTATGATTTTTGTAAGTGTGCTCATGAGAGATACTGGTCTAAATACTTTTCTTATAACTTTTTAAAATCAAATTTTGGTATCAGGACTTTGCTGACCTCATGAAATGAGTTGTTAAGTATTACTTTCTCTATTTTCTGGTGGAATTTGTGTATTAATTCCCTTTATGGTGTTGGATAGCATTCACAAGTGACACTGTTTGTGCCTGGACTTTTCTTTGTAAGGAGGTTTTCCATAATGTATTCAATTTATTTGTATGACCATATATTTTCTTTTTTTAAGAACTTATTTTTTATTTGTTTTTAACTAATTTCTATTTTTCTCTGTGCTGGGTCTTCACTGCTGTGTGAGGGCTTTCTCCAGCTGGAGTTCATGAGCTTCTCACTGCTGTGGCTTCTCTCGTTGTGGCTCGAGGGCTCCATAGTTCACGGGCTTCAGCTGTTGTGGTGCGAAGGCTCAGTTGCCCCACAGCACGTGGGGTCTTCCCGGAGAGGGATCGAACTGGTTCTCCCCTGCATTGCAAGGCAGATTCTTAACCACAGGGCCACCAGGGAAGCCCTGACTGCACGTTTTCTATTTCATCTTGGTCAGTGTGGGTTTCTTGTGTTTTTCAAAACAGCGTTTGTTTGATCTAAATTGTTAAATTTATTGGCTAAAGTTGTTCATAATAGTTCCATTTTATCATTTTAATTTCTGTGAGATTTGTAGTGCTATATCTCATCCCATTCCTGGCATTGGCAATCTGTGTTTTTTTCCTTTTCTTTTCTCTTTCATTCTTGTCATGTCAATTTTTAAATAGAGGGTTGTCAGTCTTTTTATTCCTAGATTTTTTAAAGAGCAGTTTTAGGTTCACAGCAAAATTGAAAGGAAGGTGCAGAAATTTTGTGTATACTCTGCTTTCACACCTGCATAGCCTCCCCCATTATCAACATCCCTCACCAGATGGTCCATTTGTTGTAGCTGATAGTATATGTATACTAACACATCACTGGGGCTCAGATGGTAATGAATCTGCCTGCAATGCCAGAGACCCGGGTTTGATCCCTAGTTAGAGATGATCTCCTGGAGAAGAGAATGGCAACTCACTCCAGTATTCTTGCCTGGAGAATCCCATGGACAGAGGAGCCTGGCGGGCTACAGTCCAGAGTCAGACATGACTGAGCAACCAACACTAATATACCATTATTAACAAAGTCCAGACTTTACACTAGGGTTCCTTCTTGGTGTTGTACTTTCAATGGGTTTGGACAAATGTATAGTATCCTACAAAGTAGTTCTGGTGTTGTTGTTTAGTCACTCAGTCATGCCCGATTCTTTTGTGACCCCATGGACTGTAGCCCACCAGGCTCCTCTGTCCATGGGATTTCCCAGGCAAGAATACTGGAGTGGGTTGCCATTCCCTTCTCGAGGGGACCTCCCTGACCCAGGGATCGAACCTGTGTCTCCTGCACTGGTGGCAGGTTCTTTACTGCTGAGCCACCAAAGAAGCCACAGAGTATTTTCACTGCCCTAAAAACCCTCTCTCCTATCCATTCCTCCTTCCACCAACTCCTGGCCACCACTGATCTTTTACTGCCTCCAGTTTCTCCTTTCCCACAGTGTCGTATCGCTGGAGTCACACAGTATGTATGCTTTACCAGCAATAGCAGGATTATCTTAGTTTGGTTGTAACTGATTTCTCTTTTTTTGTTTCTCTTGGGTATGAACCACAATTTCCTATTTTTTCTCATAGCTCACGGTCCTTATTGGGTCCTGGACACCATGAGTGATACGTTACAGAATCTCTGGATTCTGCCATGTCCCCCTAATGGCCTTTAACTTGGCTGGACTCAAACTGCCCTCCTGCAGTGAGTAGCAGCTGAAATCTTCTAGCATTTTCATCTGTGAACTGCCGGGTTTTCTCCAAGACCCCCATGTCTCCTCCACATGTGTGGTTTTTAGCCAATTGGCTAAAGGTTTTGGTGTACTCTGTAGTCAGATTTGGGGGTTTACCCTCTCTGTGGCTCTCTGTCTTCCAAGATTCCCCCCAACATTGTGAACTCTCTCCTTTGACACTTCAAGATGCCCAGGCTGCTGCTTTCTGCCACCCAAGCATTCCTGCACAGGGAATTTACCCCCAAGCAAAAGCCAGAGTCCCCAGGCAGTCTGATCTGTGACAGTGGTCTTGCAAGTGCGGAAACCCTGGCAGTGTCCTCCTGCTTTGGTCACCCTCCAGTGTCTTAAATAGTTGCTTTAAAAAAGTAATAATTTCCCCAGATTTTGCGGTTGTTTTCTGCAGAAGGTTTAATCCACCCAATTTGCTGCTCCATTACTGAAAGCCAGTGTTTCGTTTGCATGCCTTTGAAAAACCATGTTTTAAAAAACCTAAAGTTTGATGTGCTAACAGCCCTTGATTAATGGACCCAAATAAAACATTTTTGCAGGAAACTGGATCAGCTTATGTGCAACCTACAACCTTGGTGATCTTAGTTGGGAAAGGAAGGGTATCACACTGTCTGCAGATGGGCATGTTGTATCTTCATATACAGGAGCCGGCAGACTGACCCACCAGGCATCTGTCATTCTGTTTCTGATCCCAGTGTCAAAGGATGAATTGAGGGAGCAGAGAATTTGGTCTCAAAGAGTCATTATCCTTCCCAGGAGAGTCCTAGGTACCCCTGAAATAACCAGGTGGTTTGTACTTTTTCTGAAACCTCTATGAACCTCTTTGTATTTCCCAACTGTACCATCACTTGAAATAATAATTCCATGTATCATTATCTGTTTCATAAAGTGCCATCATAGACTCACTATCTGAAATGCTATCTGTAAGTTTTTATCATTCAGTGTCAGATGTAATACTGAGGCATTACTGGTGTTCATTCATTTGCTAAATGTGTATCATCTGCCTGATACAATGTGCCTGGGGACCAAAGCAGGATCCCCAGCACCTCATGGGGTGGACCATAGGGAGACCCCTGTGTGGGTTTCTCAGGGATGCTATTCAAAGTACCACAAACTGGGTGGCTTGAAACAACCAAAAAAAAAAAAAAAATCCTCTTGCAGTTCAGGAGACCAGAGAGTGTCAACAGGGCCATGATCGCTCTAGGGGAGGCTCCTTCCTGCCTCCTCCAACTCAGGGCCTCGGCATCCTCGGTTTGTAGCTGCATCACCCCCATCTCTGCCTCCACAGTCACATTGCCTTCTTCCCTGTGTGTCCTTTTCTAAGAACTCTGTCACTGGGTTTTGGGCCCACCCTCATCCCCTGTGATCTCCTTTACATCCTTCTCTTCTGTACATCTGCAGGGACGCTGTTTCCAAATAAGGTCACATCCTGAGACTCCAGGGGGACATGAATTTGGGGGGACACCCTTCAACCCACTACAGCCCCCCAAAGTGAGCTGTGCCCAATTGCCCATCCTGAGTTTTAAGGGCTACCCCTAGCTTTTAGGGATCTGGCTTCAATGAATCAGCCTTCTTTGTGGCTTCATAAACTTCAGGATAGCTGGCACAGTGGTAAAGAATCCACCCGCCAGTGCAGAAGATGCGGGTTTGATCCTTGAGTCAGGAAGATCCCCTGGAGAAGGAAATGCCAACCCACTCCAGTATTCTTGCCTGGGAAATCCCATGGACAGGGGAGCCTGGCGGGCTATAGCTCATGGAGTCGTAAAGAGTCGGACATGACTGAGCATGCAGCAGCAGCATCAAGCTTCAGGAAGACCACAGTTGGCATTTAACCAGTGTCTGATAATTCTGTTTGTCTTTAAATGTCAGCAACTTCACTCTTCTCCCAATTTGAGTCCCCCCTCTGGGGTCCCCCCAAGTCCTGTCATGTTGGTGAGATGTTGCCTCAGGAACAAGGTGCTGGATGGAAAGCCTGTGGGCCTCAGGCTTCAAATCAAGGCAGTGTAATTTTTCTACGTCTTCCAAAACCACACCACTTTAGCAAACCCAAATTATGTGGATCAATGACCAACAACCATGGCCCATCGCCTGTTTTTATAAATGGTTTTATCAGAACCCTGCCAAGATCGTTCACTCATGCATCAGCCACAGTTGCTCCTGTGCTGTGATGGCAATCTGGTAGTTGTAGCAGGTCAGGTGGGCCCGTAAGGCCCCCCTGGGACTTAAGTCTGCTGACTCTGGTCTGAATGACATCTGTTGCTGTTGTTCACTCAATCAGTCTTGGCAAACTCTGCAGCCCCAGGACTGCAGCACACCAGGCTTCTCTGTTCTTCACCTTCTCCCGGAGCTTGTTCAAACTCATATCCACTGAGTCAGTGATACCATCCACCCATCTCATCCTCTGTCATCCTCTTCTCCTCCTGCCTTCAATCTTCCCCAGCATCAGGGTCTTTTCCCATGAGTCAGCTCTTCACATCACATTGGAGCTTCATCCTCAGCATCCGTCCTTCCAATGAATATTCAGGATTGATTTTCTTTAAGATTGACTGGTTTGATCTCTTTGCTGTCCAATGGACTCTCAAGAGTCTTCAACACCGAAGTTCCAAATTATCAGTTCTTTGGCTCTCAGCCTTCTTTATGGTCCAACTCTCAAATCTATACATGACTACTGGGAAAACCATAGCTTTGACTATTCAGACCTTCGTCAGCAAAGTGATGTCTCTGGTTTTTCATACACTAAGTGTATCATAGCTTTTCTCCCAAGGAGTAAGCGTCTTTTAATTCCATAGCTGCAGTCATCACCTGCAGTGATTTTGGAGCCCAAGAAAATAGAGTCTGTCCCTGTTTCCATTGTTTCCCCATCTATTTGCCATGAAGTGATGGGACCAGGTGCCATGATCTTAGTTTTCTGAATGTTGAGTTTTAAGCCAGCTTTTTCACTAAACGCCATACAGTGTGAGACAGATAGTGCATCCTGGTCAAGAGTGTGTTAGACTAACTCACATTCTGGAAGGTGCATTCTGGCCACAGTAAGCAGAGCATGGGCCCGCCATCTGTCCCACTCACTCACAGCCTCTCCTTGTCTCCATAAGACTTTAACTATGGACTAAGGAACTGGTCTCAGTGAAGTCAGCCTCCTCACTTTCTCATTCGTGGATTCATTTCCTAGAGAGTTTGAATCACTTTCTACCTAGTGCCACTGAAGTTACCCACTTCCTGGCTTCAGATGGGGACAGAATGGTACTGAGTGGGTAACTGACTGGCTTAAAGGGACAGAGAAAACTGTGAATATAAGACCACAAGTTAGGCAAATTCCAATAGAATAATTCCGAAAGTGAGTTTCATCAGGAAGGAGAGAAAGTTGGAGACCCAGCAAATACAGATTGGGAATTCACAGTCTCCTTCTCCTCTCCCTCCTCTTCCTCCTCCCCCTCCATCCCTCTCCCTCGCTTCTCCTCTTCCTGCTCCAAAAGAGGCAAAGAGCATATGAAGCAGCAGTCATTGTATGGATCTGGGGACCTCTGGTGGTGAGAACTGAGTCAAGGTCACAGGAAGTAGAAAAATGCCACAGGCATGGCCACCGTCCATCAAATGGTTCCTGTGGTACCGAAGTCACTGGGGGTGGGGGTGGGAGGGAGGGACCAGGGATAGTCGATAAAGATGGAATTTAGCCAGCACTCTCAGATCCAAACAAACACACATGCACACCTTTCTGCTTCCCTTAGGCAAATTGTTTAAATCTATTATCAGTTTTTCTTTGAATTTTTAAAAAGGCTTTAAAAAAATTATCTACTTATTGTTGGAGGTGGGACTCTTGGGGCTACAGAGAAACACAGAGTTTCTGGCAGTATGTCCTGGGCACCACAGTGTGTGCCATGCTTTCCAGGTCTCCCCGGGAGCTGGGAGCCCAGACCCGCCATTCGTGGGAGGACATGCTCAGAGCCGTGGCCTGGAGGGGACAAGACAGAGATGAGACAGCTGTGTGCGGCCACAGAGCCATCTCCTCTGTCTGCAGTTGCTGATCTGCTTCTTGAAGCTTGAAGGTAGCTAGTGTTTGTTAAAAAGTAGAGAGGAATTTCCCTGGCAGTCCAATGATTGAGACTCCATGCTTCCACTGCAGGGTACATGGGTTCAGTCACTGGCTGGGGAGTCAAGATCCCGCATGCCCCGCTGCGTGGCCAAAAAAAATTTTTTTTTAATGTAGAGAGTTTGCCTTTCACCATTTTCCTGGAGTCAGTTTCATCTGCCACTTTGTGCTGTGGTTACATGAATTTTTTGGTAGAGAATTTTTAAATGACCCATTTGAGAGATGTCTGCACTTGGCTGCAGAGAAATATATCAATACTTTTACACTTTCTCATAGGCAGAGGAACAAAATGCACCTTTTCTTATTGCTGAAATGCCTGAGAATTTTTCTCCAGCCCAAAGGAAGTTGCCAATTCTTTCCTCTGCCATAACCTTTTTTCTCGCTGGTGTTGAATCCACCCCCAAAGGGACACTGGTATCTGGGGACATCTGTGGTTGTCATGACTGGGGGCGCAGGGGTGCTGTTCCACCCCTCACCTGGCCCAGGAGGTCCCATAGACCTCCCGCTCACCGGCCTGCTCGCTGACACCTGCTCACTGGCCACGGTGCCAAGAGGACACCCTGCCCTAAGAGATGCGCTTATAGTGGGGTGTGGTAGCTCCCCAGACGGCAAACATCCAACAAGCGCTTTTCATTTTCTCCATAAATGGTTCAAAAATTGCATGAACCCTTGAAAACAGTCGAGCTTGATGTGATTGGAAAAGGAAATGCCATTGTCCCACACCTGTCCTTAAGGAATTCCTGCTGGGCTATTTTTCAGGATTCCGTTGGGAAAAATACCTCCCGCGCCTCCCTTCTCTCTTCTTATGAAATGATTGCGAAGCCTCTCTCCCCCTGTCTCTTTTACTTACCTAGTCTGGCCAGGATCCTCGAATTTGAACTTGGTCATTGCCACTCGCTCACTACCTTGTACATCGCCTCTCCAGGCTTCGTGATGGCAGCCCTGCCCCCCTCACTCTCTCTCCACCCTCCCCTCACTCTCTCTCCGCCTCTCTTTAGACCTGAGCATGCAGAACTCAGAGAGTGGATCGGATTCCCCGGCTTCCGTGGCTTTGTGTTCGTCGGCGGCTGCCCCGGCGCCCGTGGCCCAGCCAGTGACAGCCTCCCCGCAGGTAACAGATCAGCCCGCCTGTTGCTTAGGCAGCCCCGGGAAAACCAGTGCAGCCAGGGTGGACACATCCATCACGGTTTCAAAAAGCATTTGAATCTGCAGAGCCTGGCATCTCTGTTCTTCTGAATTGACTTCTCACCTCCACGGCTGCTGCTGTTGAAATGCACCCTCATGTTCCTCCCTCTTCCCACGTTATCTGGCTTTTTCACCATTTGTTTTAAAAGGCCCCACCAAGGAACTGGTGAAATGAGCCCTTCTTGGACTCTGATCGACTTCATTCTCATCTGCTTGTGGCAGTTTTCTTGTACCTTGGAAGTGAGCCTTCTACACAGAAGTGAGAAGTCTTAGGATTGGTTCATAATTGAATCTAGCACTAGAAGTGGCATATTCTTTCAAATTTGCGGAGAATTTTCACATCAAGGTTCTCCCAACTCCTAGATTTCCACAGTAGTTTGGAATGCACCAGAAAATAGACATAAACATAATTCCACATGAAACTGAAGATAATGGAACAGACCAGAAATCGTGGACATATGCAGAGGCCACTATCTATGATTTACAAATCTGAAAATTAGGAGCGGGACAGAAAGAACTGGTACTGGCAAAAAAGAAAAATAAAACCCATAATTCAGCAAAAGCAAGTAGATAGACACCGAGACCAGTTGTTCAGTTTAGAACACATAGTCGGGCATGTGTAGCATTTATTTCTTGGAAGTGTGGCCACCCCAGCATGGGTACCTAGAGGGCGTGATCACCTGCAGCTGTGGCCTCACTGTTTCCTTCCCCACCGCATCTGATGCATGGGCCCTCCACCCCCTGTTCCCTGGGGACCCTCTCACCAGCCCAAGTCTCAAGTGCCCCAGGTCTGGATGGCAGCCGCCTTCACTCTGGCGACTGCAGGCAGACTGGTCCCAGCATTCTGCCATGAGCTCCATGTCCATCCCAGGCTCCAGGGCTTCTGTCCCTGCCGGAGATGGGTCCAGCCCCCCAGCCCAGCATCAGTGGCTGCATCCCCCACCCCTTGGGCACCTGCCTCGCCTGCAGGCTTCCTGAAGCGTGAGCACCCTGTGCCTCCCCAGTAAGGGGCTTTCTTGCTCCCTCCATCCCGTGATGCACGCTTCCTACTTCTCTCAGTCCTGCGCCGTCCAGCAGAACTTCCCAGCACAGTGGAGTGTCCTGCCGCCAGCCCCACCAGGCTCCAAGCACCAGCAGTGTAGCCAGGGCTGCAGAGCAACTTAAATTTGCAGTTCATTTAAATCAAAGTAAATGCCAGTGGCCACAGAGATACACAGCTATTATCTTCCATGTTGGATGCCTCAGCTTTGGAGTGTGTGCCTGTAAATCCTCAGAATTCTTATGTATTTGAGGTGAAATTCACACAACACAGATTTGCCATTTTAAGGTGAACATTTTAGCAGTGTTCAAGACATTCACAGTGTCTTGCAACCTCCACTTCTGGCTAGTTCAAGGACATCTTCATCCTCCCAAATAGAAACCCCCTCCCCATTAGCAATGACCCTCCATCCCTCACCCCCAGCCCCTGGCAACCAGGAATCCACTCTGTCCCTGTGGATCAGTCTGTTCTGGATGTTTCACGTAGATAGAATCACACGCTGTGCCTGCTTCTCTCACTGAGCGTCGTGTTCTCAGGGTCCATTCACACTGTACTGAGAGCTGGGCTCCTCTCCTTTTCCTGGCTGAGTGATGTTCTCCTGTGTGGATGGACAATTGGGGTTTGTCCATCCATCCTGTTGATCTCTGTGTTCTCTGTGTCTTTGGGGGCGAGTTCACGGAGGGCTAAGTGTGTTGAATTCTTAGTGCAGTGGTGTTCATGAGGCCAAGCCCTGCAGAATTACTGCACCTGGTGATGCATAGGGTCCACGAGGCCAGTCACAGAATCACAGTCGACCAAATCCCTCCTATTCCTCCCTCCCCTCGGAAGTGCATTTGATCCTTCCCGCTTTCATAGCTTTGTCCATTCAACCGGTTCTCCAGCAAAGTGACAAAGCCATTCTGGGAAGATGACCCAGGGGCCCAGAGAGCAGCCATGGAGGCCGGGAGGGGGCTGGCCTGAGTCTGGGTTAAGGAACTCCCAATACTGAGATGCTGGGACTGCAACCTAGCAGTGACCACTCTGGGCTTCCTTTCTTCTTAAACGGGGGCAGGTCGAGGGTGAGAGACATGGTGGGGTGTGACCCAGCCTGTCCGGGGGAGGCAGTATGGCTGGCACCCAGTTCTCAGCCCACATCACCCTGATGACTACAGACCCCAAGGAGACAAAGCTGCTGGGGGCATGTGTGTGCCCTCCTTCTTCTTACCACCCCCCTACATACGTTTCCATTAAGTGGCAGCAGGCACCATCACGCCGGCTGTGACCTGTATTTGTTTGCAGGACTCACGTATGATGAGCCTAAATGTCCTCTCTCCTTCCCTTGTAGAGGGTGTTGGTCCAGGCAGCGGGCTCGGCTCCCAAAGGGGCCCAGATGCAGCCACTCTCCCTCCCCAGAGTCCAGCAGGTGCCACAGCAGGTAACCACAGCACAGGGGACGTGGGACACGGTTGGCATGGGATGCCTGGGAGCCCCCATCGAACGACAGTGCTTCCTTTCCTGTTTCGTCGTTTCCTTTTGTGTGACATGTTTGGTTCCTTACCAGGAAGTTCTCTTTGGAAGTGTTAAAAAAAAAATCTGTTGCTGCAGATAGTTTGCTATAAGCCAAGAAAGCTGATGATCTTTATTCATTCAGATCTTCAGCCTTTCGGGCACAAGTGAGCTGCTAGGTAGAGCCTGGGGTGCAGCTGTAGACACGCAGGCAGATAGCAGAGGTTTCTGAATAGGAGGAACATGGAGCCTCCAGGAGAGGCAGACCCACCCGCAGGCAAGTGCTGGACCCTCAGAGAGGCGCCTCTTGTTCAGTTAAATGACTAGAGAACAGAGCTTGAACGTGTGGGCTCAGCAGCCAGATCACAGCCCAGATCATCAGCTCAGACAGGCAGCGTGATCTTAGCAGCGGTCGACAAACCTTTTTTGGAAAAGGCCTCACAGTGCTTTTTGTTTGTTTGGTTGGTTTTGCAGGCCAGACAGTCTCAGGCACAACCATGCAACTGTTGTGGAAGGGATGGTGTGGCCGTGTGCCAATAAAACTATTTGTAAGATCAGGCGGGCCAGATTTGACCTAAGGACCCGTTTGCCGACTCCTGCTCTATGCGAGATGCTGAGTTCAAATTCGTTCAGGCTCCCATGCAACAGGACCTATGAGCATAGTGTGGAGATGGTGAGATCCCAGAGAACACGCTTCTCCCTTCAAGGGGCTCTGCTCAGATTAGCAGGGTGTTTAGAGAGATTTGGCCTTTCCCTGGTGGCTCAGAGGGTAAAGCGTCTGCCTGCAATGCAGGAGACCTGGGTTCGATCCCTGGGTTAGGAAGATCCCCTGGAGAAGGAAATGCAACGCACTCCAGTACTCTTGCCTGGAAAATCTCATGGACAGAGAAGCCTGGTAGACTACAGTCCATGGGATCGCAGAGTCAGACATGACTGAGTGACTTCACTCCTTAGAGAGGTTTGCCTGATGCTGTGTGATCTGGGGTTTCCTGCAGGAGGAGCGAAGGCTCTGGAGGTGCCCAGCAGGGACCCTGCATCTTTGCCTCAGCTCCTCAAGGGAGGGGCGCGACCATGGTTCCGTGATTCCAGAATCTTCCCCTGTCCCGTGGGGCTGGGCATGTGTCCACCATTTCTCTCTCTGCTAACCTCTGCATCACACCCACCCCCTATGAACGAGAGGGGTTATGTGTGTGCACATGTCCCTGGGTTGTGTCCTCAGAGGTGGTAGTCGATCCAATCCTGCCGCTGCACAAAGGTCTACAGAGAGGCCATGATGAGACCTGCCCCTGATTTCCTCATCCCCAGTGAGCTTGAGTCAAGCATGCGCTAAGCCTCCCTCCACAGCAGAGTCCCCACACAGAGCTCTGGGCTCCATCAGAGCGCCTGCATCCCCCAGGGGCCATCAGCTGAGGCTGTGGACTGACAGAGGAGGGAGGGGTCTTCCCAACGGCCCCCACCCTCCACCCGCAGCCCCCAGCCCCTACTCCAGGCCCAGTACTCCTACTGATTCTGCTCAGACCTTCACAGTCTCTCCCCAGAGGGGTTCCCAAGGCCCCTCCCCTACCCAGCTGCTGGGGACTGCCACTAGGGCACCAAAGGGGGTGGCGCGGGGGTGATCGAGCAAGTGAGCCACTTGAACCCCTGCCCTGCTGGGGGTGGGGGGAGGGGAGTGAGATCAGACACTCCAAGGTCCCAGTTCTGTCCACATCTCTGGTGTCCACCATCAGGAAGGACCAGCCCCTCTGCCCAGTGGCCAGTAGACCCCAGGCACCATCACCACCACCACCTCCCGCCCTGTTCTGCATCTCGGCTCCCAGGTGCCAGCGGGGCTTCTCTCCTCTTGGAATAGGGGCCCATCCCTGTCTGGGCTAGTCCGGAATACGTGGCCTCAATGTGACCATCCCTCCTAGTTTTTAGATGTGCCAGCCATGGGTAGGACAAGTGTAACGTGGCACTAGGTGTTCACAAAAGGCAATAGGAGATATTTCCACCTGAATATTCTGGAAACCGTGTAACTCCAAGTGTCTGCTGTTGTTTCAGGTCCAGCCAGTGCAGCACGTGTACCCCACCCAGGTGCAGTACGTGGAGGGCGGGGACGCCGTCTTCACCAACGGAGCCTTGTACGTGGGTGTCTTCTCCCCTCCCCAGGAAGGGGTTCACAGAGAGCCAACCTGGCCACCATGCCTACTGAGCTCCCCTGGCAATGGGTTTGCCCACAGTCTTCTCCCTTCACATCCTGGTGGGGTGACCCAGCTATTACACCCCCATCAGGACATCTCAGCGCAGTGGAGATATCAGAAATCATAGGCCTTTGTGGTTTTACTTCAAGGAAAGGCAGTTTTAAAAAACAGAAACTCCAATCCACCCTTGAAGTCCGGAGAGCCCACCTTCGAAACCCAAAAACCATTTCCATCTCTGCTTTTTCATTCTGGCCTCTGTTAGCCTCTGGCTTATCTTGATGTTTTGAGAACTTGATCTTCTACTTGTCAAGGACGTCCAGGGCTCTCTGCTTTTGAACTCTGTGATGCCTGGGGCAGAGTGATGCAGTTCCCAGAAGCTCACTGCTCGGCATGCATCCTTCTGCTTCTGACTCTGGTTTCACGACTCCCGTTGGGGTCCTGGGAGGGTGTGGGGGCCTGGCTGTAGTTAGAGATGTGACTGCTGGGATCCTGAGTGTCCACAGCTCAGCGCTGACCCAGAGGAAGATGGGTGAACCCTGGGGCCCCAGCAGGCTCTAGGGGGCACTCTGGTGGCAGTGTCCTGGTTTGACTGCACTGTGGTCAGAGATGATGTCCCCTGGAGATTGGAGGGACCTCCCTACCTGCCCCAGAGGGGCCTTCCCTCAGTCACCCCTGAGGAAAAACCCCTACTGACCTCCTTTCACTGCAGCAGGCTGGACATCAATGCACATGGTTAATGATTTGATCCAGATGTTAAAGGAACATCAGACGAATTCTTGGAATCCTTTAGATATTCTTTTTATTAAGCAATTACATTTAAAAAAACAATTGGCTTTCTGGGTTGAAAGAACTAGATTCTCAGGAAGCTGCAAAATGAGCCCAGAGTCCCTTGTACCATTCACCCAGGCTCCCCATCAGGCTCCCTGCCGCCAGTGGTGACAGCATCTGTGGCTGCAGGACACTGACGTCGGATGTATTCAGCTTCACAGCCCTTACACGCACTTGTGCCCATGAGCCTCTGTGTGGGTGTGGGTGTGGGTGTGGGTGTGGGTGTGGGTGGGTCGGTGGGTGACTTTACATCATCTTATCCCAGGTTAGCCCTCCCCTAACTAGGGTCGGGTGCAGTCCCGCCCCATGCCCCCAGGGGGCCCCCGCGTGCAGTTCGCACCTGCGGTTTGTAAATGACCAGTTGTGTCAGCTGGAATTCCACGTGCTTTCTGAGACCCTGGCTGTGAACCTGGCTGTGTTGACAGCCCGTGGCTGTGCTAGCCACGCGCTCGGTGCCCTGGGCCCCGGCATTGACACGACGCCTTTTCTCTCTCCACCAGGCGGACGGCCTACGCCTACAACACCGAGCCTCAGATGTACGCCCCCAGCAGCGCCGCGTCCTACTTTGAGGCCCCAGGCGGCGCCCAGGTGACCGTGGCAGGCTCCTCCCCGTCCGCAGTCCCCTCCCACAGCATGGTGGGCATCACCATGGATGTCGGGGGCAGCCCCATCGTCTCCAGCGCGGGAGCCTACCTTATCCACGGGGGGATGGACGGCACCAGGCACACCCTGGCCCACACGTCCCGCTCGTCGCCGGCTACGGTATGTACATCCCGGGCTCTGGAGGGGGCAGGTTAAACCCCCAAAAGCAGCAGGATGGTGAGTAGAAGGCAGCTGGGACCACGGGCGTTGGGCCCCACCAGGCTCAGACAGGTGCCCCTTCTGTGAACCCGGGGTCCTCCCTTGGTAAAGACAGAGTGGATAGCCAGGCAGCTGCCGGGAGTGATGTTGCCAGCTGGCGGCCGCTACTGGTGCCGGTGTTCCAGCATGACACGGTCATCATCGTCAGCCTCTAGGAGGTGGAGATCGGCCCTTCCCTGCGGACCTGGGCTGAACCAAAGCAGAGCTATATGAGCACCCCTTGCCCGTGCTCATTTGCTTTGGAAGTGTTTCTGCTTTGAAAACCCTATGTCCCATACTTACTGTAAATTTTAAAATTAGCACAGAATAGAGTGGCCTGCTTGGGTGCACAGAGAGACAAGTTCTGACGCACACACTGACTCGGGTGCCTGTCCCTACCTCAGAATACAGCATGGTGGCGCTGTCCCCAGAATTCCCTGGGTATTTCTTGGTAGTGACACCCTCCTCTCACCCATTAGCCCTGTCACCCGTGGGTCTGTCCTCCGTCACTGCAGTTTTGTTTTGGTTGGGGGGGGATCATCCCCAAGATCCCCATTGTGGCCAGCTTCTTTCCCCGAGTGTGGATCCTGGAGATCCTGTCCAGTTGTCCTGTGAGTCACTGGCTCCTTCCTGTTCCTCAGTCGTCTTCCTTTACCCAAAAGTTCACTCATCCTTTCACCAGCCGAGGGCCACCTGGGTTTTCCAGTTTTTCATGATTTTGAATAAAACAGCTAGAAGTACTCACATATGTAGACACATGTTTTGCTTTCTCTGGGGTTAATCAATGCCTACAATTGGGATTGCTTGCTCCTACGGTAAGTACATGTTTAACTTTATCCAAAACCACCCATGTTTCCCTGCGCAGTGTGAGTTCCTCCCCCAGCCAGGTGTGAGCTCCTCTCGTCCACCTTGTCGCCAGCATCTTCCGTTCTCAGGTGTCGTCAGCATCTTTTGTTTTAGCCATTTTCATCAGTGTGCAGTGGTGTCTCACAGTGGTTGTAATTCGCATTTTCGTAATCACTAGTGATGGTGAGAACCCATTCATGGGCTTTGCCTCTCATATATATATATATATATATATATATATATATATATTCTCTGGGGATGTGTCAGTTGAAGTTTATTGTTATTATTTTAACTGTGTTGTCTGTTTTCTTACTGTTAATTTTGAGAATTGTTTGTATATTCTGGATTCAAGTCCCCTGCCAGATTTGTGATTTGCAAATATTCTTTCCCAGTCTTTAAAGTGTTTTTATTCTCTTACAAGTTCTATATAAATTTTAGATCAGCTTATCTATATTTACAAAAAAATTCCTAGTGAGATTTTGATTAAATAGCCTTAAAGCTCTATATCAGTTTGGAGAGAATTGACATCTTTAAGTATCTTTTGGGTTTGGAGCTATTGTAAGTGGTATTGATTTTTAATTTCCAATTCTTCATTGCTAATGTATGAAAATATAGTTGATTTCTGGCTCTTGACTTTGCCTCCTGAGACTTTAGCAAACTCACTTTTTAGTTCTAAGAGTTTTTTGTGGTCTGCAAATAGGAACAGTTTTATTTCCCCTTTTCCAATCTGGATGACTTTTATTTCTTTTTCTTGCCTTACTGCACTGGCTAGAACATCCTGTGCATGCTAATTCACTTCAGTCATGTCCCACTCTTTGCGATCCTATGGGCTGTAGCCCACCAGGCTCCCCTGTCTGTGTGCTTCTCCAGGCAAGAATAGTGGAGTGGGTTGCCATGCCCTCCTCCAGGGGATCTTCCTGACCCAGGTATTGAACCCATGTCTCTTATGTCTCCTGCATTGGCAGGTGGGTTCTTTACCACTGTCGCCACCTGGGAAGCCCAGGACATCGTGTACGATGTTGCATATGAGTAGTGAGAGTGGATATCCCTCAGGGAAAAGCTTCAGTCTTTCATCCCTAAGTGATGTTACCTGTAGGGTTTTCACAATGCCCTTTTTCAGGTTGAGGAAGTTTCCTGCTATTCCCAGTTTTCTGAGAGTCTTTATCATAATTGGATGTTGAATTTTGTCAAATGCTTTCTTTTCATCGATACAATCATGGCTTTTTCTTCTTTAGACTATTGATATAATGGGTTAATTTAAAAATACCGTCCTGTTTTTGTGGAGGCCTAATTTTCAATAGAAGGGGATGCTCTAACCTTATCCCTGTTCTCTCAATCCTGATGTGTTTCAGGGTCACCATGATATCAGAGGCCCCCAAGTCTTGCTGGCCTCTCCTTTCTATGTCCAGAGTGTGGGCACTGCCTGCCCCACCATCTGGGGCACCAGCAGCCTGTGCCTCCCCACCTGCCCCCCTAGAGCCAGGCTGTGGGCACCACCCACCCCACCATCCCCGGGCACCAGCAGCCTGTGCCTCCCCACCTGCCCCCTAGAGCCAGGCTGTGGGTGCCACCCACCCCACCATCCTGGGGCACCAGCAGCCTGTGCCTCTCCACCTGCCCCCTAGAGCCAGGCTGTGGGTGCCACCCACCCCACCATCTGGGGCACCAGCAGCCTGTGCCTCCCCACCTGCCCCCTGCAGGGCCCTCAGCACACCCTCAGAGAACCGGCTGGCAGACCTGAGCGTGGAGTTGCTGTCAGTCGGGAGTGTTCCTCACAGACATGATGCCTCCACATCAGCAAACTGCATCGACTCATACTAGTGAACACAGACCAACTGCAGTCATAGGTCATGATGTTCTCTGTGGTCCACACCACCTCACCACAAACAAAGGCAGCTCAGACCCTGGGCTGCCCAGTCACTGTGGTCTGATATCTGGGTTTCAGGTTTTTTAATTGATTGGAAATCCATGGACAGTCTATATTTTGACACCCTACCCTGCTCTTCCAGGACTGATTTTATTTTCTTGAACTCAAAAATCACTGCGGACAGTGGCTGTAGCCATGAAATTAAAAGATTCTTGCTCCTTGGAAGGAAAACTGTCACAAACTGAGACAGTGTATTAAAAAGCATTACTTTGCCAACAAAGGTCAGTCTAGTCAAAGCTATGGTTTTCCCAGTAGTCATGTATGGATGTGAGGATTGGACCATAAAGAAAGCTGAACACTGAAGAATTAATGCTTTTGAATTGTGGTGCCAGAGAAGACTCTCGAGAGTCCCTTGCTACAAGGAGATCAAACCAGTTAGTCCTAAAGGAAATCAACCCTGAATATTCATTGGAAGGACTGATGCTGAAGCTGAAGCTCCAGTCCTTTGGCCACATTATTCAAAGAGCCAACTCATTGGAAAAGACCCTGATTGAGAGCAGGAGAAAGATTTTTCCTCAGGGAAAGATTGAGGGCAGGAGGAGAAAGGGGCAACAGAGGATGAAATGGTTGGATGACATCATCAACTCAATGGACATGAGTTCAAGCAAATTCAGACAGACAGTGAAGGACAGAGAAGCCTGGCATGCTGCAGTCCACGGGGTCACAAAGAGTTGGGCACAACTTCACAACAACAATATGTAGAATCTAAAATATGTTACAAATGAATTTATTTACAAAACAGATTCACAGACACAGAAAACAAAGTTATGGTTACCAAAGGGGAAAGTGGGTGGGGGAGGGATAAATTAGGAGTCTGGGATTAGCAGATATAAACTACTATACATAAAATAAACAACACTGTCCTACTGTACAACACAGGGAACTATATTCAGTATCCTTTGATAAACCCGAATAGAAAAGAATATGAAAAAGAATTTATATATTTTAGTTGCAGTATCTGGGGCCTTGGGATGACAGATTCAAGTTTGGCAGTGTGCAGGCTACAGCAGACGTCTCTGAGATGTGCCACTAGAAATCGAGGAGTTTCTTGTCTGAATCATCAGAGACTCAGCTCTTGCTTTCAGGACCCCAGCAAACATCCTGGCTCTGACCACCTGTACTCATGGGCATAGAGGAGCCAAATCTCACACCCTCCGTCCAGCTCTCCGAGAAGACCGTCACACGGTCACTGCAAGTAAAGCTGTATCTGTAAGGGACTGGCTTCCGTCTACGCACAGTAAGACTGATGAGAGCCCATCCACGCCTCCTTGTGTCTGGCCTGGCTTCCCATGCATCCCCCTCCATTTTCAGGGCACCCTTCCTGGGGACCCACGGGGCTGGTGCACCATCTGCGTGGCCTCACAGCTCACAATGGATCATCAGCGGCAAAACAGCTCTTCTCTGTAGCCTGTGTTTTCAAGGAAGATCAGGATATCTTGACGGCAAGCTCACATGCCTACTGGGCCTTTGCTAGAGGCTTCCTTGCCCCCTGGACAGACCTTTGTCCAAATACCACAGGAAACATTTTGCCAGCAAAAGCACATCCATTTTTTCTCGAAAATATTCATCATCAGACTTCCCTGGCAGTCCAGCAGTTAAGACTCAGTGCTTCCACTGCAAGTGAAGTGGATTTGACCCCTGGTCAAGGAACTGAGATCGTGCAACCAACCAAAACAATAAATGAATGAATAAATAAGTAATTCATCGTCACTTTTTATCTGTTTAAAAGACTGTTTTTAGAGAAATTTTAGGTTTATAGAAAAACCTAGTTCAGTTCAGTCACTCAGTCATATCCAGCTCTTTGTGACCCCATGGACTGCAGCACCCCAGGCTTCCCTGTCCATCACCAACTCCCACACCCTACTCAAACTCATGTCCATTGCATCAGTGATACCATCCAACCATCTCATTCTCTGTTGTCTCATTCTCCTCCCGCCTTCAATTTTTCCAAGTATCAGGGTCTTTTCCAATGAGTAGCTTCTTAGCATCAGGTGGCCAAAGTGTTGGAGTTTCAGCTTCAGCATCAGTCCTTCCAATGAATATTCAGGACTGATTTCCTTTAGGATGGACTGGTTGGATCTCCTTGCCGTCCAAGGGACTCTCAAGAGTTTTCTCCAACACCATGGTTCAAAAGAGTCTTGTCCAACACCACAGTTCAAAAGCATCAATTCTTTGGCACTCAGCTTTCTTTATGGTCCAATTCTCACGTCCATACATAACTACTGGAAAAACTATAGCTTTGACTAATGGACCTTTATTGGCAAAGTAATGTTTGTGCTTTTTAATATGCTGTCTAGGTTGGTCATAGCTTTTCTTCTAAGGAGCAAGCATCTTAATTTCATGGCTGCAGTCACCATCTGCAGTGATTTTAGAGCCCCCCCCCCCAAAATAAAGTCTCTCACTATTTCCATTGTTTCTGTATCTATTTGCTCTNCTTAATTTCATGGCTGCAGTCACCATCTGCAGTGATTTTAGAGCCCCCCCCCCCAAAATAAAGTCTCTCACTATTTCCATTGTTTCTGTATCTATTTGCTCTGAAGTGATGGGACCAGAGGTCATGATCTTAGTTTTCTTAATGTTGAGTTTTAAGCCAACTTTTTCATTCTCTTCTTTCACTTTCATCAAGAGGCTCTTTAGTTCTTCTTTGCTTTCTGCCATAAGGGTTGTGTCATCTGCGTGTCTGAGGTTATTGATATTTCTCCCGGAAATCTTGACTCCAGCTTGTGCTTCAATCTAGCCCAGCATTTCTCTTGAGGTACTCTGAATATAAGTTAAATAAGCAGGGTGACAATATACAGCCTTGACGTACTCCTTTCCCAATTTGGAACCAGTCTGTTGTTCCACATCCAGTTCACTGTTGCTTCTTGACCTGCATACAGATTTCTTAGGAGGCAGGTCAGATGGTCTGGTATTCCCATCTCTTTAAGAATTTTCCACAGTTTTTTGTGATTCATACAGTCAAAGGCTTTGGTGTAATCCATAAAGCAAAAGTAGATGTTTTTCTGGAACTCTCTTGCTTTTTCGATGATCCAGCAGATGTTGGCAATTTGATCTCTGATTCCTCTACCTTTTCTAAATCCAGCTTGAACATCTTGAAGTTCATGTACTGTTGAAGCCTGGCTGGGAGAATTTTGAGCATTACTTTGCTAGCAAAATTGTTGTCTGAGGAAGCCTTACAAATAGCTGTGAAAAGAAGAGAAGCTAAAGGCAAAGGAGAAAGGAAAGATATACCCATTTGAGTGCAGAGTTCTAAAGAATAGCAAGGAGAGATAAGAAAGCCTTCCCCAGCAATCAATGAAAAGAAATAGAGGAAAACAATAGAATAGGAAAGACTAGAGATCTCTTCAAGAAAATCAGAGATACCAAGGGAACATTTCATGCAAAGATGAGCATAATAAAGGACAGAAATGGTATGGACCTAACAGAAACAGAAGATATTAAGAGGTGGCAAGAATACACAGAAGAACTGTACAAAAAAGATCTTCACAACCCAGATAACCATGATGGTGTGGTCACTCACCTAGAGCCAGACATCCTGGAATGAGAATCAAGTGGCCCTTAAGAAGCAGCACTATGAACAAAGCTAGTGGAGGTGATGGAATTCCAATTGAGCTCTTTCAAATCTTAAAAGATGATGCTGTGAAAGTGCTCCACTCAATATGCCAGCAAATCTGGAAAACTCAGCAGTGGACTGGGAAGTCAATTTTCATTCCAATCCCAAAGAAAGGCAATGCCAAAGAATGCTCAGACTACCACACAATTGCATTCATCTCACACACTAGCAAAGTAATGCCCAAAATTGAACCTAAACCAGAGAATTCCCATAATTCCCTACCCCATACCCAAGAGTTCTCCTTATTATTAACATCTTACCTAAGTTTGATGCATTTGTTACAGCCACTGAGCCAATAGTGACACCTTATTGTTATTAACTAAAGCCCCTGGTTGACATTAGGGCTCCCTCTTTGTGTTGTACGTTCCATGGGTTTTGATAAACATCTAACGATGTCATCACTTTTGAATTTGGTTTTGCACATTTCTTTGCAAAGGGGGAAGCAGTATCCCTTTGAAAGATCTACCTGAATTTTTGTCTGTTCTGCTTTAAGTGACGAAATTAAAGGTGGCTCAGAGGTTAAAGCATCTGCCTGGAATGCGGGAGACCCGGGTTCGATCCCTGAGTTGGGAAGATCCCCCTGGAGAAGGAAATGGCAACCCACTCCAGTACTCTTGCCTGAAGAATCCCATGAAGGGTGGAGTCTGGTAGGCTACAGTCCATGGAGTCACAAAGAGTCGGACACGACTGAGCGACTTTACTTACTTTTTACTGGAAACTCTGGCACTTATTCTAAAAAGTCTCAGTTAATTTTCCAGAGAAGTCATCATCCTGTTTAGAGTGACACAAACCCATTCATCATGTCAAGGGATTCATGGGTCACCACTGAATAAAAGCCTCTTTCTAATTTCCTTCATCTTTTCCTAGTGTTCTTGTTTTCTTTCATGGCTCCGTATGCAAATATCCACTGTGTGTGACCCCTGCTTGGCTCCTGGTCCACAGATGGGACTTCTGATTGGTTAATAGTGTTGAGTGGGGGCTGGTTTCCAGGTCTTGGGGAGGTCATTGGGTCAATGAGGTCAATGACCATTTGGGGAGGCTGGCTGAAGGGCCTATAGGGAAGCTTTATGCTCTTTTTGCACCTTTTTGTAAGTCTGGAGTTATTTCCAAACTAAAAAAAAAAAAATTTTTTTAAGTTTAATCGATGAATTAAGAAGTAGAACTACAATATTTTAAGTTCTAGGAACTACAAAAAGAGCTAAACATATTTGTTAGCCTTTAAAAATGACTACTTAGACTTCCCTGGGGGTCCAGTGGCTAAGACTCTGCACTCCCAATGCAGGAGGTCTGGGTTCCATCCCTGGTCGGGGAACTGAGATCCCACATGCCACAAGGCACGGCCAGATCCAGGCTTGAGATACTGGTCATTGCTGGCCCTTTGCAGGGGTGATCTGGTCTGTCAGGTCATTTTAATGAGATTACTATGTTATGGATGGAATGACCATTTGGGCGGACGCTATTGAACTCAAAGGAGAAGTAACTTTCACCCTCCCTTAGAAGACATGAGTCTAGTCCTTATGTCAGGCAAAATCTTGCCAGGATTAAACAGGAAAGGAATTTTTAAATTTTCTTTAAAATTTTTAAACTGCTAGACTAAATTTCAGTATTCATGTGCATGTATGCCCAGGTGCTCAGTCATGTCTGACTCTTTGCCACCCCATGGATTGTAGCCATCCAGGCTCGTCTGACCATGGGATTCTCCAGGCAAGAATGCTGCAGTGGCTTGCCATTTCCTTCTCCAGGGATCTTCCTGGCCTGGGGATTGAGCCTGCGTCTCCTGCATTGGCAGGTGGATTATTTACCACTGAGCCACCTGGGTGATACTTGGAGAAGGGGACGACAGAGGATGAGATGGTTGGATGGCATCACCGACTCGATGGACATGGGTTTGGGTGAACTCCGGGAGTTGGTGATGGACAGGGAGGCCTGGCGTGCTGCGGTTCATGGGATCGCAAAGAGTCGGACACTACTGAGCGCTGAAGTGAACTGAACTGAACTGAAAACTTACCTGTGCTCTGCTATTACATTGAGTTCTTGATACCCTGTGTCTTTGGTCATAAGTCCTTAAGCATTGTCTCCCCACCCTTTCTCCAGAACCCCTAAAGCATGATATGTGTGTACTCTTTTCTGCAGGCATTCTGCTAATAATTCTTGTGGTGGAAGCCAGTGGAATTAAATTGCCAAGGAAAAGGAATAAGGTCTGCACTGCGCCCAAGCAAAAATAAAGATGGAGGGCTTCCCTGGTGGTCCAGCGGCTTACACTTCGCCTTCCAATGCGGGGGGTGCAGGTTCAGCCCCTGGTTGGGGAGCTAAGATTCCACATGCCTTTCGGCCTTTCGGCCAAAAATACAAAACATAAAACAAGCAATATTGTAGCAAATTCAATAAAGACGTTAAAAAAACAAAAAGGTGCACATCAAAAAAAAAATCTTAAAAGAAATAAAGGTAAAACTCCCGGTAAGTCAAGAAATATGTATTTGTGTATATATATATATGTATAACATGTATACACATGTTATATATGTATATTACATACATATACATAATATACATAATATAGACACATACATAATATACATATAATATATATATGTATAACATATATATGTATAACATGCATTCATGTTATACATAATACCAAGATGTAAAGGAATCCTCAAAAAGTTCAGAAAACAGAAATGATTTTAGGGAAACCTGCCTAATTGGACACGACTGAGCGACTTCACTTTCACTTTTCACTTTCATGCATTGGAGAAGGAAATGGCAACCCACTGCAGTGTTCTTGCCTGGAGAATCCCAGGGATGGGGGAGCCTGGTGGGCTGCCATCTATGGGGTCACACAGAGTCGGACACGACTGAAGTGACTTAGCAGCAGCAGCAGCCTAGCCCTGGGGTGGGAATAGGGCACCTCTACGTCCATCCTTGGCTCTTCCGTACATGTTGGACATGTGCAGGTACCACTTTGATAAAAAAAAAAAAATTAACAATAAGAATTAAACTCCAGTGGAGTATAAAATTAATTTCCACTTTAAACACTAACTTTTCCATCCCCTGAGAGGGCTGAGCAAGCCTTTTGTACTTGTGCAGTGAGAATCCCTGGGCCAGGTTTGTAAGCAAGCCTCCCCTCTCACTCACCCCCCATCCTCCCCCACTAACTCCTGCACCCCGACTCCCTGCCCCGACTTCAAGTTCCAGTGGAGAGGCTCTTTTTCCAAGGATGCTGGCTGGTTGGGCGCTGCTCGGGGCTGGGAGGCGGCGCCACAGCGCCCTCTGCTGGATGCACTGCTCTGTGCCTTCTGTCCTAACTCCAGGGCACCAACCTCCATCAGAACTTGGGGAACGAGGGATGTTTTCTTGAACTTCACGACCTTCAGAAGTATCCCCGATGTCTTAATTTTAAAATGCAGTGAACACCTTGGGAGGTTCCACTGTGAATCAAGTTAATTTAGTGTATAATATCAGTGGGCTTGTTCAGACCCTGTTTACTAGCTGGGGGGGGTTGAGGATGGCCTTACACAGCAAATGTTTATTTGTATTATTTTCCACAGTACTCAGAACTCCACGCCTTTTAGCAGTCAGTCTTACGTATGTCTGGCACCCTGTCAGGTGTTCCATGAGATCTAAATTGTTTTCATGGGCTTCCCTGATGGTCCAGTGGTTAAGAATCCACCCCTGATCTGGGAAGATCCCACATGCCGGTGTGCCACAACTATTTACTGAGCCTGTACTCTAGAGCCCACAGGTCGAAACTGCTGAAGCCCGCGCACCTTAGAGCCTGTGCTCTGCAATAAGAAAAGCCACTGAAATGAGAAGCCCTCGAACCACAACCAGAGAGTAGCTCTGGTGGCTCATTCGGTAAAGAATCTGCCTTCAGTGCAGGAGACCTGGGTTCAGTCCCCAGGTTGGGAAGATCTCCTGGAGTAGCACGTGGCAACCCACTCCAGCTTCTTGCCTGGAGAACCCCCGTGGACAGAGGAGCCTGGCAGGCTGCAGTCTATAAACACATGAAATGCTATTTTTCCTTGAAAGGATGACAGACAAATTATGATTATTCAGACTTGGAGATCTGGCCCGCATTTTCTCAAAAATGAACGTCTGTGAGCCTGACACATCCAGGGAAACAACTGACAGATTTTATTGCCAATACGAACTACAAAAAAAAATTGAATCTTGGAAAACTGGTATCTTGCTGAAATGACTGGATGTTTTCGATATCATATGATGAAATGTGTCAGTATTTGGAAGATCTGCAAATTTGGTGAACCAGTATTTTCCAAGTGACCGGTGCACAGTGTTAACAAAGGCATGTGAGTAAAAAGATTCATTCAAATTGCAAGTGAGACTAAAGATTTTTATAATTATATAGTTTTTATTGAGGTAAATTTCACAGAACATAAAAATGCACCATTTTAATTATGGAAAAGGGTACAAACCAGTGGCATTTGGTACATTTTCACAATGTTGTGTAACCATTACCCTATCGAGTTCCAGAACATTCTCATCACCCTGTACCAGTTAGGAGTCACCCCCCTCCCACCCCATTCCTTCCTCCTCCAGCTCCCGGCAACTAAACTGATCTGCCTTCTGTCTCCATGGATTCACCTGTTCTGGACAAACAGAACCCCTCACGCGTGAAGCCCTCACACGTGAAGTGCTCACGCGTGAAGCCCTCCCATGTGGCCTTCTGTGTCTGGCTTCTCGCACTGAGCATCATATTTTCAAGGCTCATCCGCATTGTAACATGTGTCAGCGCTTCACTCCTCTGGGAGCATGAATAATATTCTATTGCATGTGTGGACCATATCTTGTTTATCCATTCATCGGTGACTGACATTTGCATTTTTCTGCTTTCTTGTCATTATGAATAACACTACTATGGACAAGTTTTTATTAGAACAATTGTTTTCAGTTATCTTGGGTCTAATGGCATTGCTGGGTCATGTGGCTTAACCGAATTTATGTTAACAAATGTCTACCACAGTGGCTGAACCATTTTGCGTTCCCACCAGCCATGGACAAGGGTTCCCAATTCCTCCCCATCCTTGCCAACACTTGTCATTAATATTTTTCTTATTTCTTTTACTAACCATCCTCGTGGGTATAAAGTAGTACCTCATTGTGGTTTGGTTTGTATTTCCCTAATGACTAATGATATTGAACATGTTTTTAATGTGCTCATTGGAGACATATCTATTCTAGACTTTTGGCCATTTTCTAATCAGGTCATTTTGTCATTTTGTTTTTGAGTTGTGAGAGTTCTTTATGATGTTCTGGATATAGGCCCTAATTAGAGATATGATTTGCAAATATGTTCTTCCATTCCGTGGGTTGTCTTTTCACTGTCTTGATAGTGTTCTTCGATGTACAAAAGTTTTTAATTTTGATGAAATCCAATTTATCTTTTTAAAAGTTTTTACCTTTTTTTAAATTTTACTTTTGGTGTCATATCTAAGAATCAATTCCCAAATCCAAGGTCATGGAAATAACCTTATTTTACATGATTACTTCAGGTTTTCCTCTAAGGGTTTTGTTGTTTTAGCTCTTACATGTAGTTCTTTGATCCATTTTGAATTGATTTTGGTATATGCTGTGAAGCGAGGGTCCCTCTTCATTCTTTTGCACGAGGCTATCTATTTATCCCACCAACATTTGTTGAAAAGTATCTTCTTTCTCCATTGACTGGTCTGAACACCCCTGTTGAAAATCAATTGACCCTGGATGCATGGGTTTATTTCTGGACTCTCAATTCCATCCTGTTGTTCTCTGTGTCTGTCTTATTCTGGTACTGTACTACTTTGGTTACTGACTTTGTAATCAATTTTGAAATGAGGACTTGTGAGTCTTCCAACTTGGTACTTCTTTTTCAAGATTGTTTTGATACTTGGGGTCCCCTGCAATGCCATATGAATTTTAAGATCAACTTATCCATTTGAGAAGGCACCTGGAAGCTGTGTAGAGAATTTTGATAGAGATTGCATTGCGCCTATAGATCAGTTAGGAGAGGATTACCCTCTTAATAGTAAGTCTTCCAGTCCATGAACATAGGATCTCTTTATTTGTTCTGATCATCTTTAAGTTCTTGAAACATTTCATAGCTTTTTCAGCATACAGTTATTTCACCTCCTTGGTGAAACATATTCCTAGGTATTTTATTCTCTTTGATACTGTTTCAAATAGGACTGTTTTCCTCATTTCATTTTCATATTGTTCATTGTTTAAAATAATTTATTTTTTTATATGCATCTTGTATCTTGCAACTCTGGTGCTGATAGTTGTTTTTTTTTTTTTTTTTTGTGGCTCCTTCAGAATTTTCCATATTTAAGATCATGCTGTCTGAAAACAGAGGTAGTTTTGCTTCTTTCTCTTCCATGTGGATGCCTTTTATTTCCTATTTATTTTCTATTTCCTTTTATTCCTATGGCCCTGGCTAGAACTTCCAGTACAATGTCAAATAGCAGTGGTGAGAATGGACATTCTCAGCCATGGTCAGAAGAGGTGGTGGGTGAAGCAGAAGCCCCTCGTTCCTGAACACGGCTCCAGGAACTGGTCCACCTGTACTTTCTGAATGTACTGGGCCTGCTTTTTACAGAAGCATCTCTGTGGTCTTTGCCTCCCCTGGGTCCTGAAGGGTCATTTCTTCCAGGAGAGGTCATGTTTGCATTTTCCATGAAAGAGTTGGGCTCAGGGGCCTCCCTAGTGGTCCAGTGATTAAGAGTCTACCTTGCAAGGCAGGGGACACCAGTTCAATCCCTGGTCCAGGAAGATCCCATATGCCTCGCGGCAACTAAGCCTTTACACCACAATTAGAGAGTAGCCCCTGCTCTCTGCAACTAGAGAAAGCCTGCCCACAGCGACAAAGACCCAGTGCAACCAAAATTAAAATAAAAAATAAATTAAAAAAAAAGAGTTGGGCTCCGATGTGGTGGTTGCCACACATGACCAGGTATCTCTTCCTTTGCACAGACCTGCTGTGGCCCCTCAGCCCTCACCTCTGAGAGGCCTGAGATTCGATTTCAGAAGCCCTCTCCCAGGAAGGGCCCCCTTGTAAGCTGCACATGACTCCCCATCAGTCAGTCCTATCTCTGTGGCCCCAGGAACCTTTGCCCCCGGATGGCAGGGCTGGGGTCGTGGCCTCTTGGTGTTCTCCCAAAGCCTGCAGCCAGAGACCCTGGGGATTGCAACATGACAGGCTGACCTGGAAACCAGTTCCACAAACTGTCCCCACCGTCAGTGATCCTCTGAGTCTCTCAGCGCACTTGACGAGTGTGGGGAGGAGCAGGCGGTTATTATGCTGACTTCGCTTAAACTTGAACTTACGCAGCCACTAAGTCTTCCTGTTGTGCATGCTCACATGCAGACTTGTTAAAACTTGGCTACCCATGTAGACTGGCCCGTGTAGACGGGAGGACCCCACCTGCTGCTGTTGTCTGACGGGCTCTGGGCACCTTTGCATGTGATGAAGTAACACTCCGGGCCAAGGCTTCACTATCCCCTCCCCTCACAATCCATCCCTCACCTAACCCATCCCCTGCCTGTGTCCAGCCTGGTTTCTGTTCCATAAGCACGCGGATCCTGGTTTGGATATTAATACAAACAAATCTTGGCTGATGCTAACTATCTGATTTCCTTTTTTTTTTTTTTTCCGTTTTGTTTTGTTTCTGCGCACATTTTCTTTAGCTTGAAATGGCGATTGAAAACCTCCAAAAAAGCGAAGGGATCACCTCTCACAAAAGCGGTTTACTCAACAGCCATGTAAGTGTGCCTCGACCTGCTGGTCTGCCCTGCTCTGCCTGTTACCTACATAGGCATCTTTAAACTCAAACAGGGCGCTCCCTGGTGGCCATGACCACAGGTTCAGTCCCTGATCCCAGATCTGAGATCTGGCAAGCTGTGCCGTGAGGCCAAGAAAAAGAAAACAAGAGTTGACACCTTTAAAGTGCCAGAAAGGGGAAGGGGGAAAGCCACCCTAGAGTTCAGCAAGAATATCCTTCTACAGTGAAAGGAAGTCAAGACAGACTCTCCCTTTGTGAGAGGAGAATCCCTCTCCTGGTGGGACAGGGATTAAACTGCTTAGTGTACCTAACATCCTACCCACCAGGCCTGGCAGAGGATAGCACTGTAATAAATTCATACTCAAACAAGCCACCACCAAAAAATGACACCAGATTTTATGGGGGCTGCCATAAAGGTTCTTGGCTAATTCTGTGATTAGCTCTTTGGGGAAAAAAAAAAAAGGTAATTTGAAGGAATTCCTGGCTGTCCAGTGGCTAAGACTCCAGGCTCCCAACGTATCATGGGTTCCATCCATGGTCAGGGAAATAGATCTGACACAGTGTGGCCAAAAAAAAAAAAAGGTAATTTGAGAAAGGGTAAATCAGCTAAATCCTACTGATCTTAGCTGCATAAGACCCTTCTCTGATGGGGACACTGTGATCACAGGTTCCAGGCCAGGATGGCGAAAATGGCCTTGCCTCCCGTTGGCTTTTCAGGGGCAGGATGGGGGCAGGAGCGGGTGACAGCGCAGAGGCTCAGCTTCCAGGGACAGTTGAGGAGGGAAACCGCCAGTCTCCCCCAAACCCCTCCCTGTTCCCTTTACCTAAACTCTCTGAATTCAGCTTTAACATAACTGGAAATTGGTTCAGCATTCTGAAGAAGGGACAGGTGGCAGCAGTCAGAACGTGCTTTTGGCATCTTTTCTCAGGCACTTGGCTTGGGATGGGACATTCCTTGGAGAATTAAAACATCAAAGAGAAGAAATCCCCATTAGTCAAACCCGACCCCAAATGTGACCCCAGCAAGACTTTTATCCTGGCTTAAGTTCAAGGTGAACTGTTCGGGCTGGGGCAGGGGGTGGAGGGGGCAGAAGCCCCACCCACTAGGGAAAGATCCAGAAGCTTCTGGGTTTGTGGAGGGGCAGGGCACAGGCGTGGCCAGAAGCTGCAGCCCCCAAGCTGAACCCCAGAGGAGAAGCAGCCTTAGACTCCAAGCAGAGAGTAGCAAGTCGTCGGGACACATTCTCTGCTCTGGGACCAGGGCTCTTCAGCTCTGGAGCGGAAAGCGCAGCAGAGGCACCGCGTGCGACGCCCAGCGCTCAGAGCGGCAGGAGGAAGGCAGGTTGGGCGGCCCCGGGAAATTTACAATGTCTCCGCGAAAAGCAGAGGCCGCTGTCTCTGGCCGCAGGGCTGCCTCTGACTTTCTGACACTTCTCTCTGGAAGGTGGGCCTGCCTTGGGACCTTCCCCCAAACTAGCATCCATTCTTGAGTTTCAACTCCGAGCAGAAAGAACCTCTCTGAGTCCGTTTTCTCCTTTATGGCTTGTTGAGTCTTTTCTTCCATCGGGAGCTTGAGAAGTAGGATCTGGGGCTTGGCGACTCAAAGAGGAGAGGAATAAGGTCTCTGGAAAGAGTGACCCCGCACGCTCACTGGTGGAAAACCGACAGGAGCTTGTCTGGGCCGGGAGAACCAGGAGAGAGCTGGGGTGGGGTCTGGCGGCTGGCGGCTGTGTCCTGCAGGGAGAGCCCTTCGTGGTCCTCCCCAGCCATGCTCACTGGAGACAGTTGACATGGGCACCACCAACCGCAGTCCCATGCCCAGGGAGACGAGCCTGGTGTGGGGCAGTGAGATGCCCGGGCCCCGGGAAGACTGGCCTGTGCTTCCAGACCCATTCCGACATCAGGGTCACCTGAGCTCCCCAGACTGCCCTGGGGGCTTGGACAATGGGGTGTGTGGGTTGAAGGGACTTTCTGGCCTGGTGTGGGAACCCCCGAGAGAGAAAGTGGGCCCCAAGGCCTCTCTGAAACAGGAAGGAGCGGTAATTTGGTGGCAGGAAACGAAGAACAGCTGTTTTGGAGGAAGGAGGCTCTGGGGATGGAGACACCATAGCCTGCCAGGGTGTCTGCGGCCTCTGGGTGTAGCCACACTGGCCAGGCACACACCACCCCCCAGGGCTGCCCCCTGCTGTCCCCCAATCTGTCTGGAGAAGGCCCCTGTCTGGGTCCTTGCAGAAGTGACCTTGGCCTACCTGCATAATCTACTATTCCTCCCCTGGGAGAAGGACCTGCTTTTAGGTGAATCATTCAGATTATATGACTTTGTTTTTTTAATCAAGAAACACGTATCGTAAAAAATGATTTAGCCTTCAGTAGTGGCACTGTGACAGGGCCATGCCCTGCAGTCTGGGGTGGGGCTGGGCTGGAGCTGGCAGCTCTGGGGGCTGGTCCTCTGCCCAGAAGCTGCTCCAGGTCACGTGGCAAATGCCTCCAGTGGTGGTTGAGGTTGGACTGCTATGTTTTGGAGTCTCTGAAACCCCCTCACCGCTCCCCTCAGCTGCATCCTCAAGTGTCCAAGGTGCCTGCCTGCCTGGAGGAGCAGCACCACACAGGTGTTCAGGGCTGGACCCCAACCCCCACCCCAAGCCCACACCTCCCTCGCCTCCCGCCAGCTTCCCAGCTCACCTAGGACAGCGAGGCCCTGCCGGGGGCTCTACCTTGCCTTCCCTCCTCCTGCTGCAGCCACACCCAACGCTCCAGGAGTGCACCTTCAGAACCACCCAGAATCGGACTCCTCCCACCCCTCCCACCACGGCCACAAGCCTCTCACCCCACCCTCAGCCCCCAAATCTCCCGGACATAGTAGCAGCCACCTGCTAGCCAGCCCTTGCTCAGCTTCCAGGCCCTTCTCATGGCAGCTGCCGGAGAAAAACCTGCTAAAACCTGGGTCAGGCCCCACCCTTCCTATGCACACAGACCTCCAGGGCTCCCGCCTCCTTGGAGTAAAAACCTGAGGCCTCCCATGGCCCAGGAGGCCCTGCACGACCTGCCCCATCCCCTCTCTGCCCTCCCTTTCTCCCTCTCTCCCCCTTACTCACTCTGCTTCAGCCACCTGGACCTCCCCACTGTTCTTCCAGCACACCAGGCACAGTCTTGCCCCAGGGCCTTTGCATACGCTGTACCCTCTGCCTCGGCACCTTCCCTCAACTCACTCCCTCGGCTCCTCCCCCCGCCCCATCCCTGGAGCTCCCAGCTCCCTCTCCTGGGTTTTCCTCATAGCAGCACCAGCTCTCATTCCGGGCATTTTACTTAATTTTTGTGGGTCGAGCCTCCAGTGAGAATGGGCGCTTCTGCAGGGCAGGGGGCTTTTGTCTATTTTGATCACAGTTGTATCCCCACCACCCAGGGCAGGTGGGTGGATAAATGTGTGGGCTCAGTCACTTCAGTTGTGCCTGACTCTTTGTGACCCCATGAACTGTAGCCCGCCAGGCTCCTCTGTCCATGGAATTTTCCAGGCAAGAACACTGAACTGGGTTGCCATTTCCTATTCCTGAGGATCTTCCCAATCCAGGGATCTAACTGGCAAATCTTGCGTCTTCTGCATTGACAGGCAGATTTTCTACCACCAGTGCCACCTGGGAAGCCCAGGAGGATAGATGGATAGATGCAAAGCTGAATTATATGAACAGAGCGAGGGTGGCTCAGGAGCCACAGTCAGGAGCGTTTGCTCCCAAGAGTAGAAAAAATATCCTGAAGGACAGAGGCGCTGGGTGGGTGGGCAAGTCTGGTCATCGCGGCCCCCCCCCCACCGTTTATAGGTTAGGAGCATATGTGTTCAGGGGTCCTGTGCCACCAGGGAGCCCAGAGCCAGTGGGGGTGTTGGGTTCTGTGGCTTTCCTCATTAAAAAAGGGGTTTGACCGTATCATCAAGAAGAGTGCAATCTAGACAGATCACAAATGTGGCTAAAAACGTACTTTTTCCTGGAAAACATTCTCTTTGTTTTATTTGCTGCTGACATAGAAGTCATGCGAATATCGGCAGAGAAAATGGTGCAGAATCACCCAGAACCAAAAGGTGATCCTGTCACCCTCTTGCTGTGCTTGTGTGCTGGGACCCCAGCGGTGGGTTTGCCGGGGGTGAGGCAGAGCTCTGTAGGGAAGAAACTGGGCCTCCTGGTCGCGTAGTGTCACTGACGAGTGATGCTCAGCGGGTGGGGATGACGCCAGGTCACGGCATCCAGCAGTGCGCCTGCGTAGACCCCGCGGTGCTTGCTCAGGCGGCAGGTGAGGCTCTGCCTTCACGGAGCCTGTAGACCGTCCCCCAACCTGAGCACAAAACTTGGCCATTTGTCTTCCTCTCTCTCTCTTTCTCTTTCTGGGTTGTGAGTACAGGTACATCGGTGATGTTCCCTTACCCTGGGCACCGTGCTGATACACCGTTGAGCTCGCCTTCATCCGTCTTTCTCTTGGCATCGGATGATCTCTGTCCCCATGGGTTTAGGAAACGTTTGATGTGCAGGACCTGGGGGGCTTTCAGTGATGATGAAGACATATCCTAAGGTCTCCGTCACGTTCAGGTTTTTATAAATTAAGTCAGGGAACCTGAAAGTCAGGCTAGAAATAGAGGGAATAAACATATGAGTAAACAGAAGCTACTGATGAATGAGTGTGCCCAGGTCTCTTGACTCCGAATTGGTGACGGTAGCCGTGAGTCTCCGGGTCACGTTCGAGGTGGGGCAGCACGTGACGTGTGATGGTCTCAGTGGGTCCATGTCAGCATTGGGCATGTCTTCTCCGTCCAGCTGCAGTGGCTCCTGGATAATTACGAGACCGCCGAGGGCGTGAGTCTCCCTAGAAGTTCACTGTACAACCACTACCTGCGGCACTGTCAGGAGCACAAGCTGGACCCGGTGAACGCCGCCTCCTTTGGGAAGCTAATCCGCTCCGTGTTCATGGGCCTGCGGACACGGCGGCTGGGCACCAGGTGGGTCCCTGGGGGAGGCTGGCAGCCCCTGACCTGCCTGCCCACCCCCTACCCTTATCCAGACACCCAGCTTTCAGAGAATGCGAGGCACCCTCCTCTCCACACCTCCGATGTCCACAGCTCCAGGTGTACCTGGACTTGGTCTGAAGGGGTAGCAGCCAGGCCACCCCCAGTGGGGAGGGGCAGTGGTCACTCATCTCCTGGGGACAGGACACAGGCTTCCCCTCAGCTCTCTCTCTCCATTTGAAATTTTTCATAGTAACCAATTTTTTAAACAGCAGCCTCCAGGTTGTCTAGCAGAGTGGGATTCACTGTGTCTTGATGCTTTTTGCTGAGCCTGGACTGGCCCACTGCGGGCTGCCCTTGGGTGACAGCAGCCAGGGGCTACCATGAGCAGGAAACTTACCTCACAAGAGCAATCGGGTCCTCCTGCTAGAAAAAGACAGCCTTGCTATGCTCAGAGCAGGGGCTGGCCCATGTGTGAGGCCACCCTGCGTGGCCTTGGTGGCCTGCCAGGGTAGGTGAAGGGTTCACCTGCACCCTTTGTGAAACTGGCATCCTGGAGAGCTCTCTGCCACCTTGGGATCCTTGACAGAGGAGATTCTTACAAACCATGAATGGATGGGGGGAGGAGGGACAGCTGGGCCCTGGTTTCAGGGACATGACCACTGCTGCCCTGGGCCTTTCCAGTAGGCTTGCGGGGCCTCCACCTTCCCAGGGTCCTGGATGCCGCCTCAAGACGGGGGCTCAGTCCCTGCTGTCCGCCTCTCAGCACTGGTTCTACTCACACTTCATGTGGGAGGGGCGCAGACTCCACCTACTTGCCCACGTTTCCAGCTCGGGAGACATGGCAGCACGGGAAGCAGGGTGTCTGCAGGCCGCGTGTCTGTTCCCTCCTAGGAGTCCCTTCTGACCTGTCTCCTTAAAGTAATTGTTCAAAAGCCTTTGATCATCATTTCCCCAAAAATAAACTAAGGTAGAATCTCCCAGAGAGCAAAGTCTACAGAATTTCCTGAACTTCTCTGACCACGGACCGGTCTGTGAACACTCCCCACGTGGTCCAGGGAACATGGGCCCCAAGAGCCCAGGGAGGAGGCTGGGACAGAGCCCCGGTCTCGTGGTTCAGGACCCCTGCGAAGAGAGCTGACCCAGATGTTTGGTTCCCAGGGGCAACTCCAAGTACCATTACTACGGGATCCGCCTGAAGCCAGACTCGCCCCTGAACCGGCTGCAGGAGGACACGCAGTACATGGCCATGCGGCAGCAGCCGGTGCATCAGAAGCCCAGGTGGGTGAGCTGCCTCAGGCCAGCCTGAGGACCAGCCGGCCTGCCTGCAAGTTTTCACTAGGGGCAATGGAGGGAGGGGGTTTCTGGGCCACTGACCACATCCTGGAGGTGGATGAAGGTCAGCCTTTCACTTCCACTGGGCATGGAGTGAGGCCAGCAGGACACCTCCGATGCCGGGCCTTTGTTATGGTCAGTGAACCCACACAGATCTATCTTTGTCACGCCGGGGCCACAGCTGACGTTAGGGTTCACTCTGTGTGTACATTCTGGGAGTTTGGACGGAGCTGCAGTGACATGCATCCACCGTCGCGGCCACACAGAATAGCCTCACTGCCCCGAAGCCTCGCCCCCCCACCCCCGCGTTGCGCTCCTCCCCGTCAGCCTCCAGCAGCCACTGCTCTTTGTTTTACTTGCCCCTCTGTTTTGCCTTTTGCATAGTGCCATAGAGTTAGAATCACAATCTTGCGTTTTTCCTCCCTGTCTACAAAGAAAGAAAGAACATTGAACACAGCCCCAGAAGCAGGAAAAAGA
>SJYQ01008422.1:40164-52972 GCA_006410935.1 Redunca redunca
CCTTCTTGCCCCCCCCCACCGGGCCCCCACTCACCTGGTCCGATTGATGCGATTGATATTCTGAGGACCATCCCAGGGGTCTGTCCCCACTCGCCCCTGTGGCTTCCGGAGGCGGTGATACGCCCACCACTAGGAGGCGCCCGCCTGCTGGCCCCCTACTTAGGAGCTCTCCCTGGGGCTCCCAGGCCCCTGAGGGTGGGGTCCCCACCCCGTGAGAGTGAGGGGGCCAGGCTCTGAGCCTCATTTCCCCAAGGCCTTTCTGTAAACACCCGTGTCTGTTAGTGCTGGGGAACCTCCGTCTTTTTGATAAGCTGGCCTGTGCTTTTTATGCCAGTAACAGGAAAATAGCAAAACCATTGCCCTTGTCCTTTGGCCTTGCCTTCCTGGAAACTGTTCAGTGGAGTGTTCTTTTAGAGTCTGTGTTAAGGTTTGAAATTGGGGTATCTTTCTTTTTATAACACTGGGATTTTTTTTGGTTTTTCAAAAAAAAAAGTGTTTAATTTATTGCAAGCTGTCTCAAATTTGGAAGTCGGTAGAATACATTTACACACATTTGTGTGTATCAGGGGCTCTCCCCCTCAGCACTGTGGGGTGTGGAGCAGCGTCCCCTACCCACTGGCTGCCAGAAGCCCCTGGTCATGGTAGCCACAGATGTACCCAGACATGGTCTTACGTCATCTGGGGCAGGGTCGCTGGGGTGAGAACTGGCAGTGTAGACATGGATGAGCAGAGATGAGCAATGCGGGGCTGGCACCGGTGTCAGGGTCCACTCAGTGTTCCTACTCAGTGGCTCCCTCGTAAGAGCCCCAAATTCTCAATCTCTTCTCGTCTATGTTGCTTATTCTCAGTGGGGGTGATTTCCACGGTGTGTGCGTCTCTTGCGCTTGAGCTGATTCTGATGGGGGAGGCTGCCTTTCTCACAATTAATACCATGGCTTGTGTCCCCAGGTACCCTGACACAAGCCATCCGCAACTTTGCCAAGAGCTTGGAAGGCTGGTTGACCAACGCCATGAGTGACTTCCCACAGCAGGTCATCCAGACCAAGGTAATGGTCAGGGTCTGGGCCTCCAGACCACACTGGTCACCCCGGGAGTGCCTTGTGCTGTGAAGGGAGGGGACTCCTCTCTGTCCTGGGGGAACCTGAGGGCCTCGGCTCCACAGAAAGCAGGCTGCTCCCGAGTGTCCTAAAGATAAGGGGTCCTTCCTGAAGGGCCAGGGATGCCTCTGGTGGAGGGCAGGTGCTGGCAGTTGCTGGCCTGACAGAAGGTGTCTTTGCTGGGAGACTTTTGGGCTGAATTGGAACAAATTGAATATTTCTCTGCTCACTGTAGGAGGAGGATTCAATCTCTTTGTGGTCGCCCTTTTTGCTATAGCCTTGACCACAGATGAGACCATAAAAGGTGGAGACAAGGCCTCCTTGTAGAGAAGAGGTGATCACGTTCCTCTTTCAAGCATTCATACAGCCTCACACAGGTGGGGCTAGATCTGGGCATCTGGTCTGCCTGTCCCCACCCTCAACCTGGAATTGATCCCTGAGGCCAGTGAGTCTCAAACTTCAGGATATACAGGAATTGCCTGCGAAGCTGTTGAAAATTTCAGATTTCAGTAATTTCTTGGAGTCCAGTGGTTAGGACTTTGCAGTCGCATTGCTGAGGACCCAGTTTCAGTCCCTGGTAGGGGAACTAAGATCCCACAAGCCACATGGTTTGGCAAAAAGTAATAATTAAAATGTTTTGAAAATAAAATGGAAGATTTCCCTGCCACACCCCCAGAGTGGCTGGTCCAGTGGCACCCTGGAATCAGTATTTTTACCATCCACCCCGGAGAGCTGCTATCCTGAATTCTGCCTCACTCGGGCTCAGCATCCACGATAGATGCCACTCGACACATGTCCCTCACTGATCTTTTGGGGTCTTTGAGCCTGTCCAGAGGGTGGGTCCCTGCCGGAACCACCCTTCCCCACCCCTCCTCCTGCACTCTCCCTAAGCAGACACAGGCTCACCTCGGGCCTCCTCCCCAGGTCGGTGTGGTGAGTGCCTTTGCACAGACCCTGCGGAGGTACACGTCCCTCAACCATCTGGCACAGGCGGCCAGGGCAGTGCTGCAGAACACCTCCCAGATCAACCAGATGCTCAGCGACCTCAACCGCGTGGACTTTGCCAATGTGCAGGTGACTTCTCCCAGGCACCTCCCCCACCAGAAGCAGGCATGGGAACCCACTGGCTGAGCTTCCACCCGCTAGAAAAATACAGAGACCCACCAAACTTAGCCCACAGCAAACCGGGCACCTCACTGGGGCCCACATTTCTGTTGCATGGGAATGGTTGGGGTTGAAGCCCTCCGAAGCCAGTCTGGGACCCCTGGGTTCTACTCTGTGATCATCCCCCTGGCCTCCATGCGCTGGGACCAAGACCTTGATCTGTTTTCTTTAACAGTTTGCCTTCCCCGTGCCATGTTTACGGCTCTCTTATGGGCTTAGAAAAGTACAGGCTGCCGTCAGATGGGTCCTGCTGCCATATCTATGTCTAGTTCAGGCCCTGAGCTGATCCATGAAATAAACACACACGCACAGAGGGGCAGCCAGTTAGAAACAACCCAACGGGAGCTTCCCTGGTGGTCCTACGGTTAGGACTCTGAGCTTCCAGCGCGAGAGGCACACGTTCCCTCCCTGGTCTGGGAGCTAAGATTCCACATGCTGCTCCAGGCAGCACCCCCCCAAAAAAACCACAAAGCAAAGATGAGGTACAGTCTGAGCTTCAGATCCAAGAAGCCGGGATGTAGGCCCTAGAAGCCTGCCAGGTCCCCTCCTAAAGTCCTTCTGTCTCCACCTCATGAAATGGGTATTGTGCTGGAAAAGGCTGAGGGCAGTGGGCATCTGTGCTCACGTGCATCCAGCCGGGGGCCACGCTCAGGACGTGTCGCTGACCCAGCACACCCACGCCCACAGGAGCAGGCCTCGTGGGTGTGCCAGTGTGAGGAGGGCGTAGTACAGCGGCTGGAGCAGGACTTCAAGCTGACCCTGCAGCAGCAGAGCTCCCTGGACCAGTGGGCCAGCTGGCTAGACAGTGTGGTCACCCAGGTCCTGAAGCAGCATGCAGGCAGCCCCAGCTTCCCCAAGGCCGCCCGGCAGTTCCTGCTGAAATGGTCCTTTTACAGGTGAGTGTGCGCGTCATCTCCCAGAGAGCTGGGGAGGTGGAGGGGGCTGAGGTCCACAGATGCAGGCCAGCCTTCGGGACTCATTCCTGGGGGCTCCCAAGGACAGGCCCTCCTGGGACCTCAAACTTGGTTACAGAGGTTTCTTTTTTTTTTAATTAATTTTTTTCATTTAATTCACCATCTTTTTAAATTAATTCATTTATTTATTTGTCTGTGCTGGGTCTTAGTTGTGGTGTGTGGGTTCTAATTCCTTGACCAGGGATTGAACCCAGGCCCCCTGCATTGGGAGCGCCAAGTCGTAGCCACTGGACCACCAGGGAGGTCCCAGGTTACAAAGGTTTCTGCAGACAAAAACCCCCGTTTCGGGCCTCCCTGCTGGGAAGAACATACCACAAGCCTTTATTTCTGCCCCTAGAGTGTCCCCACAGAGTGAGGTAAAGGAAAGGTCTAGAGAGAATGGGAGGCACAGATGGTGGCAGGTGAGAACCAGTTAGAGAATCGTAGTGAGAGGCGCCAGTGAGGACAGTGACCAACAAAATAGGGTGTGACATGAGTCTCTATCCCCTCACTGCCAATGCAGGCAGGAGGCAGAGACAGGTGTCGGCTCCCCACAGGGTGGTCCTGGGTGAGGGGTAGGTGGACCTATTGATTATTTATTTATTTATGGCCATACCCCCGCTTGTAGGATCTTAGTTCCCCAACCAAGGGTCAAACCCAGCCCCCTGCAGTGGAAAGGCAGGGTCTTAACCACTGGACCACCAGGGAAGTCCTAGGCAGGCCTATTTTAAATGATGTATGTAACTGTACTACAGGCTTCCCGGATGGCTTGGTGGCAGAGAATCCACCTGCAATGCAGGAGATGAGGGGTTGATCCCTAGGTCGGGAAGATCCCCTGGAGGGGGGCATGGCAACCCACTCCAGTATTCTTGCCTGGAAAATCCTATGGAGAAAGGAGCCTGGCAGGCTGTAGTCTATGGGGTTGCAAAAGAGTTGGGCATGACTGAGCAACAAAACTGTATTAGAATTAATTAGACGTGTGTGCGTGAATGTAAGGAGATTCCGGGAATGGGCTGGCGTGAAGTCTGTTTGTGAAGTCTGTACAGAGGGCTGGTGGGCCGGACACTTAGGTGGGAGCAGATGCCACCGTCTGCAGGTGGGACTTCTTCCTCCTCTGGGAAACTTCACTTTTGCTCCCAAGGCCCCTCAGCTGGCCAGGTGAGGCCCAGCCGTGGTGTGGAGGCTAAGCTTCTCCTCCTCTAGTCGAGAGATGGTGGACAGCAACCACGGCGATCCCCAGACTCAAACGGAACTGAATCACTGCCCATCACTGACACAGGAAACCAACCGCCACCGAAAGGAAACATGGGAGGGAAAAACAGGGAGAAAGAAAGAAGACTGTGAGAAAGAGGGCCCATGAAAGAAAAAAGAGAGAGAGAAAGACCCGAAAGGATCAACTCATGCAGTTTACTATCCTGTTGACAGGACATTTTTTTTTAAAGAGAGAAATCGGAGGGAAAGAGAATAATAAAAACATAACCAAGAAAATATCTCAGGGACTTCCCTGGTGATCCAGTGGTTAAAACACTTGCAAGGCAGGGGATGCAGGTTCAATCCCTGGTTGAGGAACTAAGATCCCACATGACTCAGAGCAACTAAGGCCATGCCGTAAGTACTGAGCCCGTGAGCCACAGTGAAGACCCAGGGCAGCCAAAATTTAAAGAAAGAAAAGAAGACATCTCAGAACTAAGGGCTCAAGTCTCCAAGAGCTGCCGGGTTCCCCGCCCAGTGAAGGAGCCCGAGCCTCCCTGTGACATGCAGACACCGGCACCGAGAAGAGCCGATCGTGAAGGTTTTCAGAGAAAAGACAGCAGGTCGTATGTAGGCCAGGAGCCAGAGCAGCCTTCAGGCCAGGGTGCCGGGGGCAGTGTCGCCAGGAGACCCAGGGAAAACTATTCCTCCCGTGCAGTTCTCACCTGGGCAGACAGAAGCGGGAAACTCGGGCTGAGGAGGACCAGCCTGGAGGGGCCCTGTGGGGCATTCCAGTTCCAGGCAGTGGCAAACACAGGGAAATGAGTCGTTTTGTCACAGTTGAGCCCAGGAAGACCGCCAGCTGTTCTAGACGCTGGGCAGCCCGTCAGCCCACTATAGCTGAGGGTTCAGATCCCTGTCCGCCTGGCAGTCTACCAGGCCCGCTCATTTGCAAACGCTTAGCAGAGCTGAGCAGAGGGGTCAGAAGGCTATTTACTCTCCGACTCTTATCAGCGTATTCTGACCCCTCAGATGGCTATGCTGGCCCAGTCACTCCCAGTCCCCAACTCCATCTTCACGTGCTGCCATCCTCAGATCCTTTGCACGGCCCTCCCCTGCCAGGAATGTGCTTTCCTCAGGGAGCCGTGTGGCCCAACTGTCCTCAGGGAAGCCTGCAGGCCTCTCCTGTGAAGTGGCACACCCCTTCTCACCCTCCATCCCCTGCACCCGATCTTCTTCCATTGCCCGTCACCTTGTCCTCTGTGTGATTGTCTATTGCCTGTCTCCCCGACGATTGGGAGTGCCCCCTCACGAGCCAGGCTGGGAAGATTCCACGTGCCTTGGAGTAACTAAGCCTGTTCGCCACAGCTACTGAAGGCCACATGCGTAGAGCCCATGGTCTGCAACATGAGAAGCCACTGCAGTGAGAAGCCGGCACGCCACAAGCAGAGAGTAATCCCTGCTTGCTGCCAACTAGAGAAAGCCCATGAGTAGCAACAAAGTCGTAGCACAGCCAAAAATAACAAATTTCTAAAAAATAATGTGCCCTCTGGACGCAGACACTCACCACCCGGTGCCTCCTAGGGCATCTTGGAGCCACAGCCAGCTGGAGCCAGCTCTCCATTTCCACTGCTGAACCCACCGGCCTTCAGAGTGTGTCTGTCTACACACTGGCCCCAGAAGATGCAAAAAGGATTCAGTAAACCGATTAGTTGTCAGCTGTCTTTACTGACTCGCAAGTAACAACAGTTTCGCCTGTTAAAAGATAAACTGAGGCTTATTAACTTTTCAAAAGATTCTCTGAGCAAACATTGCTTTGAACCGAGCAGCATCGAAGCCAAGATGGTGAGGAGCCTCCCAAGGCGGGAGCAAAGGGAGAGATGATTTGATGGCTGCGGCTGGCACGCACTGACTGATCTGATCGGGTTGTGGATGCTTGGACTCCAGGGTGATGCCCTTGGAACCCAGGGTGATGCCCCCTGAGTTCCATTACTGTCACGGGTGGTATTCACATTGTGGGTCCCCTCCTGTCTCGTCCCTTTCTGCTTCTTTTCTCGCTGCCACAGCAGTTAGACATCACCGAGGGTAGGTGGGTTCTGAGATGGCACATCTGGGTGTGTAGTCCAGACTGTGTGGTTGGGCACCACATCATCCCTCTAGATTTCTCTGTAAAGAGTGAGATAGGAGAGCTCTTTGAGCAACACAGTTTACCAGGCAGATGGCACACAGCACGTCAGCAGCAGACATGACTAATAAAACTTTACTTACGGACACTGAAATGTGAATTCAGGTACTTCTTACGTGTCGTGAAATAGAATTCTTTATGTATTTATTTTGAAGTATAGTTAATTTCCATTACTGTACCAATTGGAATTTTTTTTTGACACTTTTCCCCCAACCATTCAAAACTGTGAAAACTGTTCTTGGCACGCAGGCCATCCCAGACCAGATGACGGGCTGGATCCAGTCTGGATCGGCCACAGTTCGCCAGCCCCTGCTTTTGGATGAAAGCAGTGAAGGCACCCTGAACTTGAGCCGTGTTTTTAGACGCCTAAAGCCACTGACTAGGGACATGGCAGGGCAGGGGAGGCGGGGTGGTCCAGGCAGCCGGCTGACGCCCTGTGGGCCAGCTTGGGGCTGGAGGGGAGCCTGGCGTCCTGGAGGTGCCAGCCCGTGTCTGCCGCTCCAGCTCCATGGTGATCCGAGACCTGACCCTGCGCAGCGCCGCCAGCTTCGGCTCCTTCCACCTCATCCGGCTGCTCTACGACGAGTACATGTTCTACCTGGTGGAGCACCGGGTCGCCGAGGCCACTGGGGAGACGCCCATTGCTGTGATGGGAGAGGTGAGAGCTCCCCACCCCACCCTGGGACAAGAGGGCAGGCCTCGGGGTCCAAGAGGACACATCGAGGGGCTCGGGTGTGGGGGTCAGCAGCTGGGAGAGAGCTCGCCTGCCCGTTGGACTGACACAGGCAGACCCTGGCTCCTGTCACCTCCTTATGAGACCCCGGGCAGGGTTTCCTGCCTCCTGGTGGTAGAGCACACAGAACGTATCATTTACCTTTTCAGTCATCTCACAGTAAACAATCAGATGGCATTTAGTACATTCATGACGTTATGAAACCCCCACCTATCTTGTTCTAGAACATTCCACCACCCCAAGAGAAAACCGCATTCCCACTGGCAGTCCCATGTACCCCTTCCTCCAGTCCCTGGCAGCCACTCACCCCCCGTCTCCATGGATCTGCCTGTTCAGGACGTTTCCCAGCCGTGGAGTCACAGCCTGTGTGTCCTCCTGTGTCTGCCACTCTTCCCGAGCTTCGTTTCTCAGGGCCCGTCCATGTGGAGCGCCAGGGCTTCCCTCCTCCTCATGGCAGAGTACTCTCTGGTTGCCTGGCTGTTTACCACCTGGCTGACCCATCACCTGTTGATAGAGGGGCTGTTTTAAACTTCTGGCTGGTGCGGATCATGCTGCTGTGAGCATTCCTGCACACGTTTTGTTTGAACATCTGCTTGAATTCTTTGGGGTACATACCTGGGAGTGTATCTCTGGGTCATGACGAGTTTGTTTTGAGGAAGAAACAAGGTGATTTTAGTGCACAGAGATTTTAGTGCATGATAAGCAGTGAGAGAAAGTGGCCGTTCCTTCCCTGAGCACTCAGAGGTCACAGCCTCTGTGCCCTTGCTAGCCTGGGCAGTCGGCACCCCCTGTGCCCTCCAGCCACTCCCAGGCAGGGCCTAGAAAGTGTCAGAGGGGACAGTCCAGGCCCCTGCAGCTTCAGGGCCATTTCTCAGGGCATAAGCCCCCTCGCTTACAAAGCCAAAACCAGTTTCCACTGTAGATATGGCTCACCTTCCCCGGGAACGCCCTGCAGAGCCCCTCACTCTAAGCCTCTCTCTTTCAGTTCAACGATCTGGCCTCCCTGTCGCTGACACTGCTGGACAAAGGTGGGTGTGTCTGGGCGTTCCCTCCCATCCTGGGCACAGTGGAGGTGGGGGCGGCCCCTAAGGCGGGGCCCTGGGCAGCAGCCCACATGTCCACTGGGGCTCAGAGCAGAAGCACCCCCGCTCCTCCTAGATGGCTGTCCTGCTCCCCTGGCCGTCCACACCAGGCCCAGAGGAGCAGGGCCACGGACGGGACTGGGGCGGCTAAGCGCCTCCTCCCTCCATGTCTGGAGAGGGAGTGGGGCAGATGGGGCAGGGAGCACCCCCGGGGCCTATTCCCTGCCCCACGGGGATAGGAGGCCCAGCACCCGAGGGGGACCCTACCAGGTGCCTGACCCAGGCGCATGGGCGCTGGTCGAGGGGTGGTCGCGGTGAGGAAGACCCCCAGTCAGCCCAGACCCGAGCCAAGGCAGGGCCCTCACCTGGCCTGTTCGTGCCCCCCACCCCACCTGACCCCACAGATGACATCAGTGAGGCCCACTCGGAGACCCGAGGACGGGGCGAGCCCCTGGTGAAGCGGGAGCGCAGCGACCCCAACCACCCCCTGCAGGGCGTCTAGCTGGGCCCCCAGCTCCAGGCCTGAGCTCCGCCACAATAGTGCCTCTTAGACAAGTGACCTTTACTCCGAGTCCAGGCGCCCTGGGCCAGGGTACCCATAAAAGACACCCTCCTCTTCCTCAAGACGAAAACCGATGTGACCCTGGAGGAACTGCGCGCCAGGTGCCCAGGGCCTGAGCTGCACACTGGGGCACCCAGCCCATCTTCTCCTCCTCCTGAATCTCCTCCCCCTTCAGCACACACCCCGGCTCAGAGCTGGAAGGGGCCGGGCGGTGTTGGCCAGTTGCTGCCTCCCCTCCCAGCTGGAAACTCCAGTGGCCCCGGGGAGGAAGGGGGTGTCCCGCAGCCCCCCTCGTGCCCTGCAGAGGTCAGGGGCCGTCTTGATCCTTGCCTCATGGCCTGCTGCCCAGCTGGTCCCCAAGAGCCTGGTCTCTAGATGCCAAAGGGTTCAGAAGCAGCTGCCAAATGATCCCTGGACGGGGCTCAGCCCACAGCCCCACATGGCTCAAGAACCAGTCACCAAAACAGGCTCCCTGGTGCCAAGACCCAGTGGGACCTTTCCATCAAACCCAGAAGCTTGATCTGCAACCGGAAGGATTGGGATTCTGCCCAAGTTCACAGCCAACATCAAGCTCAACGGTGAGGTCTGGAATGAGTTTGTTCCAAGGAGTTCGGGAGATCAGTGTCCCCTCGGCGCCTTCCGAGGGCAGCCCATCCAGCCAAGCCTGTGCATGAACAGCTGTGTCTAAGCCCCGCTTCACAGAACCTTCCAGATTGCCTCCCTTTGAAGTAGCGATCCCTGAGCACTGTGACTCCAGCAGGTCCCATCTTGAACTGCTCAGAGTCCAAACTCTTCTCTGGGGACAATGAACCCCAAGGCCCGGCTCGGCCCCGAACTCTACACGCTCTGTGTCTGCATCCCTCATAATTTAACCTGTTGCACCAATGGGCCTGGGCCAGAGGGCTGCCCCCACAGCAGCTGCAGAGAAGATGACAAGCCTCTGGTCTAAGAAGGCCCGGCTTCGTTTCTCTTTTTGAAAATATGTTCATACCGATAGTTTTGTGCTCTAATTGTTATTAGAACGTTCCTTATGAATGTGTGTATGGCAGTATATCCGGTCCCCTGTGGTGTTTCCTCATGCGTGAAGAAGGTACTAATGGAAACTCACGTGGCCTTGCAAACCCTGCTTCTCGACAAGCAGCGCTGTGCATCCATGTCCTCAAGTGCACTGGGCAGGGAGCTGAGGGGAAAGATGAGAAATCTCATTCTAAGGAACCAGCAGCCTGTCATGGTGACCACCAAGTGCATCTCTCAAGACTGCAGACTCAGATGAACTCAGACAAAAAGAATGTCTTTAAAGATACTTCTGCTTTGCTGGGAGACGGTCAAGTTCATGGTTCATGGATGGTCATGCCTGCCTCCTCCTCCACGTTTCTGCCTTACGCCCTGTCTAGTCCTTTGCCGGATTCCATGAGAAGGAATATAAATGACATAAAGACACCAGACTTTAGAGCCCATTCTTGTTTTTTGTTGCAATAAATACACTGAATGTACCCACTGAGGGTCACAGTCCACACTCCCACCCCTGCCCTGACCCCATGGCCCTGGAAGATTCAGCACCCCTTCCCGCAGGCCCCTAGTCCTAGGACAGCGGGGCGGCCCAGACCTGGGCTCCGCGAGCCTGGGAAGGGGCAGGAAGGAGATGGCGCTCTCCTCCGGCTCCCTGGGGAATGTTCCAGAAGGGGCAGTTTCCCTAGGCCGAAAGGACAACAAAGCAGCTCAGCCCAGAATGGGCAACACGGTGTGTCCAGGCTAGTCGTTCAGAGGTGCAGCATAAGCCCAGCTCCAGCCGCTGACGCAGCCCATTGTTTACCAGGTGTATCTGGTAAAGCGGGGCAGGGGGCATGGGGTGGACCTCAGAACCCCCTGAGAATCAATGCCTGAGCCTCTTGCAGAATCACCAGGCCCCAGCCCGAGAGCCTGGCTTGTGGCATTAAGGTGGGGGCTGGGCATCCATAACTGTTGACACCACCTTCTCTGCAGGGGGTGGGGGCGGGCATGGGGGGACGCAACACAGGGGATTGTGGGACTTTGGAGAAATCCTGCAGAGAAGAGTGATGCACTCAGGAACCAGGAAGGGCCCAGGGGCAGGAGGATGTTCTAGAAACCTGGACGCAGTTCTCAGTTGCCCGTAAAAGCTGCTTCTAGGGGGCGAGGCAGGCTCCCCGCACACCACTGAAGTCGCTCAGCCTCGGCCCCAGCCCAGGCCTCTTTGTCCCAAGTGGCAGCCCAGGCAACTCCAGGCTGCATGAAAATTATCCCAAGCTGGGAACCCCAGGGCCTGCGCTTGGCTTAATGCCTTTGTGATCCCCATCTTGAAATTCCTAAGAATTTTCCACCAAAGGGCCAGTGCTTTCATTTCACACTGGGCCTCACAAATATTGTGGCCAGTCCTGGGGAGGAGTTCCCAGGACCCAAGCACGCAGCCTCCCCCTCAGCCAGTGGCCAGGCCCCAACTCTGTTCAATGCCCTGCCAGGCTCTGAAAACCCAGCGGAGCCCAGAGGTGTCCCCACCCTCTCATGGTTCAGGATTTCAGCCCATGGCCCCTGAGCAGCATCAACCCTTGCACAGAGCAGGAGCCGCACCCCCAACCTTCCCCCTCAGAGATCCCAGCTGGGGCCAGGCATTAGGGTCCCTGGTAGGGGAGGGCACCTTAGGGCCTGGGTAGCTGGTGAGGCTCATGAGCACAGGTGATGCCCACATGATTCCTGCCCCAGGAGCCAGAGAAGAGAGATAAGGAGGGGAGCCCACTGAAGGCTCCTGGGTCATCAAGTCCCGTGATGGCCCACTGGGGAGTGCATAAGAGGGACCTGGTCCTACCAAGAGCCTCAGGAGGTCCTGACCAATCACAGTGGCTTCTCTGTAGATGCTTTGGTCCACTCTTTTTGATGATCTTCCAAGATAGGTATTAAGTACCCCCATCCACTGTCATACCCATGGGAAAATCGAAAGTTACTGGCTGGAAAGCAAACAGGATGGCTGGAGCTCCTGCAGCCATATTGGACCCTGAGGTGGACCTCATACAATAGGGTGGCAAAGCAACGAGACAGAGGAGCCTGGGTTCCCAGGGCCCCAGTGAACCCTCCAGTCAGAGTTCAGTAAACCACCATTTAGGAGGGTTGCAGGGGGACCCACTGATGTTCTTGCTTCTGAGAACTCTCTGGTAGCAAGAACTCTGAAGACGAGTATGTGGTGCACTGCATATGACGCGCACACACACAAGTGTGAAGCTGCAAGAGTGCTAAGAGGGATTCTCCCGGCTGGGAGTGGCACCCCCCTGCACCAGTCTTCCTCTCGCTTCTCTGGCTGTGCCTGTCCCCACTCCCTACACCTGGGTCCTGCTCCTTCCACACCCTCTGTGACCTCGTCCACATGCTGCTGACTCGCTCAGCATCCAGACCTCCTGCCCAAATCCCCACCCCAATGCCCGAGAGCCCCCATTTTAATTTTTATTGGACTATCACCGACTTGATGGACATGAGTTTGAGCAAGCTCCTGGAGCTGGTGATGGACAGGGAAGCCTGGTGTGCTGCAGTCCATGGGGTCACAGAGTCGGACACGACTGAGCGACTGAGCTGACTGATAATTGGTTTACAGTGTTGCATTCGTTCCTACTGTACAGTAAAGTGAATCAGCTCTACATATATCGTTTCTTTTTTTGATTTCCTTCCCATTTAGGTCTCCACAGAGCATTAACTAGAGTTCCCTGTGCTTTATAGTAGATTCTCATTGAGGTGGTGAAGTGAAGTCGCTCAGTCGTGTCCGACTCTTTGCGACCCCATGGACTGTAACCTACTAGGCTCCTCCGTCCATGGGATTCTCCAGGCAAGAATACTGGAG
>SJYQ01008426.1:17460-30610 GCA_006410935.1 Redunca redunca
GGATAGGTAAACAGAATGCTTCAAGGATAAGGTAGCACAGGCAACTAAGGCAGAATCAAGAGGTCAGCAAAAAGACTTTCTTTCCACTATCAACTTAATTTTTAAAAGCACCCAGAGAGCAGCAATAGCACTGTCTCCCCAGCAACTCTGTTTTTTGCCACAGGAAAAAGTTGCCTGGTCTAAGCTGTAGTACAGCTGACATGTGCCTCCCTGCAACCCAGCAACATGCTCCACATAGATGTAAACCTCACAGCTTACGCAAAGCAATCTCGAGAATCCAGCTGAGGTGAGTCTTGAGCATTCTGTCACATAGTAAGAAAGTCTAAGCAGACCAACTCAAGGATTCCTAGGACTGTGGCCAACACAGAGACCATGGGGGCATATGAAATGGCAGTGGCTATGACACAGCATTTCAGGTTCACAGTAACTCATAAGCATTATGCCCTTGATAACTAGAAACTCTTGACTACAATAATCTACAATGTGTGCAGCATTTAGCTGAGACTTCAGGAAAGTGGGCAGAATTATCTAGAAGAGATGAAATTTGAACTTCAAATTATGTTCATTTGCTTGGATGTAGCAAATGTCTGTTTTGGAGAATTTTTGGATCTTGTGAAACTTATGCATGCCAAATTCCCAAAGTGAAGGAACACAGTGACAGGCGTGATGGTAGATGACTTTACTTTCTGGGTTTTTGTTGTTGTTGTTGTTGTTTTGAGTTCACTTTCTGAAGCAGAGACATATAATCTAAGTAGAAGTCTGCTTGGGCACTGTGTGCACCACTCATATCAGAATATGAGTGGATTCATGCTCAGCTGAGCAAAGTGGTGAAATGTGTTGGGTCTACTTCCACTCCAGAGGGTTTATCATCTCAGATGGCAGCTGCTTCAGTCCATGCTCGGAAGCCAAACCTTTGGATCTGCACCAGATTCAGCCATGTCGGGGGCGGGGGCGGGGGGGATGTTTTCAAGCCATAGACAGCGTACTAGAGAAACAGGGAGAGAAACAGCCATCTCAAACTCTTCTGTGGGATAAGCTTCAAAAGAACAATAAGAAATATGCAGGAGTTGTTGAATTCAGAGCTTCAGAAAATAACTTCTAAAGGGAGCATAGAAAACAATATTCTAGATGTCCTAGGCTTATATAAGAGCTTCTTTCTCCTCCCCTCACACCACTTGAAAGGCTGTGGACTTTGGAGCTATCCCTAGGGCTCTCTTGGTGCACAAAAACAGAATATTGATTGGGTCAGAGGGGCAGGGTGTCTACTCTCCAGAACTCACGTCTTCATTATTTAAATCAATGTGTACCTCCTCTTCTTTCCTTTTTAAAAATAGTTCTTAATTGACTATAATGCTCTTGTTTCCAAAAATCTTACACTTAAAAGCTACTGTGATTAACTTAATTTAAAAGTAGCTGAGGCGAAAATATACAATGGAGAAAAAACAATCTCTTTAACAAGTGATGCTGGGAAAACTGGTCAACCACCTGTAAAAGAATGACACTAGAACACTTTCTAACACCATACACAAAAATAAACTCAAAATGGATTAAAGACCAGAAACTATAAAACTCCTAGAGGAGAACATAGGCAAAACACTCTCCGACATACATCACAGCAGGATCTGCTATGACCCACCTCCCAGAGTAATGGAAATAAAAGCAAAAATAAACAAATGGGGCCTAATTAAACTTAAAAACTTTTGCACAATGAAAGAGACTATAAGCAAGGTGAAAAGGCAGCCTTCACAATGGGAGAAAATAATAGCAAACGAAGCAACTGACAAAGAATTATCTCCAAAATAGGCAAGCAGCTCATGTAGCTCAATTCCAGAAAAATAAATGACCCAATAAAAAAATGGGCCAAAGAACTAAACAGACATTTCTCCAAAGAAGACATACAGATGGCTAACAAACACATGAAAAGATGCTCAATATCACTCATTATCAGAGAAATTAAAATCAAAACCACAAGGAGGTACCATCTCACGCTGGTCAGAATGGCTGCTATCAAAAAGTCTACAAACAATAAATGCTGGAGAGGGTGCGGCAAACAGGGAACCCTCTTACACTGTTGGTGGGACTGCAAACTAGTACAGCCACTATGGAGAACAGTGTGCAGATTCCTTAAAAAACTGGAAATAGAACTGTCATATGACCCAGCAATCGCACTGCTGGGCATATACACCGAGGAAACCAGAATTGAAAGAGACACGTGTACCCCATGTTTATCACAGCACTGTTTACAATAGCCAGGACATGGAAGCAACCTGGATGTCCATTGGCAGACAAATGGGTAGGAAAGTTGTAGTAATATACACAATGGAATATTACTCAGCTATAAAGAACACATTTGAGTCAGTTCTAATGAGGTGGATGAATCTGGACCCTATTATACAGAGTGAAGTAAGTCAGAAAGAAAAACACCAATACAGTATATTAATGCATCTATAGGTCAGGAAGCAACAATTAGAACTGGACATGGAACAACAGACTGGTTCCAAATAGGAAAAGGAGTATGTCAAGGCTGTATATTGTCACCCTGCTTATTTAACTTATATGCAGAGCACATCAGGAGAAACACTGGGCTGGAAGAAGCACAAGCTGGAATCAAGATTGCCGGGAGAAATACCAATAACCTCAGACATGCAGATGACACCACCCTTATGGCAGAAAGTGAAGAGAAACTAAAAAGCCTCTTGATGAAAGTGAAAGAGGAGAGTGAAAAACTTGGCTTAAAGTTCAACATTCAGAAAACAAAGATCATGGCATCTGGTCCCATCACTTCATAGGAAATAGATGGGGAAACAGTGGAAACAGTGTCAGACTTTACTTTTTTGGGCTCCAAAATCACGGCAGATGGTGATTACAGCCATGAAATTAAAAGATGCTTACTCCTTGGAAGGAAGGTTATGACCAAGTGTTATGCCCAAGTCGCGAAATCTCCCAATGACCACCAGGGAGCCGGTATCTGATGCAAAAGCAAGAGTTTTTATTACCAAGCTCAAGCTGGGGCTCCCACTGGCATCGAAGCAGCGGTTATAGGGAGGGAGCCCCGAGTTTTGGGTTACACTGCTTTTATAGGAAATATTTAGGTAAAAGGGTAAAAAGGGGGCATTCAGGCTGAAGGACAACTGACTGGTTACTTAAGGGGGTGTTCAGGCTGAAGGATAACTGGTTGGCTACTTTCTTCTATAGGGTTTGTGTGTGGATTCTTGATTGGTTTTTACTTTCAAGGTAAATCACAAGTCTCTGAACATAAAGTCAGGAGGTTTAGCCTAAGGGCCCATTGGCTCGTGAGCAGTGGGGCAAGGTTAGGTAATATCCAAAATCTAAGTCTGTTTGCCCAGAACCTTTACAAAATGGAGTTCTTTTACAAGATGGAGTAGCTTAGGCTCTTCACTAGCTAGATAGCATATTCAAAAGCAGAGACATTACTTTGCCAACAAAGGTCCATCTAGTCAAGGCTATGGTTTTTCCAGTGGTCATGTATGGATGTGAGAGTTGGACTGTGAAGAAAGCTGAGCGCTGAAGAATTGATGCTTTTGAACTGTGGTGCTGGAGAAGACTCTTGAGAGTCCCTTGGACTGCAAGGAGATCCAACCAGTCCATTCTGAAGGAGATTAGCCCTGGGTGTTCTTTGGAAGGAATGATGCTAAAGCTGAAACTCCAGTACTTTGGCCACCTCATGTGAAGAGTTGACTCATTGGAAAAGACTTTTATGCTGGGAGGGATTGGGGGCAGGAGGAGAAGGGGACGACAGAGGATGAGATAGCTGGATGGCATCACAGACTCGATGGACGTGAGTTTGAGTGAACTCCAGGAGTTGGTGATGGACAGAGAGGCCTGGCGTGCTGCGATTCATGGGGTCGCAAACAGTCGGACACGACTGAGCGACTGAACTGAACTGATGGAATTTAGGAAGATGGTAATGACGACCCTATATGCTAACACAGCAAAAGAGACACAGATGTAAAGAACAGATTTTTGGACTCAGGGCACTCAAAGCTGTGTACTGGGACAACCCAGAGGGATGGGATGGGGAGGGAGGTGGGAGGGGAGTTCAGGACAGGGGGTGGGGCGGGATACATGTACACCTGTGGCTGATTCATGTCAGTGTATGGCAAAAACCACCACAATATTGTAAAGTAATTACCTTCCAATTAAAATAAATTAATTAAAAAAATAAAAGTAGCTGAGTGCTCTACTGATGTACTGAAATTACTCAGGAACAAAGATGAAGGTGAAGGCATGTACCATCTGGCTCTTGGTCAGGTGTGTACCAGTGAGCTGACTGATCTCTCTTATGACTATTCAGGAAAACGGCAATATCCTCTGTCAGTAGCTCCATAAAAATGGTGTTAGTGTTGTTCTGACTACCCATAAGCAGAATAAACAGACTGCCATTCCTGGTACCAACATACCTCCAAGTACCAGTGGATGCTGGGTTGCAGAAATATCAGTTTCCTCTTTTAACCAATATTTTTACAGTAATGATGTTCTCTCTGCTTTCCGATTATAACAATTACATATGTTGTTCATGGAACAAACTGATACCAGAATACCTCAAATGTGGCCTGCATGAATGAAAATTCCACTGCTAAAAAGCCTCACACCAAACTGTCAGAACTCACCAGGGACTCTCTCCTTGGGACTCTCTCCTTTCTGTATTCCAAGAGTGTGTGAGAGTTATTTTCCAACACATTTGTTTTTGAGTTTCAAATTAAAGTAGACTCCACGGAAAGGAGGGTTTTCTATAGATTAATCTGATTAGCAAGACACTGGATCCTACAGAGGCCATAAGAAGAGGAAGCCTGAAGCCTCCACTTAAAACAACCAGAAGCCATGCAGCAGTCCTCACAAACGGTCAGACATCTAACACTTTACAACGTGAGTTTAACCAGAAAGAGAAAAACGAATGGATTACTTACATAAAGCTGCTAACAAGAGAAAACTGGGCCTCTTCCCACCGGTTAATTTGGCGTCAGTTTTAAAAGGCGCTGTTTTAATAAGACTTAAGAAAACATTTTCTAACACATCAATATGTTGTGAAAACTGTCATTTCATTTGCAGCTATCAGAAAACTTTTCCAAAGTCTTAAAAATTGATGTAACTAATTTGTCTTCCATATTGTGTCAAACATTGCTTATGTGGCATTTCTTTTTTAAACATCATTTTTAAAGAGTAACCTTATTGTTTAAAACATTAAAGCAGAAAACTGTTTAAGAGAACTAGTAAAAAAAAATCCCACACTCTCACTCCCAGATTCTTTTCTAGCCGCCCTCTTGCCCGGATCTACCACCTTCGCCCATTTTAATGCTAGCCAGGACTCCAAGGGAAATGGTGGACTGTAGGATATTGGGGGGAAGAGAGGAGGTGAAATTGGAAGCAGGAGAAAGAGATGATTCCCCAAAGAAGGAGAAATTATCTATTCAACCCGAGAGGCTGATTCTCCCTGGTAACCCGAGAAAGACGAATAGAGATTGCAGGAAGAAGATACCAGTTTTATTGTCTCTGATTGGCAAATATGAAAAAAAAGATTGACAGTATCAAATGGAGGGAACGCAGGGGGCGGGCTGCAGTGTTAAATGGGAGGAGTAACTGAGGACTCGAGCTCATTGATGACGCGGCCCTCACGTGACCACGAGTCGACGTGTGCAGAAGTCCTTATAGTCCAGGGCCTGTTTCCCAGGAGCAGCTCCCTATAGCTGGAGAAGGAGAAAAGTGCCCGGGATCCTTTCAGGTCAGTATAAAGCTGGGCGCTGCCTTCGGGACGCTGGGGTCTAGGAGTCAGATAGCAGAAACCGAGCGTAGCCGGTACTACTTTCCTAACACCACGGTTCCGCTAAACTTCCATTTTTGTGCAGGGAATTTTGGGCAGTTTGGGGGTGGAGAGGGAGAAGGGTAGCTAATTGAGGATCCCAAGAGAGACACAGAAACAATTTAGGAACAACTTGAGTCGCTCACTCCCAGCCTGAAGGGAACCGGTGGGCACCGGGGAGGGAGGGCGGGGTTGCCTTAAAAGGATCGCGAGGAATAAGGACGTGGGGAAACTTTTAGACGAACAAGGCCTAGAATTGTTAAAGGGACCCGTGGTTCAGGTACTGACCTCACCGAGCAGTCTTGTCGGTCTGCAGGACTCTTGGTCTTTGGGGAGCGACCCAAATCGACTGAGGGAAGAGGGAGGAAAATTCCCTGGATCCCTGCAGGTCAGTGTAAACGTGCAGTTGCCTCCTGTTCCTGGGGTGGGGGTGGGGGTGGGGGGCTGAGTACGGATTACACCGAAGCCCATCCCGGGGTCACTGCAGCCTCTCCCCATCCGGATGAAGCGCCAGAGGCCTGTGCAGAGCCTGCAGCGGAAATGGGGCGGGGGAAGGGGGAGACTGGGGAGACGTGGAAGGCGGAGGGGAGGCCAGAGACTGGACCAGCCGGTCTCAGGTGAGGTAGGAGGTTGGAATGGCTTGGAAAGCCTAAAAGGGCGGGAGTGTTGGAGATCGGAGGCGAGGGAGGGGTTAATTGCTTCCGCGCTGCTCGCTGCTCTCTGCTCCTGTTTCGGTGCTAGGAGAGGCCTGTAGCAGGGCCTGCTGGGAAATGGTGGGCTGGAGCGCGAGGAGAGAAGATGGAGCTGGAGCGGGAGGGGGAGGGTGAGGAGGGGGAGAGAGGGGCGGAGCCAGGGGAGTTCAGAGCCTGAGGATCTAGCCTTTTCTAGTTGGAAAACTTGGACAGTTAAAAAGACCTAAATGAGAAGAAGACAGTCTCTATGGAAACCCATACTCTAGCTGCTGGTTCATTTGCCTGGCATCTAGGTGTTTTGTTCCCTTGTTTTCCAGGGTTAATTTATTCAAAAAGGAAATCGAAAAATACTCAACATGCAAAAGTCTTGTGGAGAAAATGAAAGAAAACCACAGAACATGCCAAAGGCTGAGGAAGACCGCCCTTTGGAAGCTGTACCACAGGAGGCAGAAGGAAATCCTCAACCTTCTGAAGAAGGTGTAAGCCAGGAAGCAGAAGGAAACCTTAGAGGAGGGCTGACTCAGCCTGGTCAGGGATATAAAGAGGACACTCCTGTTAGGCATTTGGACCCTGAAGAAATGATAAGAGGAGCAGATGAGTTGGAAAGGCTTAGGGAAGAGATAAGAAGAGTAAGAAACAAGTTTGTGATGATGCATTGGAAGCAAAGACATTCACGCAGCCGTCCTTATCCCGTGTGCTTTAGGCCTTGAATTCTTTTTTTGTCCGATATTAAAATCTTGCCCCAGCTTTCTGTTAGCATTTCCTGATGTATCTGTGACTTTTGCTTTATTTTTAATCATCTGGTGGAGTTTTGTTTTAGGTATAGTTTCCTTGTTTTCAGCATCTGCATTTTGTATTTTGACACATTCTCTAGGTCTATTTTTTGATTGGGAAATTTCACACATATGCATGAAAATATGTTCATTTCATATTGTAAAGTAAAACATAACAGGTTACAAAGCAGCATATTTAGTACCAGCTCACATATGTAGGAGAAAGTCTCAAATTGTGTGTGTGCGCGCGTGTGTATACATACATGCATATATCAGAAATCTAACTGTGCTTGTTTCTGTGTGCTGTTTTTTTTTTGCTTATATGTATTTTTTAATGAACACATCACACACACAAAGAGAATTAAAGTTTTTTTATTAATTAAGAGTCAATCAATTTGCAACCAGCTTATAAGGGCAATGGGGGCACTTAAACTCTTGATAAAAGAATTATTAAAAAAATGTAAACCTCGAAATACCTCTGGATCTCTTAGCCAGAGGAATAAAACTGGCAATTATTACAGATATACTTGCTTAAGACTTGATCTTTTCATGGGAAAACACTTGTCTCACAGGGCTGCTGTGGGGAAGAAATGAGGTGACTGAGCTGTACCTGGTGGGCTCTTGTTCCCACCTAGGCATATAGAACCCCAACCCATTGTAGAACATCAGTTTTGAGGGAGGGTCCTAGTGTGACTCAACCTGTGCTCAGAAACAAGTCCAATAGGCAGGGAGGTGGGGTCTTCCATGCCAGGCCTCTGCTGTTGAGCTCCACCCCTGGTTTCCTTGGGTCCTGCCATGCCTGCTGGGCACTGGAGTCCTCCAGTGCCAAAACCCCACTGAGTTTTCTGGTGTCCCCAGTGGGTTGAATCCCTACTCTTCTAAATCTCTCTGCTTTATAATGATGCTTAACGCAGTGGGAGGACTTCTCAGGTGGCTGAGTGGTAAAGAATCCGCCTCTAATGCAGGAGACTCAGGTTCGATCCCTGCGTCCCTGAATCGGGAAGATCCCCTGGAGAAGGAAACGGCAACCCACTCCAGTATTCTTGCCTGAAAAATCCTATGGATAGAGGAGCCTGGCGGGTTATAGCCCAGGGGGTTGCAAAGAGTCAGACATGACTTAGCAACTAAAAAACAACCACCACTGGGGGGCTATTGCAGGATTGCCTGGGCCACAATGTGATGCAGAATTCTTAGCAATAGTCCCATCCAATTTCAACCACAGGATACCTCATCCATAGGAGTCAGACATGATGAGTCCATTTTGGGAATTGGACTAGAGTTCAAATTTGAGTAAAAGATGCCACTCTATAGTCCGAGTTTCCGCTTTAAGTCTAAAAAACTGAAGTTTTGTCTTTTGTGGGATGATCTCTCCCTGAAGGCTCCTGGCAGGCCTGTCCTACTGGTTTAGAAGACTCAGAATATGTGTAAATTGCAAAAAATAATACAGGAAACAGACCTAAGGGAACAGTTCCCTTCATCCCATCCCCAATCGATAATGTGGGGAAAAAAAACTTGAACGGTAAAAGCTTTACAAATACACTTAAAGTAGAATGGCTACTATATAAATATTAGAAATTATATTTTCCCTACAGAATAAAGGCTATCTTTTCCTTCTGATATCCGCACATACTTGTGACACATCATGTTTCAATATTTAATTGATTTTTGCTAAGGAGCCAGTTGTTTAGTCACTAAATTGTGTCCAGCTGTTTTGTGACCCCATCGACTGTAGCCCACCAGGCTCCTCTGTCCATGCAATTTTCTCAGGCAAGAATATTGGAGTGGATTGCCATTTCCTTCTCCAGGGGATCTTCCCAACCCAGGGATTGAACCTGTATCTCCTGCATTGCAGGTGGATTATTTACTGCTCAGCCACTAGGTTTGTGCAAATTCTGTCATTGACTCAATAATCTTCCACAAGTTCTTTTATCATTCTAGTATTATGATAAGCAATTCCAGGAAGAAACAGTTCATGGAATGGATTGCACTTCAAATGTTTTATCAAAGCCTTGCATAATTACCTGCATCAGAATCACCTGGGGAGCATCTTTAAAATACTGATTTCTGGGCCCCACCTAAGACTCACTATCTGGAGGTGGGCTGTGGAAGTTTCAGTTAACAACTTGTTGGTCAAGCTGGATTCTGGCTGGAGAGAGATGAAGGTCCAGGAACTCACTTGCCAGCATCATAAGACTGGTTGAATCCAGCCCCCTGGCACTGAGGAGTGGCACTGAGGCAGGATGTAGAAGGGCTTCAGCAAGGAGGCTCACCCCTCTTCAGGATGGTCTGACACTGGCTTCTCTGCTCCAGCCTGCAGCAGGTACCAAACTCTTCTAGACTGATGGCCAGGCTGTCCTGGACATGTGTACCTGAAGGATCATTGTCCCCATTGCAGGTCAGAGCACTAGACTTCCTTTCTTTCCTTTTTCCTTCACAAGGAGGCTTGATGGGAGCTTTTTTAACTGTTCGAAAAACTTTATTTTTTTTTTTAAGGAAAAGCATTTTGTTTTAAATATAGTTGTGTGTACATGTCAATCCCAAACTCCTAATCTATCCCTTCCCCAATTCTTTTCTCTGGTAAAAAGTCTGTTCTCTAAATCTGTGAATCTGATTTTTGTGTGTAAATAAGTTCATTTGTATCATTTTTTTAAGACTCCACATATAAGCCGTATCATATATTTGCCTTTCTCTGTCTGACTTACTTCATTTAGTATGATAATCTCCAAGTCCATTCATGTTGCTGCAAATGGCATGGCATTATTTCATTCTTTTTAATGGAGTAATATTCCATTGTATATATGTACATACCTCAGCATAATAAAGGCTGTATACAACAAACCTACATCATACTCAATGGTGAAAAGCTGAAGGCATTTTCTCTAAGATCAGGAACAAGACAAGAATGTCTACTCTCTCCACTTTTATTAACATAGTTTTGGAAGTCCTAGCCATGGCAATCAGACAAGGAAAAGAAACAAAAGTAATCCAAATTGGAAAAGAAGAAGTAAAACTGTCACTGTTTGCAGATGACATACACACATAGAAAGTCCTAAAGATGCTACCAGGAAATGACTAGAGCTCATCAATGAGTCTGGTAAAGTTGCAGGATACATAATTAATAACAGAAATCTCTTGAATTCCCATACATTAACAACAAAAGATCAGAAAGAGATTAAGGAATCAATCCCATTTACCATCACAGCAAAAAGAATAAGATACATAGGAATATACCTACTTAAGGATGGGAACTTTTAAAGGGAAAAAGACTTCAAAATTCAGTAACTGAAAACATTGGCTTTGACCATCTTTGGCCAAGGGGGATAGGTCTTAAACAAGATCTGCCTCATGCCTCTCCCACCCACCTTGCTCAGACTTCCAGAAGGGCCTCTGTTGTGTCCACCTGTTTGGGGCTTCCCTGGTGGCTCAGTGGTAAAGAATCTGGCTGAAATGCAGAAGACCTGGGTTCAATCCTTGGGTCGGGAAGATCCCTTGGAGACGGGAATGGCAACCCACTCCAGTATTCCATGGAGGACAGAGGAGCCTGGCGAGCTACAGTCCGTGGGTGGCAAAGAGTCAGACACGGCTGAGCACATGCAGCTCTGAGCTGTAGTGCCTTTAGTTCTGTGTGTGGCTGATGCAGTGCTTCTGATGTCTGCGTGGGTCCAGATCCAGAGACAGAGGAGAGCCCAGGTGGCGGAAGCTTGCAAAGGCACGTGGCCCTACTGCTCAGGAGAAAAGGATTGTTGCCTCCTGTTTAAACAACCTCGTGCACTATAGGCCTAGCCCACAACTTGGAGACCAGGGTAGTCAAGTTATGAACTGGCATGAAGATGCTTTTGCAGGCATTGATGGTGGAGGAAGCGAAGCCATTGTGACTGTTGTTCTTTAGGTCTGTCGTCTGAGAAATCAATACTGCTTTTTCTGGTTGGGCAATAAGGCTTTAGGAATGCAAAGTGGTTAAGTACATGACCTTGCTGGACTTTGCTCTGCTAACTTGCTTCAGTTGTGTCTGACTCTTTGCAACCCTATGGACTGTAGCCCGCCAGGCTCCTCTGTCCATGGGATTATGTAGGCAAGAATACTGGAGTGGGTTGCCATGCCCTCCTCCAGGGGATCTTCCCGACCCAGGGATCCAACTCTTGTCTCTTCTGTCTTCTGCATTGGCAGGTGGATTCTTTACCACTAGCACCACCTCAGGTTCCAATCTGGACTCTTCTTACAGTATGTGACCTTGCATAAATCCTTTCTTGGAGACCCGTGGGTTCCCCAGACATAGAACTCTTGGGTCAAAGATAAAGTTTCCTCTCCATTACCATCATTGGTTTTATTATAATTATCATCATCATCACCATCATGATCAAGGGATAGTACTGAGTAAATACCCAGGGGATTCCTGTTGGACACATATCTCATACTGTGAAGGCTTGTAACAATCAGTGGCCAAGCCTTGGAAATTTATCCTCTGAATGGGTGGATACAATATAGTCAAAAACTACTGGCTACTTTTGAATCCTCTAATAATAAGAAGTGTGAGGACAGATTGGTTCATTCATCTGTAGAATCAGTATAACCCACAAGATTGTTATGGGAAGTAAATGCAGAAAACAATGAAATTCCTGCATATAATAAGCTTTCAGACAATATTAGACCTTTGATCATTATCATGTGTTGTCATTATCATTGTCATCATCGTTATCATCAGTTCAGTTCAGTCGCTCACTAGTGTCCGACTCTTTGCAACCCCATGAACTGCAGCACACCAGGCCTCCTTGTCTATCACCAACTCGTAGAGTTTACCCAAACTCATATCCATTGAGTCAGTGATGCCATCCAACCATCTCATCCTCTGTCGTCCCCTTCTCCTCCTGTGCTCAATCTTTCCCAGCATCAGGGTCTTTTCAAATGAGTCAGCAGTACTGGAGTTTCAGCTTTAGCATCAGTCCTTCCAATGAACACCCAGGACTGATCTCTTTTAGGGTGGACTGGTTGGATCTCCTTGCAGTCCAAGGGACTCTCAAGAGTCTTCTCAAGCACCACAGTTCAAAAGCATCAATCCTTTGGCGCTCAGCTTTCTTTATAGTCCAACTCTCACATCCATACATGACTACTGGAAAAACCATAGCCTTGACTAGACGGACCTTTGTTGACAAAGTAATGTCTGTGCTTTTTAATATGCTGTCTAGGTTGGTCATAACTTTCCTTCCAAGGAGTAAGCGTCTTTTAATTTCATGGCTGCAATCACCATCTGCCATGATTTTGGAGGCCAGAAAAATAAAGTCAGCCACTATTTCCACTGTTTCCCACCTATTTACCATGAAGTGATGGGACTGGATGCCATGATCTTAGTTTTCTGAACGTTGAGCTTTAAGCCAACTTTTTCACTCTCCTCTTTCACTTTCATCAAGAGGCTCTTTAGTTCTTCCTCACTTTCTGCCATAAGGGTGGTGTCATCTGCATATCTGAGGTTATTGATATTTCTGCTGGCAAACCTGATTTCAGCTTGTGCTTCCTCCAGCCCAGTGTTTCTCATGATGTACTCTGCATATAAGTTAAATAAGCAGGGTGACAGTATACAGCCTTGACGTACTCCTTTTCCTATTTGGAACCAGTCTGTTGTTCTATGTCCAGTTCTAACTGTTGCTTCCTGGCCTGCATACAGATTTCTCAAGAGGCAGGTCAGGTGGTCTGCTGTCTTCATAGGGCTCTTTTAAGGATTATTTAATGTGACATCTTCCTGTATATATGGAATTCTGGAACCATCCTGTTATTGGATGGGGCAATTCTTCAGGTAGGGAGTGTGAAATAAAATTCGTATTTTATGGCAAGACAATAAAAATTTAAACATAATTTTTTTTTTTTTGCCTTTT
>SJYQ01008426.1:30720-44860 GCA_006410935.1 Redunca redunca
GACTCTCAAGAGTCTTCTCCAACACCACAGTCCATAAGCATCAATTCTTTGGCACTCAGCTTTCTTCACAGTCCAACTCTCACATCCATACATGACCACTGGATAAGCCATAGCCTTGACTAGAGGGACCTTAGTCGCCTAGTGATGTCTCTGCTTTTGAATATGCTATCCAGGTTGGTCATAACTTTTCTTCCAAGGAGTAAGTGTCTTTTAATTTCATGGCTGCAGTCACCATCTGCAGTGATTTTGGAGCCCCCCAAAATAAAGTCTGACAGTGTTTCCACTGTTTCCCCATCTATTTCCCATGAATTGATGGGACCAGATGCCATGATCTTTGTTTTCTAAATGTTGAGCTTTAAGCCAACTTTTTCACTCTCCTCTTTCACTTTCATTAAGAGGCCTTTTAGTTCCTCTTCACTTTCTGCCATAAGGGTAGTGCCATCTGCATATCTGAGGTTATTGATATTTCTCCCAGCAATCTTGATTCCAGCTTGTGCTTCTTCCAGCCCAGAATTCTCATGATGTACTCTGCATATAAGTTAAATAAGCAGGGTGACAGTATACAGCCTTGACGTACTCCTTTTCCTATTTGGAACCAGTCTGTTGTTCTATGTCCAGTTCTAACTGTTGCTTCCTGGCCTGCATACAGATTTCTCAAGAGGCAGGTCAGGTGGTCTGCTGTCTTCATAGGGCTCTTTTAAGGATTATTTAATGTGACATCTTCCTGTATATATGGAATTCTGGAACCATCCTGTTATTGGATGGGGCAATTCTTCAGGTAGGGAGTGTGAAATAAAATTCGTATTTTATGGCAAGACAATAAAAATTTAAACATAATTTTTTTTTTTTTGCCTTTTGGCCTCCTCTCTTCCCACTGCTGTGCCTTGTGTATCTACATTATGGATTGCCCAAACATCCCCATCGACAGAAATACCTGCTCGTCCATAAAGAGCAACATTCTCCTAGAACCAAGAAGATAGCTCCTTAAAGGATAACATTCCTTCTTGATCTAATAAAGGGCCATGACAACGCATGACCCACTACTCACTATTACACTTAGATCTGATTTGTGTAAACTGTCAATAATATGTCATGTAATGTACAGCCCTCTGTCTCGAAAACATGTATAATCGCACTTTGACCTCTTAACAGTGAACAGTACTCAAAGCTTTCTGAGAGGCTGTTCCTGAGTTATAATCCTCAATTTGGCTCAGATAAAAATTTCCATTCCCTTCTTAGATGGACTCGCTAATTTTTTGTCAACAGGAGGACAGAAAGGAGGCAGTTATGTTAGTTTAAAGGACAATAAGCAGCAGGTGTTGGTGACTTATCGCATGGGGGAGACCCTAAGAGAAAGTTTAGTATGGAGAACTGGCTGAATCCTGATGCCATTAATTTAGCTATAGACCCCAGAGAGAGATTTGGCTGTGGAGAGAGAAGAACTGAGAAACCAGTTTATGGTAGGACATTTAGGTGGAAAATCCAAAAGTAAAGTAAAGTAGATAAAATAATGTGGAGCTCAAAAGAGAGATATAAGCTAGAGACACAACTTTAGGAGTAAACGCCTATGTGAAAGTAAAAATCATAAGATTATTTGAACATTATTGCAGGCTGAACAATGTTCCTCAATGGTATCTAGGTCTTAAATCCCTGAAACATTTGAATTTGATGAAACATGAATTTCACCTTAAATGGTAAAAAGGACTTGGCTGATGTGATTAAGTAATAACCTAAATGGGAAAAGAATTTGAAAAAGAATAGATACATATTTATGTATAGCTGAATCATTTTGCTGTACACCTGAAACTATCACAACGTTGTTAATCAACTGTGTATGTGCATGCCAAGTCGCTTCAGTTGTGTCTGACTCTTTGCAGCCCTATGGACTGTAGCCTGCGAGGCTCCTCTGTCCATGAGATTATCTAGGCAAGAATGCTTGAGTGGGTTGCCATGCTCTCCTCCAGGGATCTTCTGACTCAGGGATCGAACCCACATCTCTTATGTCTCCTGCATTGGTAGGCGAGTTCTTTACCACTAATGCCACCTGGGAAGCCATAATCAACTACACTCCAATATAAAATAAAAAGTTTTTTAAAAGATCTTGAGATGGAGAGATAATCCTGTATTATTCAGGTGGCCCCTAAGATGTAATTGCTAGTGTCCTTGTAAAGGGAGGCACAGGGAGAGTTGACTTTAGAATATGGAAACAGAAAGTGTAGACGTGCAACTACAAGCCAAAGCTATCTGGCAGCCTACAAAAGCTGGAGCCTTCGGAAGGAATCAGTCCAGCCAACACCTTTAGTTTAGTCCTGTAAAACCGAGAATGTGGAGTTCTGATCTCCAGGACTTTAAGAGAATACACTGCTGTCCTTTTAAGTCACTAAGTCTGCGGTAATTTGTTACAGTAACAATAGGCAACTAATAACATTTAGAGAATAACAAAAAAAGGTCCATGAAATAACTGTTGTTGTTTAGTCACTCACTCATGTTCGACTCTTGTGCAACCCCATGGACTGTAGCCCACCAGGCTTCTCTGTCCATGGGATTTTCCAGGCGAGGATATTGGAATTGGTTGCCATTTTCTTCCCCAGGGGCATCTTCCTGATCTAGGGATTAAACTCACATCTCCTGCATTGGCAGACAGATTCTTTATCACTGAGCCCCCCAGGGAGCCCAAAAGAACTGTAAGGGACACCAGTATTCCAGGGGCCTACAATATAACTTACTGGCTATGACCATAAGTGGTGGTGTCAAACAGATCTGGATTCAAATTCAACTCTTCACTTAAAAGCCGTGTGACTCTGGGTGAATTTAAAAAACTATATACCTAAATTACCCTGTCTGTAAAATTATACAATAATATACAATGTATCTCAAAGGACATTGTTGAGGATTAGAGGTGAATATCCAGTCAATGTACCTGGTACATTAAATACTTCATAGATCGTAGTTTTCAAGAGCCACATGTATAAGCATGATTTATAGCTGTTATTGTGTACTTTATGTTTTTAATGTGAAGATGAGCCAAACCTTGAGAGTTGCATTAGATTGTCCAGCTCAGTTTAGCAGTGTAAGAGATTATATGAGGCTTCATGTCAAGGCCTGCACTTTTTAAAAATTTTATTTATTTATTTTAATTGGAAGATAGTTACAATAGTGTGATGGGTTTTGCCATGCATCAGCATGAACTGGCCATTGGTATACATGTGTCCCCCCCAATCCTGAACTTCCTCCCACCTCTTTCCCCACTCGATTCCTCTACAAGGCCTGCACTTTTAATAAAGAATGCATCCATCTGGACTGTTGTATGTGTATATGTGTATTGCATACAGGTATATCCAGGTGGCGCTAGTGGTAAAGAACCCGCTTGCCGATTCAGGAGTCATAGAGAAGCGTGGGTTTAATTCCTGGGTCTGGAAGATCCTCTGGAGGAAGGCATGGCAACCCACTCCAGTATTCATGCCTGGAGAATCCCATGGAGAGAGGAGTCTGGCGAGCTATAGTCCATGAGTTCTCAAAGAGTTGGGCATGACTGAAGCGACTTAGCACAGCACACATACATTGGGAACAAACAGGTAAAAATACAGCTTGTTGAGGATGTGAGATGGCAGAAGAATTTTCTTCTACTTTAATAGTTACTTAATGACTGTGACAATGACACCACATTCTCTATTAAGGTCACTCTCGCCTTCCTGATCATTTACATAGAAGTGAATTATGGTTACAAATTTAATAAATTACCTCTTTGAAGGAACATAAACTTGAAATGTTTTTCAGATCCCTTGGTTCTTTCTGAAGTTTCTAAGGTAAGCTGGTGCAATGTTAATAATCTCAAAAAAAAAACTTTTCTCAAATAAAATTAGCTTTATGGTATTAATGATTTGAAAAGGAAACTATGCAGAAAAAATCCTGAGAATTAGTAAAAAATTATACTTTCGATCCCTGCTACCTTGCATAACAAAAGCAAGGTGCTTGGTAGGCATTGATGGCTGGGGGAAAAGGTAAGAGGCGGAAGGGAGGTGGTAGGAGAGGCAGAGGACAGAAAAGCAGAAAAGGCCAAGGCCTGGTGGAAGCAGGGATGGGGAATGGATGGAGATCTTCATTAGTAACCAGAGAAGGGCAAACCCCAGCCTAAGGCCGTGATGCCACTTGCAGTTCCTCAGATTGGTGAGGATGGGAATGAATGACAGGGATCCCTGCACAGATGGGTGGAGGGAGGGGGAGCGTGTATGTGGCAAGAGTGAGGTAGGGGTTCCTGCTGCACAGCCTGCCAGCCGAGAGGTGGGTGGGGGCCCTTGCAGCCATTTGTGTGTTGTGGGCGGGTGGGGTTGGCAAGCTCAGTAATGATGCGAGGGCTTCCTGTGACCAGGAGCCAAGGTGGGCATATGTCCCCTAGTTCAGGTCTTTTTTTCTGCAGTATTCACTCCCTTTTTCCATTGAGGGAAGCTGGCATCTAGCCAAGAGAGGGAAGGGGATGAACACGCTTCCTCAGAACAAAGCAGGTCTGTGTGAGCAATTGGACCAGAAACTCTGCATTTGTCATGGCATGCAGGGGTGTGGAGGCAAAGGAGGACAAAGATCGAAGTTGGTTTGGGCCTGTTTCACTGAGACCTCTTTAACTTCTCGGAAGAAAAATGATGGGCTTCCGGATGGAGACAAGAAGGCTGGAGGAGAATGGTCAGGGAGGGAACACAGAGACTTGAGAACAGTTTGGAAATAATCTGTTGCTTTTATACCCTGTCTACAGGGAAGTGGTGTATAAACATGGAGATGACCCTTGAAATGAAGAGAGAGGAGGTAAAAACAAATGGTCATGTAAGGGCACACAGTGCATTAACAAAGACAAACAAATATTTAAAATGAATTCTCTATTCCAATATGGAGGAATTTAATGGCTGGGGATAGGGGAGAGGCAGGACAGGAAGGGGCATTCTGAGACTTGAGGGGCTGGGGTAGGCCAAACTTGAATGAGACCCTTGTCTAGAGTACTGGTCTATCTACCAGGCAGTTCCATACCACAGTCTCTCTCATCTGTCTGCAGGTCCAAACATCCATTAGGTCCAAACATCTCAGTCCAAGAAGGGAAAAAGAAGGAGGAAACTGCTTGTGACTGGGGCAAGTAGGTATGACACAGTGCTGTGGGCTGGAATCCCTGGTGGCGCGGGGGTAAAGGAGTAAATATGGTCCAGGAATTAACCAGGACTTCACATTGCTTCCACCTGCCCTTCATTCAGTACAAGAGGAGACTCATAGAAAAGACTACAGGGGAAATTGTTGAACGAGACTGAGGGAATCTAGAGGTGCTCTTTGGGTATGGAAGAACGGCAATAAAGCAGATGGTTGATGGAATGGACAAAACAATAGAAAGATGTCTGGAAGAGACAAAAAAGATTAAGAAATAAATTTAGAGTAATGCATTGGAAGCAATGATAGTCCAGGAAGCAGCCACATTCCATTTAATTCTTTTTGCCTTGAATTTTTTTCCCTGTATAATTAGAGCCTGACTTTTATTTTTGAGAGGGCTTCCCTTGTGGCTCAGTTGGTAAAGAATCTGCCTGCAATGGGAGAGACCTGGTTTCAATCCCTGGGTTGGGAAGATCCCCTGGAGAAGGGAAAGGCTACCCACTCCAGTATTCTGGCCTGGAGAATTCCATGGACTATAGTCCACGGGGTTGCAAAGAGTCGGACATGACTGAATGACTTTCACTTTATTTTTGGTTGCATTCTCTAGTTACAACTGTGCTTATCTTATTTTTAAAATTCTGATGCTACTGGTTTTATTTTTATTGAAGTATAGTTGAATTACAATGTGTTAATTGTAGTTAACTGTACTAGTTAACTACTTAACTGTACTAGTTAACTACTTAACTGTAATAAACTGCACTGCTATATGGCAAAGTGACTCAGTTATACATATGTATACATTCTTTTTCATATTATTTTCCATTATGATTTAACACAGGATATTGAGTACAGTTCCCTGTGCTATACAGTAGGACCTTGTTGTTTATCCATTCTATATATACCAGTCTGCATCTCCTAATCCCAAACTCCTAATCCAACAGTCTCCCACCATCCCCCTTGGCAACCACCAGTCTATTCTCTATGTCCCCAGTTCTGTTTCTGCTCCATAGATAGGGTCATTTGTGTCATATTTTAGATTCCACATGTAAGTGATATCATATGGTGTTTGTTTTTCTTTTTCTGACTTACTTCACTTAGTCTGATAATCTCTAGTTGCATCCATGTTGCTGCAAATGTCATTATTTTATTCTTTCTAATGGCTGGATAATATTTCATTGTACATATATACCGCATCATTGTCCATTCACCTGTCAATGGACATTGAGGTCTTGGCTACAGTGAATAGTGCTGGTATGAACATAGGGATGCATGTATTTTTTTTAAATTACAGTTTTTTCTGGACACATGCCCAATAGTGGGATTGCTGGATCATATGTTAAGTCTATTTTTAGTTTTCTGAGGAACATCCATATAGTTTTCCACAGTGACTGCACCAACTTACACTCCCACCATCAGTGTAGGAGAGTTCCCTTTTCTCCACACTCTCTCCAGCATTTGTTATTTGTAGATTTTTTAATGACGGCCCTTTCTTGGAGAAAAAGGAACCCTCCTACACTGATGGTGGGAATGTAAGTTGGTGCATCCACTGTGGAAAACAATATGGAGATTCCTCAGAAAACTAAAAATAGAATTAATGTATGATCCAGCAATCCCATTCTCCAACACCACAGTTCAAAAGCATCAATTCTTCGGCACTCAGCCTTCTCCATAGTCGAAATCTCACATCCATACATGACTACTGGAAAAACCATAGCCTTGACTAGACGGACCTTAGTCGGCAAAGTGATGTCTCTGCTTTTTAATATGCTGTCTAGATTGGTCATAGTTTTCCTTCCAAGGAACCAGTGTCTTTTAATTTCATGGCTGCAGTCACCATCAGCAGAGATTTTGGAGCCCAAGAAAATACAATCTGTCACTTTTTCCATTTGTTCCCTCCATCTCCCTTCCCAGAAGTTCATCCTGTTTGGTGGAACAGTTACAAATGTGCTTGGAAAATTCCCACTTAGAAAAGCATAGAGAAAGATAATATATAATGACTTTTTATTGGTTCTCAAGTCTGTCTTGATTGAGCACTTCTTACAACCCTAATGCCTAAAGCAGTGCTTTTCATACCTTAGAGCACATCATGATCACTTGGCAGACCTATAGACACAGACGGTTGAGCCCTACCTTCAGAGCTCTGATTTAGTCTGGAGTGAAGGTGGAAATTTGCAATTTTAACAAGTTACTAGGTGATGCTGCTGCTCTGGCCGTTACACTTTAAGAACTACTGACCTACAATAGTAGCTGCTAACCATTCAATACATTTATTAAATAAATGAATGAATGAAATTAATCTTAACAACAAGTATTTGAAATACATTAGAATTACTTTTTTACAAACAGGGCATCTGAGGGACAAAGAAGTGAGGTGAATTGTGCAAGGTAAGAATTGTACCCAATTTTCTTATATCTAAAGTCATGGTTCTTCAAACTTAAGGTTGCTGGGGGTGGGGGAGGGATACTTAGGGAGCTTGGGATGGACATGTACATACTGCTATATTTAAAATGGATAACCAACAAGGACCTACTATATAGCACATTGAACTCTGCTCATTGTTATGTGGCAGCCTGGATTTGGGGAAGAATGAATACATGTAAATATATGGCTGAGTCTGTTGTCTGTTTACCTGAAACTATCACAACACTGCTAATCAGCTATGCTGCTGCTGCTGCTAAGTCGAATCAGTCATGTCCGACTCTGTGCAACCCCATAGACGGCAGCCCACCAGGCTCCTCCATCCCTGGGATTCTTCAGGCAAGAACACTGGTGTGGGTTGCCATTTCCTTCTCCAATGCATGAAAGTGAAAAGTGAAAGTGAAGTCGCCCAGTCATGTCCAACTCTTTGCGACCCCATGGACTGCAGCCTACCAGGCTCATTCGCCCATGGGATTTTCCAGGCAAGAGTACTGGAGTGGGGTGCCATTGCCTTCTCCATTAATCAGCTATACCTCAATACAAAATAAAAAGTTTCTTTTTTTTTAAAGAAGATTAAAAAAAATAAAGTTACGATTCTTAACAACTATGTTTTGCTATGGCATCTGGGTCCATTTAATGGTTTTAACTTTAAGATATTAGAAAAGTTATTACCACACTCCAGTGTTTGGATGTTTTTCCTATTAGCATTGTTCAATTTTTTTTTCTTTTCTTTTTCTGCTATAAGCATTACTGTAACCAGAAAATTCCACAAAAATATTATAAATGCCTTAAAACAAAATAATATCATAAAGTATGTTAAAAATACATATAAACAATGCTATGAAATATTTACAACATGTATTACAGATTTGGAGTTTTTCATAATATTTGGGTGGCTCTTACAACTCAATAGCAAAATGGACTTGGATATGAATGGAAAATTCAGAATAAGGGAAACATAAAATGCCAATAAACAAATGGAAACTTAACTAACAACAGAAAAAATACAAATGAAAACAAAAAAATCCTTCCTTTGTCTAATCAAATCATAAAAATTAAAAAGGCTGATAAGATTCTGTGTTTGTCTGGGTGTCAGTAAATATAACTATCGTATGCTGTGGGTAGGAATAATATATAAGCACAAGCTTTACGAAGTAGGGTTTATATACAGACATCAATTAGAACAATAATGATAATATTGAAATTTGGAAACAACAGAAATATCCATGAGTAGAGAGGACTGGTTTGATACATTATGATACACATACTGACAAGGAATACAGGCATACTGTGGAGACATTTTTTGGCTTGGTTCCAGACCACCACAATAAAGGGAATATTGCATAAAACTCATCACATTGGTTTCCCAGTGCATATAAAAGTAATGCTTACACTATACTGTAGTCTCTTAAGTATGTAATAGTATTATGTCTGAACAAAGTATGTACCTTAATTTACAAATACTTTATTGTTTAAAAAACATGAACTATCATTTCAGCCTTCAGTGGGTCACAGTAATAACAGCTATGTTACCACTATGTTACTAACAGTAACAGTAGTAACATAGTAGTAACAGTAGTAAAGATTACTGATCACAAATCACTATAATAAATACAATAATAATGAAAAAGTTTGAAATACTAAAAGAATTACTAAAATGTGACACAAAGACATGAAATGAACAAATGTTAGAAAACCAGTGCCAATAGACTTGCTTGATGCATGACTGCCTCAGACCTTCAGTTTGTAAAAATACAGTGTCTTCGAATCACAGTAAATTGAGGTATGCCCCATATAGATGTAAATATGTGAATGTATGTGTATATATGAATGAGTACCTCTGTCTGTGTGCGTATCTATACATATACAAGTATTGCCTAAATTTTTCCACCCTAATTCTAATTCACTCTAGTTTTTCCTCCCAGAGAGCTTGGGAGCCCAGCATCCCAATAGCAATAAGCACAACTAGAGTCCATATCTTGTCTTCCGAATACTGTTATCCAATAAAAAGAACAAGGACTCTTTGGAGAAATGACTGATTACATGGACAGGGCTGATAAAGAATACAACGGGCCTGGAACATTTTGCTGTGCCAGAAATCAAAGTGCTCAAAAAATGACAGGAGGGGAGCATATCAAAAGGACAAAAAGGTCAGTCTGAAAAGGCTCTTTAGAAACCTGATAAGATACAAAACAGAACAGCTACACTTCCGTGATATTCCTGCCAAATATGCATAACTTGAATCCACTTAAGAAATACTAAGCAAAGCCAAATGGAGGAGCAATGTAAAAAATAACTGAGCTACAATGTTGTGAGAGCCAAAGAAAGTTGAGGGCATATTTTATACTGAAGGAGAATAGATATGACAACTAAATGCAACCGGTGATTTTGAACTGGATCCTTTTGCCATTGTTAGAATAACTGCTAAAAACCTACTGGAATCTGAATTTAGATGATAGTAATATATCAATGTTAATTTCTTATTTTGATAATTGTATTTTGGTTGTCCTGGAAAATGTCTGTTTGTGGGAAATGTGCACTGAAGATGCTTGGGTTTATGTTTATTTTCTATTGCTGTGTAATATGTTACCGTGAGCTTTGCAGCTTAAAACAATGCTTGTTTATTAGCTCACAGTTCTGTAGGTCAGTATTCTGGGAGGGCTTGGCTAGTTCTCTGGCTAGGTCTCATGAAGCTGACATCAAGATGTCAGCTGTTCTGTGCTCTTATTTATCTGGGTGATCAGGGGAAGAAGCCCCTTAGAAGCTTATTTGGGTTGGTGGCAGAACTCAATTATTAATATTTTGTGCTGATAGGACTTATTTCCCCATCTCCTTGCTGGCTTTTGACAGAGGGTTGCTCTCAACTCCTAGAGTTTTCTCTCTGTCCTTGCATTTGGCTCCTGACATCTTCAGAGCAGCAATAGCCAAGCCTTATCATGCTTCCAAATTCTTTGACTTCCCCTTCTGCCAAAGGCCATATAAAACTTTCTCCTTTTAAAGAGCTCATGTGATTAAATTAGCCCCACCTGAATAATCTCCATTTTTCCATATATGTAACATAATAGTAGGAGATGAAAGTCATAAGGGTCCTCTTCAAATTTTGTGTACCATGGGGTTAATGGGGTCTCAGGCTGGCATTACTCTCAAATAATCTGGGGGAAAAAATTCTCTGTACAGCTTTTGCAATTTTTCTATAAGTTTGTGATTTTTCTTCAAATTAAAAGTAAACATAAAGATTTATACAGTGCAGTTCTGGTCCCAAGTAACGTAGAATAAACACTTTCTAACTCTGCAGCCTTGAACAGAGCTGTGAAAAGCCAGAGAGAGTGTGTGTTGCAGCTATTTGAATTCTCTGTAAAGGAAATATTAAACGGCAGATGTCCTGGTGAAGAATACCAGAATCTCAAATGGATAGATGTAAACAAGACCCCAAATTTCATAACATCATATTCAATGTCCAAAATACAAACCAAACTCACTCAGCATAGAAGAAACCATGAAAATCTCAAAAAGTATGGGGAAAGGCAATGAACAGACACCAATGATAGGTTGCTGTCTGTAAATATTTGCTAGTCTTTTAAGCAACTGTTATAAAAGTGCTCAAAAGAGCCATCACCCTTAAAAAACTAATTAAAATAGAAATTATCAGCAAAGAAATAAATATAAGCAATAACTTAATGGAAGTTTTAGAACTGCAAAATGCAATAACTAAATTTTAAAAGGGACACAATAGATTTAATGCAAATAGGGAGATAACAGAGGAAAGAGATAGGTAATTGGAACATAAATCAATAGATATTGCCCAAATTGAAGAGCACTCAAGATAAAATAGATAAACTCATTAGCCCTACAACTATTATAGAAATCAAGTTCATGGTTTAGAAACACCCAACAACAAAACTCTACACCTAGATGGCTACACTGGCAAATTCTACCAAACATTTAAAGAAGAAACAGCACCAATAGTATACACTCACTGTCAAAAAATAGAATATGTTGCGGGCAGGATGATGATTCTCCAAATATCCACACCCTAATCGCTGGAACCTATGAATATGTTATGCTACATGGCAAAAGGGACTTTGCTGATTTGATTAAGAATTTGGACCTTGAGATGAAGAGATTGCCCTCATTATCCATGTGAGGCAAATCTAATCTTTAAACACAGAGAACATTTCCTATCTAGGTCAGAGAGATGAGATAGAAGGAGAAAGAGAAATTGAAAATGTGGCAAGCACTTTACCAGCCATTGCTGGTTTTGAAGATGGAGAAAGAGAGTCATGAGCCAAAATATACAGTTGGCTTCTGGAAGCTGGGAATGACCTTTCGCTGACAGTCAATAAGAAAATGGGGATTTCAGTCCTACAATCACAAGGAACTGAATTTTGCCAACAGTCATTGAGGAAAGAAACAGATATTCCCCTAGAACCTCCAGAAAGGAATACAGCTCTGCTGACATCTTGATTTTTGGCAGATAAGGCCTATGAACTGGATAGCTGTAAGGTAATATATTTGTATTGTATAAAGCTCTAAATTTGTGGCAATTTCTTATGACAGCAATTGAAAACTAATACAAAAAGGAAAAAATACACTCCAACTCATTTTGCAAAGGCTGCATTACACTGATACCAAACCAGAGAAATATACTACAAATAAAGAAAAGTAAGACCAGTATCTCATATCACCAAATTAAATTTCTCAGTATAGAGAAGGAATAATCTACTGCAACCAAGTGGGGTTTATCCCAAAAATGAAAGGTTAATTCAACAGTTGAAAATCAAGCAACACAACCCACTGCATTAAGAACCCAAAGAAGAAAAACCACATGAGCACAGCCATAGATGCAAGAAATTTTTTGACAAAATACAATATCTATTAATGATTAAAATTGTGAATAGAAGTCAACGTCCATAACCTGATAAAAGGCTTCTACAAAATCCTCCAGCTAACATATTTAATGGTGAGGGACCAAATATTTTCTCTCAAGACTGGGAACAAAGCAAGGATATCCACTCTCAGCACTCTTATTCAACATCATAATGGAAGGCTTATTCTGTAAAACAGGAAAAAGACAAAAAAAAAAAAAAAGAAAGAAAGAAAAGACATAGAAATTGTAAAATAATTTTTTCCCATATTTGTGGATGACATTATTGTCTATGAATAAAACCCCAAGAAACCTATATTGGAAAAGAAGAAATAAAAGCAAATAACTGGACATGAATAACTAAAATATGGACTTCAGCACATACCTCACAACTTATAGAAAAGTAATTCAAAATGTAGTGTACTTAAATGGTAATTTACATTTAAGCATATAAAAATGAATTTAATATAAATGAAAGCATAATGTAAATCATAAAATGTAGATGCAAGACATAAGAAAATAAAGATGAACTCCCCAGATCAGTAGGTGTCCAATATGTTACTGGAGAAGAGTGGAGAAATAAATGCAGAAGGAATGAAGAGGCTGAGCCAGATTGGAAGCATTGGCCCAGTTGTGGATGTGTTTGGTGGTGAAAGTAAAGTCCGATGCTGTAAAGAAAAATATTGCATAGGAACCTGGAATGTGAGGTCCATGAATCAAGGTAAATTGGAAGTGGTCATACAAGAGATGGCAAGAGGGAACCATCAACACTTTAGGAATTAGTGAACTAAAATGGATAGGAATGGGCAAATTTAATTCAGACCATTATGTCTATGACTGTGGGCAAGAATCCTTTAGGAGAAATGGAGTAGCCCTCATAGTCAACAAAAGAGTCGAAAATGCATTACTGGGTGCAATCTCAAAAACGACAGAATGATCTCAATTTGTTTCCAAGGCAAACCACTCAGTATCACAGTAATCCAAGTCTATGCCCCAATTGCTAATGCCAAAGAAGCTGAAGGTGAATGGTTCTACGAAGACCTACAATACCTTCTAGAACTAACACCAATAAAAAGATGTCTTTTTCATCATAGGGGACTGGAATGCAAAAGAAGGAAGTCAAGATACCAGGAGTAACAGGCAAGTTTGGTCTTGGACTACAGAATGAAGCAAGACAAAGGCTAATAGATTTGTGCCAAGAGAAAGCACTGGTCATAGCAAACACCCTCTTCCAACAACATAAGAGATGACTCTACACATGGACATCACCAGATGGTCAACACCAAAATCAGATTGATTATATTCTTTGCAGCCAAAGATGGAGAAGCTCTATACAGTCAGCAAAAACAAGACCAGAAGCTGACTGTGGCTCAGATCACGAACTCTTTATTGCAAAATTCAGACTTAAATTGAAGAAAGTAGGGAAAACCGCTAGACCATTCAGGTATGACCGAAATCAAATCCCTATGATTTTACAGTGGAAGTGAGAAATAGATTCAAAGGATTAGATCTGATAGACAGAGTCTATCATAGCCTGAAGAACTATGGATGGAGAAGAAAAAGAAATGCAAAAAGGCAAAATGTCTGTCTGAGGAGGCCTTACAAATAGCTGAAAAAAGAAGAGAAGTGAAAGGCAAAGGAGAAGAGGAAAGATATAACCATTTTAATGCAGATTCTAAAGAAGAGCAAGGAGAGATAAGAAAGCCTTCCTCAGTGATCAATGCAAAGAAATA
>SJYQ01008428.1:0-68808 GCA_006410935.1 Redunca redunca
CCAAAGAAAGGCAATGCCAAAGAATGCTCAAACTACTGCACAGTTGCACTCATCTCACATGCTAGGAAAGAAATGCTCAAAATTTTCCAAGCCAGGCTTCAGCAATACATGAACCGTGAACTTCTAGGTGTTCAAGCTGGTTTTAGAAAAGACAGAGGAATCAGAGATCAAATTGCCAACATCTGCTGGATCATTGAAAAAGCAAAAGAGTTCCAGAAACATCTGTTTCTGCTTTGTTGACTATGCCAAAGCCTTTGACTGTGTATCACAACAAACTGGAAAATTCTGAAAGAGATGGGAATACCAGACCTCCTGACCTGCCTCTTGAGAAATCTGTAATGCAGGTCAGGGAGCAACAGTTAGAACTGGACATGGAACAACAGACTGGTTCCAAATAGGAAAAGGAGTACGTCAAGGCTGTATATTGTCACCCTGCTTATTTAACTTATACGCAGAGTACATCATGCAAAACGCTGGGCTGGATGAAGCACAAGCTGGAATCAAGATTGCCAGGAGGAATATCAATAACCTCAGATATGCAGGTGACACTGCCCTTATGGCAGAAAGTGAAGAAGAACTAAAGAGCCTCTTGATCAAAGTGAAAGAGGAGAGTGAAAATGTTGGCTTAAAGCTCAACATTCAGAAAACTAAGATCATGGCATCCACTTCCATCACTTCATGGCAAGTAGATGGGAACACAGTGGAAACAGTGAGAGACTATTTTTTGGGGGTCTCCAAAATCACTGTAGATGGTGACTGCAGCCATGAAATTAAAATACACTTGTTCCTTGGAATAAAAGCTATGACCAACCTAGACAGCATATTAAAAAGCAGAGACATTATTTTGCCAACAAAGGTCCATCTAGTCAAAGGTATGTTTTTTTCAGTAGTCATGTATGGGTGTAAGAGTTGGAGTCTAAAGAAAGCTGAGTGCTGAAGAATTGCTGCTTTTGAACTGTGGTGTTGGAGAAGACTCTTGAGAGTCCCTTGAACTGCAAGGAGATCAAACCAGTCAGTCCTAAAGGAGATCAATCCTCAGTTCATTGGAAGGACTGATTTTGAAGCTGAAACTTCAATACTTTGGCCACCTGATGCAAAGAGCTGACTCATTTGAAAAGACCCTGATGCTGGGAAAGATTGAAGGTGGGAGGAGAAGGGGATGACAGAGGATGAGATGGCTGGATGGCATCACCGACTCAATGGACATGGGTTTGGGTGGACTCCGGGAGTTGGTGATGGACAGAGAGGCCTGTTGTGCTGCAGTCCATGGGGTCGCAAAGAGTCGGACATAACTGAGCGACTGAGCTGAACTGAAAGAGGACTGAGAAGGGAAAGTTGAGGAGATATTTGTATCAGAAGACATTTATCAAAGTTTAAAAACAAAATGTTAGAGTAGGAGAGATACGGACATTAAAGAGGAAAGAGTTTACTTATCTTAATTGATAAGTTTACTTACCTTAATCAAAATATTCAACATCCATTTATATTGAAGAAAAAACCATAACTTGATAAAAATCTTCAAAAATCCAATAGCACACATCACAATAATAATAAAATATTGAAAGCCTTCCTTTTAAGATGAGAAAAAAAGGCAAAGAAACCTGTTCTCAATAACCCTAGTCAATACAATAATGAAAGGTTTAGCTAGTCCAATGAACAGTGACAGCAAATATATAGGGACTGGAAAGAAACAAGAACATCGGTATTTACAGATGAAATTTTTTTGTGTGTACCAACCCCAAAAGAAAATTCATGTAGAACTGGCAAGTGAGTTTAGTAAGATTTCTAGTTCAAAAAAAAAAAAATACAGAAAAAATATATACATAAAATTTTTGCATTTCTCATCAGCAACCATCAGTTAGAATGTAACGTTTAAAATATACTGTTTGGTTACACNGGTTACACGACTATATACATATATACACGTCAAGCTCTGCACCTGACTTTGTAGTTTATGTTATACTGCAATAAAAACTTCAATTAAAAATATACCATTTGCAATAGGAACAAAAATACAAAGAACTTACGAATAAATTTAACAATAGGAATGCAAACCCTTTGTGGAGAAAATGATAAAACCTATTGGAAGAGGTTCTAAATTAATGAAAAGATACATGATGTACTTATAGAGAAAGACTTGATATTATAAAGATGTCAGTTCTCTCCAAGGCCTTGGTGTTGGGCCAAGGGGGATGATAAAGCCTGTGATACCTGGTCCTGCTAGAGTCTGTCCCATCTGAGTACCGTAGGAGGAGGCTGAGTGGGACAGCCCTTGGTGGTCCTTTCCCCCTCCTCAGAGATCCTTCCTGCAAGCTGAGGAGAATTTCTTGTTTTGGAAATCACATTCCTGAACTCCACATCCCCTCCTCCCCCTGCTTCTTTTCCTTGCTTCTCCGAGGGATTTCTTTCCACCTGCCAACCCTTTGCAGACCTCTTCGAAGATGGCAAAGTGTGCAGTGAAGTTACCTTATGGTTACCAAAGGCAAAAGCTGGGGAGCATAAGTTAGGAATTTGGGAGCAACATATCCACTCTACTATATCTAAAGTAGATAAACAACATATCCACTCTCAGTTCAGTCGCTCAGTCGTGTCAGACTCTTTGCGATCCCATGAACTGCAGCACGCCAGGCCTCCCTGTCCATCACCAACTCCCAGAGTTCACTCAAACTCATGTCCATTGAGTCAGTGATGCCATCCAGCCATCTCATCCTCTGTCGTCCCCTTCTCCTCCTGCCCCCAATCCGTCCCAGCATCAGTCTTTTCCAATGAGTCAACTCTTCACATGAGGTGGCCAAAGCACTGGAGTTTCAGCTTTAGCATCAGTCCTTCCAAACAACACCCAGGACTGATCTCCTTTAAAATGGACTGATTGGATCTCCTTGTAGTCCAAGGGACTCTCAAGAGTCTTCTCCAACACCACACTTCAAAAGCATCAATTCTTCAGCGCTCAGCTTTCTTCACAGTCCAACTCTCACATCCATACATGACCACTGGAAAAAACCATAGCCTTGACTAGATGGACCTTTGTTGGCAAAGTAATGTCTCACTTTTCAATAAGCTATCTAGGTTGGTCATAACTTTCCTTCCAAGGAGTAAATGTCTTTTAATTTCATGGCTGCAATCGCCATCTGCAGTGATTTTGGAGCCCCCCAAAATAAAATCTGCCACTGTTTCCACTGTTTCCCCATCTAGTTCCCATGAAGTGATGGGACCAGATGCCGTGATCTTAGTTTTCTGAATGTTGAGCTACTATATATAAAGTAGATATAGCTTATGATAAACCATAATGGAAAATAATATACAAAAAAACAATATATATGTAATAACTGAATCACTTTGCTCAACAACAGTAACTAACAAAACATTTTAAATCAACTATACTTAAAAAAAGAAAGAAAAGAAATTTTAGAGGAAAAGAAATCATGCTTCTAGCCATGGAAGCCACTGTGAATGGCCTTGGAGCCTTTTTCCTGTATGTGCTGTTACCTAGTTGAAATCCCAAAGATAAGAACAAAACAGAGAAGCAAGCAAATGAAAGAATGCTTAAGACTCTTCAGATAAAATGTAGTATATCTATAAAATGGACTGTTCTTCAGCCATAAAAAGAAAAAAGTACTCATACATGCTACAACATGGATGAACCATGAAAACACGCTGAATGAAAGGAGCAGACACAACAGGCCGCATATTGAAAGATTCTGTTTATATGAAATGTCCAGAAGAGGAAAATCCATAGAGACAGAAAGCAGATTACTGGTTCCAGGGACCAAGGGAGGGAGGAATGGGGATTGGCTAACGGGTTTCTTTGTGTGATGATGAAAATTGTTACAAAATTATATGATGGTGATGGTTGACCAGCTCTGTGAATATATTAATACTAAAAGCCAATGAATTATACATTTTAAAAGGATGAATTTTATTTCTCAAAATTGTTATAAGAGGGTCTCTCAGTTTTCGAGTACAGTTCATCATTTCTTTTTTTTAATATTTGTTTCTATGCTTGTTTGGCTGCATTAGATCTTCATTGCAACACTTGAGATCTTCAGTCTTTGCTGAGACATGGGCTTCCCTTGTGGCTCAGCTGGTTAAGAATCCACCTGCAATTATATCGCAGGAGACCTGGGTTCGATCCCTGGCTCGGGAAGATTCCCTGGAGAAGGGAATGGCTACCCACTCCACTATTCTGGTTTAGAGATTTCCACGGACTGTATAGCCCATGGGGTCATAAAGAGTCGGACACAGCTGAGTGACTTTCACTGGTGGGATCTTTAGTTGCAGCACGTGGTATCTAGTTTCCTGATTAAACCCTGGTCCCCTGCATTGGGAGCACGGAATCTTAGGCACTGGACCACCAGTAAGTCCCCAGTTCATCATTTCTCAAGTGCCCACTCTGTCATGCGTTGTGCTAGGCTCTTGGGCAACACTGATGAAGGAAATAAATATCATTTCTTTCCTCCCAGAGCTTCCAGTTTGGGAGTGAAGGAGACACAGACAATGAAATGTTACCTGCCACATGGTAGAAGAAAGACAGGTGCTGGAATCAGATCGCCTTGCTCGGAAGTAAGGAGGTAAAGAGAGATTTCCAAGGGAAGTCCTCATCTCAGGTGGGAGCGGCAAGATAAGTAAGAGTAAAGGGAAAAAGCAGCTTCCATTTTGCAGGAGAGGAGATGTGGGTGCAGATCAGGGGCTGAGGTCCCCAAGGCGGGTCTAGCTGTATGAGCCCAAGAGGAAGCTCTTTGAGTCTGAAAGAATTCAGCCAGAGGTGGTTGATCCCACTTCCCTCCGCCCCCAGATTTTTCTCTGTCCCAGATAACCAAGGCATAGGTAGATACTAGTCCTATGACGGGGAAGCCATCTCCCCCCACAGATAGTTATGGAGAGCATCGGGCCTTGTGATACATTCTGGAGAGGAAGACCACCGCTTCTGGTCTGCAGACCCAGTTGCCAAGGAGGCCTCATTCATCACCACCACACCCTCCACCTGTGTGGACCGGCCTCCCAGGACCTTCCCAAAAGTTGAAAGTCTAGGGAAGACATCCCCTTTAAAGTATGTGTAGGGAGAAGGCAATGGCAACCCACTCCAGTACTCTTGCCTGGAAAATCCCATGGACAGAGGAGCCTGGTATGCTGCAGTCCATGGGGTCGCTAAGAGTCGGGCACGACTGAGCGACTTCAATTTTCACTTTCATGCATTGGAAAAAGAAATGGCGACCCACTTCAGTGTTCTTGCCTGGAGAATCCCAGGGACAGAGCAGCCTAGTGGGCTACCGTCTATGGGGTCGCACAGAGTCGGACATGACTGAGATGACTTAGCAGCTTAGCAGCAGGGAGCCATCTTCCTTTGTTGGGTCTAATGCTCCTAGAAAAACTGAGTAATAATACAAAAGAAAAATCACTTCATTGCTTCATTTTTTTTTTTTTGCAAGATGCAGATTCAGTGTAAAAAAAGCTTATAATGGCCAGTTGTAGCATGGAGCCCGGGGCTCCTCCAGCATGCCACACTGTGCTGGGTGCTGAGAATACAGCGGTGAACGGGACAGACAAGGTCCCTGCCTTTTCTGAAGTTCTTCCCCAGTGAGGAGCACAGGAAGTCCCCTACATACAAACGAGCTCTGTTCCAAGGGCACGTTGATAAGTCCAATTTGTTTGTTAAGTCCAACAAAGTTAGCCTAGGTACCCAACTAAGACAGTGAGCTATGTAGCACTCTGCTGTAATAGGTTTATGATACTTTTCACACAAGTAATACATAAAAACAAATATGTACAAAGAATAAAACATTTTTAATCTTACAGTACAGTACCTTACAAGGCATGGGTAGTACAGTACAACAGCTGGCATACAGGGACACGTTGGTGTCTTTGAAAGTCACAACTTGAAGGTTCGTATGTCACAGACAGACGAGCAGACAGAGAGGCAGTGACAAAACTAGAAGATAAATGTGACCTCCTTAGTGCCACGTGTACAGCAGTGTGAGTCACTGCATCACTCCAGGCAGGGAAGGTCACAGCCAGGCTCTTCAAGTGCCTGGGACTGAAAAGGGCTGGAGCAGAGAGCAATCTGGGGAGATGGGCTGGAAAGGGTAGCAGGTGGCCTTCACCCTGCCTGTCCCTGGCTGCTGACATTGCTCCACGGGCCCTACTGGCACCGAGGAAAGTCACCCACCTGCCCTACAGTCTGCACTTCATGCCAGGTTGTCCCCTGGGGGTGGCTCTGCCTGCCTCCTCCTCAGACTTTCAAGACCTAAGCTCTGCAAGCCAGCCAGCCCGTCTCTTCAGCTGATGTGGCCGCCTCCCAGGTTAGTCTCTAGTCACACAAGCAGCTCAAAGGATGGACTTGTGCTTAGTCACTCAGTCGTGTCCAACCGAGAGCACACGGGCTGTGGCCCACCAGGCTCCTCTGTTCATGGGATTCCCCAGGCAAGAATATTGTAGTGGGTTGCCATTCCCTTCTCCAGAGGATCTTCCCAACCGAGGGATCTAACCCAGATATTGTGCAATGCAAGCAGATTCTTTAGCGTATAAGCTACAGGGAAGTTACTCAAAGGATGGACAGACCTCGTATTCTCGCTGCCTCCTACTGGTGACTGTGTGTAAAAGGCAGGGGTGCCATATCCTTGGGGAAAAAAAAGAAAAACAGATCACATTCCAAGGCAGTGATTATGTCCTAGACAGCCCAAGAGAATATATGGCTGAAACATGGGTTGATGTATGTGCACATTATCAAATTTCAAGTGATCAACGTAACACGACCGGAAAACAAATGGTCCTTTACTTTTCCTGTGTATTCTTTTTTTTTTTTTTTTTTTTACTTTTCCTGTGTATTCTGAGTGAGGCTGTGAAGCTCTGTAGTCACTCTTCAGAGAGTCACCAGAAGCCAGGAGTCAAATATGATGTGCCTTGGGTAACGATGCCCCAGCACTAAGTATGGGGGATCTGAAAGAAAACAGATCTGTACTGTTCCAAATCAAACACATCCCAAAGAGCCATGACAGTGTGTTTCCTTGCAGTGGTGGGAAGTATAAGATTATCCAGGAGCCTGGGTTTCCCTGGCGATCCAGTGGTTAAGACTCAGTGCTTCCAAGGCAGTGATGAAGGGGGTTTTGATCCTTGGTCCGGGAACTAAGATCCCACATGCTGTGTAGGGTGGGCCAAAAACTTATCTAGGAACAGCACATTGGACAATGCAAACCAAGAAACAATGATTCCTGGACGGAGTGGGAAGAGATGATGTCTGGAAACCACAAAAGAAATCCTCACATGTACAGGTTGGACAGTTTAAAAAAAAATACGTAAGTACATTTTTTTAAGCCATGAATATAAATTTTTGTCAGTATGTCACTATGCTTCATTTGGGCTTAGGTATTTTGCGGGTGTATGTTCAGTCTCTCAGTCATGTTGACTCTTTGTGACCCCATGGACTGTAGCCCACCAGGCTCCTCTGTGCATGGGATTTTCCAGGCAAGAATACTGGAGTGGGTTGCCATTTCCTCCTCCAGGGGATTTTCCCACCTAGCGATGGAACCTGAGTCTCTTGCATCTCCTGCATTTGCTGGGCAGGGAGATTCTTTACCACTGAGCCACCTGGGAAGCCATGTATTTTGTAGCAATTTTAGAAGTCAATTTGTTTATAGATTTTGCCCGCACACCTTAGGCATGACCCTGCCTTGACATGTCCAACTGCAGCTTAACCTTCTCCCCAGCACTTGCTACTCATTTTGCCCCCGTCTCCCGCTTCCATCAGCCTCGCCAGAAACCTAACACTCTCCCTCCATCCACTCTCTCCCCACCACCACTGCCTGCCTCCCGACACTTCCACGTCCCTCTCCTGCAGATTCTACCTGCTGCTCATCCTTCCTCACCTTCGACCTCTCACCTGGACTGCTACAACTGCATCCAGCTGCCTCTCCCATCCTCTCCTATTTCCTGCTGACTCTCCATTTGGCAGCCGGTGTGATCTTTCAAAAGTGCAATACCGGGACTTCCCTGGTGGCCCAGTGGTTAAGACTCCAAACTCCCAAAGCAGGGGGCAAGGGTTCCATCCCTGATCAGGAAACTAAGATCCCATATGCTGCGCAGTATGGCAGAACAAAACCAAAACAACAATAAAAATTAATTTAAAAATAAAATGGAGAGGACCCAGAGGGATGGCATGGGGTGGGAGGTGGGAGGGGATTCAAGTTTGGGTATTTATTATTTAAAAAGAAGAAAAAAAAATTAAAAAAAAAAATTAAAAAAAAATAAATAAAATGAAGTGCAAACTCCTCAATAATGACATGAAAAAGTCAGGATTTCTCTGGCGGTCCAGTGGTTAAGAATCTGCCTGCCAGTGCAGGAGACATGGGTTCTGTTCCTGGTTAGGGAAGATTCCACATGCTGGGAGGCAACCAAGTCCATGCTCTGCAACAAGAGAAGCCACCCAGCGAGAAGCCTGCATGTCACAACTAGAGAAAGCCCACACACAGCCACAAACACTCAGCACAGCCAAAAATAAATAAATACAGATTTTTGAAAAAGAAAGTCAAAGCAACAGCATTGTTCTGTGTTTGAGTATAGGGAGAGACCTTTAAGAATCCACTCGATTTAACATGTTATGGGATAAATCGTTTAACACCATAATCACAAGTTGGTATTTTTATTGTTGAATAAACTGCCCCTTTGGGAAAAGTTTTGTAAGCTCATAGATGCCCTGTTTATCTCAACTGATACGAATTTTGAACCATCATTAAATTTCACAGTGAAAACTGTAATTTATCTAAACAATGTGTTGTAAGAATTTGGAACAATTAATCACAGAATAAAAGGTCTTCACAAACTTACTGGCCCTAAGAGAATTCCTATTTTCTTCCCTTTGGATGCCAGAATCTTGAGAGCAGTTTATGTGCAAAGTCAAGATGCATTCACTTTGAGACCTGTACTTAGCTTTCCAAAGGTTTCCAGATCTAGTTAGTGAATCTTTTACTGGTTAAAAATGACTTCCATTCTTCAAAGAAAAATTCATGTATCTGATCTTACATTTTCTTTAAAAAGACCCTGCATGTTTTTTACTTTCATCATGGCTTAACCAGTCCGGTGTACCAGCTCATCATGGCCACCTGGGCAGACTTCGCGGGGGCAAATCTAACCTCACTGTAGAATCCCACTAAGTAGTTTTTTTGGCCAAGAGATCTTAGTTCCCCCCAGCCATGGATTGAACCTGGGCCCTTTGCAATGGAAGCACTGAGTCCTACCCACTGGACCACTGGGAATTCCCAGAAGCTTTTTTTAATTCCTCACTCAAATGTCACATTCTCTCTCACATCTCAGTCTTCATATTTAAGGCTTCCAACAGTGGTCTCCCTTCTCTTTCCTTCTTTTTCAAAGTGATGAAATAAGTATAAAACTGCAGAGCATACCCATAATGAACCTCACAGAATTACCACCACCTTCTTCAACACTATTAATCTGCTCTATTTTTTAATGAGTAAAACATTAAAGACTCAGCGGAATACCCTGCATACGCCTTCCTGATCCCCTTCCTCCTCCCGCAGAGGGAACCTCTAGCTTGAATGCAATGATTATCATGCCCATGAATGTTTTCGTACTATTTCTACATATCTGTGAAAACATTGGCAATTTTAATCTGTTCAAACTGAACTTATTAGACAACGAATTGAAGTTTAGTTTCAAGTTCACACTATGTTTGTCTGTTGCCCTTTTCCTTTATAAGTTATCTCAGAACTTTTTGCTCACACTTAAAGACCTTCTCTTTTTCTGCCATGCTACACAGCTTACAGGAGCTCAGTTCCCTCAAAAGACTTTCATTCCCACATGAAACAAATCAGAGAAGTGAGCGAGATCTTGCTGTAGAAGTTTCAGTACAAACAGTCAAATTTTGCATTCTGCAGAAATTGTAAAATACCACAGAGAGGAAACACAAGGTTGCTTTTTTAAAAAGATAATCTGGTAGGTAGGTTTCAATAAATAACCAAGAAGTATGATTTTGCAAAGCCCAAACTTCACTTGCATTGGGCCTTTTACTTGAATTGACTGAGGCCAGGAGAATTAACTTTATGGTATTTGAGCTGATGACACAATAGCCTGTTTCGAAACTGAAAAGATGCAAAAGAGCATCTGTGAAGTCTTTCAGCCACTTCATCCCTTACCACACACTTCCTGTCTCTATAAGCAGTGCAATCAGTTTCTTCCAAACTATTTAAACGGGACGATACTCTAGGTGTTCTTCGGCAGCTTGCTTGGTTTCTCCAATCAAACTTATATTTTTGAGACTTCTATATTTTGAAACACTTTGAAAATGAGATAGCTCCTTTTATCTGCTCTATGGTAGTGCCGTCCAATGGAACTTTCTGCAGTTTTGGAATGTTCTCTATCTGCACTGTCCAATACTATAGTACCCAACAGCCACATGTGGCTACTGAACATTTGAAATGTGGCTAAATTTGATAGAGGAACTTAATTTAAAATTTTAAATTTAAAACATAGAATTAATTAATTTGGGGAGCTCGGGGGGGCAATGCACTGCAGCGTGTGGGGTGTTAGTTTCCTGACCAGGAACTAACCTGTGTCCNTTTAAAAAGATAATCTGGTAGGTAGGTTTCAATAAATAACCAAGAAGTATGATTTTGCAAAGCCCAAACTTCACTTGCATTGGGCCTTTTACTTGAATTGATTGAGGCCAGGAGAATTAACTTTATGGTATTTGAACTGATGAGACAATAGCCTGTTTCGAAACTGAAAAGATGCAAAAGAGCATCTGTGAAGTCTTTCAGCCACTTCATCCCTTACCACACACTTCCTGTCTCTATAAGCAGTGCAATCAGTTTCTTCCAAACTATTTAAACGGGACGATACTCTAGGTGTTCTTCGGCAGCTTGCTTGGTTTCTCCAATCAAACTTATATTTTTGAGACTTCTATATTTTGAAACACGTTGAAAATGAGATAGCTCCTTTTATCTGCTCTATGGTAGTGCCGTCCAATGGAACTTTCTGCAGTTTTGGAATGTTCTCTATCTGCACTGTCCAATACTATAGTACCCAACAGCCACATGTGGCTACTGAACATTTGAAATGTGGCTAAATTTGATAGAGGAACTTAATTTAAAATTTTAAATTTAAAACATAGAATTAATTAATTTGGGGAGCTCGGGGGGGCAATGCACTGCAGCGTGTGGGGTGTTAGTTTCCTGACCAGGAACTAACCTGTGTCCCCTGCACTGGAAACATGGAGTTCTAACCACCGGATGGCCAGGGAATTCCCCTAAAATTAATTTTATTTTAAAAAATTTCCTCTAGAATTAATTTTAACCAATTTAAATTTAAATAGGCACATTTGGGGCTTCCCTGGTGGTCCAGTGGTTGAACCCACCCTGCAGCGTGGGGCTCACGGGTCTGATCCCTGCTCTGGGAAGCTCCCACATGCTGCGGAGCAACTAAGGCCCTCACCACAGCTACTGAGCCCACACTCTCAGCCTGAGAGCTGAAACTACTAAGCCCATGCACCATAGCCACTGGAGCACACGCGCCCTAGAGCCTGCGCTCCGCAACAAGAGAATTCACTGAAATGAGAAATCGACACACCGAAACAAAGAGTAGCCCCTGCTTGCAGCAACTAGAGAAAGCCCCCGCACAGCAGCGAAGACCCAGCACAGCCAAAAGGACTGAATAAATAAAAATGATATTAAAAAAGACACATGCAGCTAGTGGTCACCATATTGGACAGCACAGCTCTGTAACCTGCAATTACATAAATAGACCATGAATCATTTTTCCCTTCTTTCATTTATGGATGCTATTTCCAACTTCTTCCTTTTTTTTTTTTTTTGTTAATATTTACACTGAGATACCTGACCAGTTATTTTGGGACAATTATGTCATAGTCTGTTTGGGTCGGAAAGAATTTCCAGACATGAGACAGAATGAGAGGGAAATAAAGTTTATTAGAGTTGAGACACACTGTTAGAAGAGTAGGCCGGTTCAAGGGAGAGCTGACCCCAACTTATTTCTATATAAGAAAATGCTGCAATGAGCATAATTTCCTATGCCTTCTTATGCAAATATGGGAGAATTTGGATATAAGTTTATAAGTGGAGTTATACTGTCAACTCTACTAGATATTGCCAAATGATTTCCACAGTGGTTTTTCCAGGTTACACTCTCATACAATGTAAGAGGGTCCCTATTGCCCCATAACCTCAGAAAGGCTTGATATTACCAGGCTTATCTTTGCCAATATGATGGATGGGAAATGTTACCTCACTGTCATTGTTTTTGTGGGCGGTGGGTGGGAGTATATTTTGGCTGCGCTATGTGACTTATGGGATCTTATTTCCCAGACCGGAGATCGAACCCATGCCCCCTGCAGTGAGGGTGCGGAGTCTAATCACTAGACTGCCAGGGAATTCTTTCCTGTTATTTTATTTTTCAATAGTTTATTCATTATATTTCTAGGTTAGACATATAACACAAACAAAATGTTAAAATTGTATTTCTTCAAAGCGCAGTGTGGGGGGAAAGGTAGTAGGGAGATGAACATGGTCTTTGAATATTAAATCTTTGCTTTGGTGGAGAAAGCAGCTGCTCTAGAGGCAATGAAGTTGGTTCGCCTTAAAGTCCAAGGTTTTGCTCTTGAAGGGCTTTTTCTCGCTGAAGTTATCATTGACTTTTTTCACAGGGGGATACCGCTGTGGTTCAAATGAATCTTTCAGTTACACTTGATAGCTGAATTATTAATATCCCTCTGGAAGTCAGTAACGCAGCTTCCATTTTATTTTGCATTTTCACGGAACCTACCTTTAGTCTGCTGTAGTCACCTCAGCTCCCCCTTAGAGAAGCCAGCCCAGACCTTTGCCGAGGGCCTCGGCTTGCCAGCACAGCTAGAACATCCAAAGCTCAGAGCCCCAACTGCCAAGAGGACCACCCATGTACCCTGGGGTTCTTCCCCTCACTGTTACTTTAAATTCCATTTTCTCTTTCTCCTTTGAAAAATTGTCTTTCATCCTGTCTTCATTGTCCTCTTTGGTTGATTGTCTTTTTCATACTGGTTTGTTGAAGTTCTTCATTCTAGATTGTAATTCTTTCTTGGTTATATGCCTACATATGGTGTCTATTATAATATGCTTTTGATTATTCATTTAATTTTTGGAATAGTAATATATTCACAAGTATTCCAAACGGCACACAAAGTTAAGCAGACAGACTACCATGAGGGTGTGGTCACTCACCTAAGCCAGACACCCTGGAGTGTGAAGTCAAGTGGGCCTTAGGAAGCATCACTATAAACAAAGCTGGTGGAGGTGATGGAATTGCAGTTGAGCTATTTCAAATCCTAAAAGATAATGCTGCTAAAGCGCTGCACACAATATGCCAGCAAATTTGGAAAACTCAGCAGTGGCCACGGGACTGGAAAAGGTCAGTTTTCATCCCCAGCCCCAAGAAGGGCAATGCCAAAGAATGCTCAAACTACCGTACAATTGCGCTCATTTCACATGCTATCAAGGTAATGCTCAAAATCCTTCTGTTAAGTAAAAGACGACCAGCGCACCAAAAGACTGTCTAACAGGCTTTAATGGCGAAGCGCTCCGGGGCGGGGTTCCCAGACCCCAACGGGGCAGGTCGAGGAAGTTCGCGCGCGCCAGGACGTGTTAGAGGTTTGTTTATATATGCACGCTGCGAGGGATGGCCGCGTTAGTGAATGAGGGGTTTGGATAGGTTGCCGCGTCGCGGGCTGATAGGTTTTTCTATGCGGCTGGGGCGGGGCGGCTTTAGCTGGCTAAGGGTGCTGTCATTGGTCCCGGGATCCCGGAGGCGCCCTCTGTTAGGGACTTCCCCCTGCCGGCGAGGGAGAGGAGGGGCGGCTCATCCTGGCAACTGCCGAAGTATGCTGTCATTGGTCCCCGGGATCTGAGAGGATCCTTCTGTTAGGGACCTTCTCGCTGGCGGGAGGGAGAGGAGCGGGCGGCCCATCATGGCCCCCGGGGTCCGACTTTACACCTTCAAGCTAGACTTCAACAGCACGTGAACTGAGAACTCCCACATGTTCAAGCTGGATTTAGAAAAGGCGGAGGAACCAGAGATCAAATTGCCAACATCTGTTGGATCATAGAAAAAGCAAGAGTTCCAGAAAAACATCTACTTCTGCTTTACTGACTACACCAACGCCTTTGACTGTGTGGAACACAACAAACTGTGAAACGTTCTTCAAGAGATGGAAACACCAGACCACCTCATCTACCTCCTGAGAAACCTGTATGCAGGTCAAAAAGCAACAGTTAGAACCGGACATGAAACAATGGACTTGTTCAAAATTGGGAAAGGAGTAAGACAAGGCTGTATATTGTCACCCTGCTTATTTAACTTTTGTGCAGAGTACATCACAAGAAACGCTGGGCTGGATGAAGCACAAGTTGGAATCAAGATTTCCGGGAGAAATATCAATAACCTCAGATATGCAGATGACACCACTCTAATGGCACAAATCGAAGAGGAACTAAAGAGCCTCTTGATGAAGGTGAAAGAGGAGAGTGAAAAATCTGGCTTAATACTCAACATTCAAAAAACTAAGATCATCACATCCAGTCCCATCACTTCATGGCAAATAGATGGAAAAAATGGAAACACTGACAGACTTTATTTTCTTGGGCTCCAAAATCACTATGGACAGTGACTGCAGCCTTGAAATTAAGACACTTGCTCCTTGGAAGGAAAGCTATGACAAATCTGGACAGCATATTAAAAAGTAGAGACATCATTTTACCAACAAAGATCAAAGTTATGGTTTTTCTAGTCAAAGTTATGGTTTTTCCAGTAGTAATGTACGATGTGAGAGTTGGACCATGAAGGCTGAGTGCCAAAGAACTGATGCTTTTGAACTGTGGTGTTGGAGAAGATTCTTGAGAGTCCCTTGGACTGCAAGGAGATCAAATCAGTCAATCCTAAAATCAACCCTGAATATTCATTGGAAGGACTGATGCTAAAACTGAAGCTCCAATATTTTGGCCACCTGATGTGAAGAACCGACTCATTAGAAAAGACCCTGATGCTGGGAAAGATAGAGGGCAAGAGGAGAAGGGAGCAGCAGAGGTTGAGAGGGTTGGATGGCATCACCAACTCAATGGACATGAGTTTGAGCAAGCTCTGGGTGATAGTGAAGGACAGGGAAGCCTGGCATGCTGCAGTGCATTTGATGGCATAGAGTCCAATACAACTTAGCAACTGAACAACTCTTATGGCTGGGTCTGATCTCACTCATACTCCCTGGCTATTGCAACCTCTCTGTGGCTCTGGAGAACCCCGTGGACTCCTATATCCCCCACCTAGCCCCTGACCCAAGCTGTCTGAACGTTACACCTCTGTCACTCATTCACCATCTTGCTTGCACACCACGCCCATGGCAGGCCCACAGCTCTCAACTCAATACCATCAAGGAAAGAACTAAAAGTGCAAACTACTCTCTGTCTCCCTACTGGTTCACCTTGATTTGCCCATGTATCTACACTGGACACCAGTTTGTACCGACTTCAATGATTTCTTCTATTTTCTGGCTGTTTTGAAGCCATTTCCCCACTCCCAAGGGAAGCCTCTTTGATGTCTATCTCACTGTCACCTCCTGGCTTTCTTCTTCAATCCCCAAGACTAGAAGGGGTGGCTTCTCTTGCATTCCTTTCATATCATACCCTTGATTTCCTGGCTCTGGTTGCCATTTCAGAAGACAGGAGCCCCTTTTGGAAGCCATCCTTTGAGGTAGATGTTATGATTGCCATCCTGAACAGGTGATGAAATCAGAAACCAGAGATTAAATTACCTCTCCCTTTTGTAGAAACTTGGACCTAGAGCTCGATCTTGATTATGTTAAATAGGAGCTAAATGAATACAGAAAATGATTTCTCTGTGAGTGCAATTTCAAGTCTATTGTCTTGCTGAAAAATCCTATTTTGAATTTCAACACATTAGCTCTTTTCTCCTCTTTCCGTTCTTTGTGAAACAATCTTAATCTTCTCACAAGCAGGATAATGCCACAACCAAAGAAGGAGGAGCTCACTTAGTTGCTGAGGGCAAAGAGAAGAGCACATAAATAGTTTCTTCACACAGTCTGCATCCCAGCTCCCCGTTTCCATCTGACTTCCCATCTGCAGAGTCTAGTGAATTTTTATGTAATCCTTTGATTTTCTGCACCTACACGTGTGTTAATATGTGTGTATGTATGTGAATGTGTATCGTATGTGGGACAGCACTGAAAAAAATAAACTCTCTAATTATTTTTCTAAAACTTTTTTTTTTTGAGACTTTGGCTTTTAAACCCTGAAGTCAAAAACTGAATAAATTATAATCTGCATTCTGCTCTATTTCCTTTCCTGAGATACCAAAGCCAGGACCTTTGTTTTTGTGATGGGAGTAGGGACACACATAACAGAAAATATGACAATAGGTTCCTGTATTTAAAACCTTCCGTCTCCGGGATCTAAGTCAATGGCAAGAGGCTTGGAAAACAGAACGGTGTTGGTGGCCCAACCCAGCTCCCATGAGCTGTCCAGCATGCTGTTTTCTCCTTCAGCTTCTTTGAGCCATCACCTGGGCGTCAATGACCTCTGAATGCAGCAAAATGCAGCCAAGATATTTCTGAGTCTCAGCCATATGCCTGGCAATGTTTTATGTACTTTCATATACCTTACCTCATTTTTTCCCTCGAATCAATCCTTCAAGGTACAGTTACCAAACCAAACTTGGGTCCATTTGCCCAAAGCGCAGCAAAGTCAAGCTACTGACTTGGGGTTGTGATGAAGGAATGGACAGCATTTGTTGCAAGACTCCAAGCAAGGAGTCTGGACAGCTCATGCTCAAAAAAGCAGCCTCCCTCGTGGCTTTCAAGGAAGGGTTTTTAAAGGCAAGGGGAGGAAGAGGGTTGTGGGGTGCATGATCAGCTTCTGTACATTCCTCTGATTGGTCAGTGGTAAGGTAACAGGGTGAACTTTCAGGAATCTCAAACATCAACCTTCTGGTTCCAACTGTTCTGGGATCTATGCGCTGGTGGTCAGTGAACAGTTAACTTCCGCCTGGTGGGGCTTTAGTATCTGCCAAACAACTCAAGAGTATGGCTCCGGATAGGATTTATAGCCCCTGAAGAGGAACTAAATGTCCTTGCTTTTGTATTACGGATAAAGTTTCTATTACCTTGTCTTGCTCTACTGCTTTCCTTTGTTTCTGCCTTTTTTTTTTTCTTTTTTTTTTTAATTTCTCTCATGAAATCGATTGTCTGAGATTTGGGGAAGGTCTAGGATGGACAGGGAGGCCTGGCATGCTGCACCAGAGGTGGCAAAGAGTCAAACGACTGAGCGACTGAACTGAACTGAACTGAACTGAACTGAACTGAACTAGGAGGTTAAGCCTTTTTTTTTTTTTTTTAACAAATAAGAGGCAAGGGACACAGCAAGAGGTAGGGGGTGGTATATCCCCAGGAAGGCCCTACAGGGTCCTGCTTGGTTTCAGCAGATATTACTAGTCTTACTTTTTCATGATGAGGGAGCCTGTGCTCAGCCTGAGAGATGTCGAATAATTTCTCCAGAGCACCACAGCTTTGAGGTGGGGAAGGAGGTGGGATTCAAACCCCATCCTCTGTGATGACAGACCTCACCATTCTTTCCCTACATTAAGGTGCCTCTTCAGAGAATGGGCTGACCCCACATGGGGAGAACTCCATAGAGATGAGTAATTTCTTCCTTGCAGAATTTCTTTTACATTTTCAGTTCAGTTCAGTCGCTCAGTTGTGTCTGACTGTTTGCGAACCCATGAATTGCAGCACGCCAGGCCTTCCTGTTCATCACCATCTCCCGGAGTTCACCCAAACTCATGTCCGTCGAGTCGGTGATGCCATCCAGCCATCTCATCCTCTGTTGTCCCCTTCTCCTCCTGCCCCCAATCCCTCCCAGCATCAGAGTCTTTTCCAATGAGTCAACTCTTCTCATGAGATGGCCAAAGTACCGGAGTTTCAGCTTTAGCATCATTCCTTCCAAAGAAATCCCAGGGTTGATCTTCAGAATGGACTGGTTGGATCTCCTTGCAGTCCAAGGGACTCTCAAGAGTCTTCTTTTACATTTTATTTTTATGTATTTGTTTATAGCTGTACTGGGTCCTCGTTGCCGCGGGTGGGCTACTCTTTTGTTATGGGGCTCGGGCTTCTCATTGCAGAGCGTGAGCTCCAGGGCACCCAGGCTTCAGCAGCTGAGGCATGTGGGTTCTAGAGCTCGGGCTCAGTAGTTTGACCCACGGGTTTAGTTGCCTTGTGGCATGTGGAATCCTCCTGGACCAGGGATGGAACCTGTGTCCCCTGCATTGGCAGGCACATTCTCAACCACTGGACCACCAGAGAAGTCCAAAACTTATTTTTTCAAACAAGCATAAAAGTGAGTTTATTTAATATGGTTGTAAACTAAAAGGATCAGATTTCAGCCACTGGAAAAAAAAAAATTGAGGCCCCAGCTCCCTTGCCGTTTGTTAGAAGGAGCTCCTACTAGGATGGGTCCAAAAGTCACCCAGCCTGGAGGTACTTTGGGGAGCATTTCCTATTTTTCTCTTCAAACTTAGGTTTTCGAAGCATATGAGTAAAGAAAATAATCCTTATTACAGATTTTTTAAAATTCTACTATGTATGTTTCCTCCAGACCAGCGCATGATTTTCACTGCCTTATAGGTTTCGCTCTTCTCAAGTGCAGTCTCAATGCTGTCAGACCTTATTGGTCTAGAGAGGAAGTCTCTCAAACATTGAGAACTCAAAGTTCCTTTTTTGGTTCAGTTTTAGTTTTCTGTTGATATGTAACAAACTGTCCCAAAACATGATGTCTTAAAACAGTGACCATTTGATTGCTTCTCACAATTCAGTGGGTCAGTTCTGGTGGGTTGCCATCCCTGCCATCCCTGCCTGTGGTGTCCACGGGGCTGGAAGGTCCATCAGGGCATCTTCCTCCTGCGCTCAGAGTCTCAGCTCAAGGGCTTAAGTGGCCAGGGATGACTGGATCTGCCCGCCTGTGGTCACACCTCTGAGGCATCAGTTCTCAGTGCTTTGCTGTGACCTCTTCGTGCAGTTTCTCCAACAGGGTAGACAGGCTTTTTACCTGGAGACCCAAAGCTCCCAGAACAGGGACTTCCCTGATGGTTCAATGGCTAAGACTCCGTGCTCCCAATGCAGGGGGCCCAGGTTTGAACCTTGTTCAGGAAACTAGATCCCATGTGCTACAACTGACACCTGACACAGCCAAATAAATAAATACCAACGTTCCCAAGAGAGGAAAAATAGAAACTGCTGGGTTTCTTAAGGCTTAGGCTCAGAACTGGCACACAGTCAAGTCCACTCCGTGAACTCAGGTGACAGGGCCAGCACAGGCCAGCACTGTGCTCTATGAAACCAAGGAGAGGGGCCTACGTGAGGTCGTGAATACTGGGAGGCACCCACTGGGAGTCTCTGATGTCGCAGGCCTCCACCCCCATCAGCCAGTCCTGCAGACCCGCCTTCCCCTGATATCTCTGGATGAGCCCACAAGAGGCCTCATACGTGTCCACAAACATCAGCTGTGGCCACCATGAAGTACCTACTGTGTTCTTCCTCTTCCATTCTGTGTCTCTGCCCACAGTTCTCAAAGCCACTCAAGGAAGTTTTGCTTTCTGATCCTCACATCATACTAACATCCATTACCACTGAAGTAAATTCTCTACTGTAATTGATTTATGCAATGCATTCTTTAGAATTCTGGTTGATGAACTAGCCAATGCCTTTCTGCCTTCACTTGGGAAGAAAAATAAGTCACTTGAACAGTAGTGCCTGGGGGTTTTACTGAGAGTCCTTCTATTTATCATAAATCTTGAAGGCTGATCTGGGTGACATAAAGTTCCCAAAAGGTTCTACTTTGTTGCATACATGGATGATTTGTTTCTTTGCGCTCTTGCTCGAGGCTCCTTACAGAAAGACAGCATCCAGTTAGCTAAATCACTCAGCCCTAAAAGAATATAAAGTTACCAAAGAAAAAGTGCAGTTTGCCCAAATCTGGATTCAATATCTGGGCATCTGCTCTTAGAACCAGGACTACACCTAGATCCAAATAGACTTCATGGTCTCCTAAGTTTCCCCAAACCCAAAACTAAGTGCCTACTGTTTTTCTCTGGATAGCTGGTTATTGTCAAAATTGAATTTCAATTTCTCTTATGGCCAAACCTCTGTATGTTTTACTCAACAATAATGACCCCAACTCAATTTTATGGAAACAACTGGAGGACATAGATTCAAGACTTTAAAAGAGAGTCTGATGAACCCACAGGCCATTGCTGTTGCTGCTGCTGCTAAGTCGCTTCAGTCGTGTCTGACTCTGTGTGACCCCACAGACGGCAGCCCACCAGGCTCCCCCATCCCTGGGATTCTCCAGGCAAGAACACTGGAGTGGGTTGCCATTTCCTTCTCCAATGCATGAAAGTGAAAAGTGAAAGTGAAGTTGCTCAGTCGTGTCTGACTCTTCACGACCCCATGGACTGCAGCCCACCAGGCTCCTCCATCCATGGGCTATTCCAGGCAAGAGTACTGGAGTGGGGTGCCATCACCTTCTCCTCACAGGCCATTAGGCATCCCAATTATCGGATTCCTTTTCTCCTTTTTGTATATGAAAACTAAGGAATGCCCTTGGAGTATTCTCCCCAAAACAGGGGAACCACTGTTGACCCATAGGGTATTACAGCCAGCAATGGGCCACCTTGCCCTAGAGCCATTATGGTCAATGCCTTTTGGTCAAAGCCACTGAGAAAGTGATTATGAATCTCCTTTAACCATTTGTACCTCATGCAGTAGAAACCCTCCTGAATTCTCATTACACTGAACATTTCTCGGCCAGAAACCTCACCTCCTATGAAGTCCTTCTGCTACCTGATCTCATGTAACCTGTTTATGTTATAGTCATCTTAACCCTGTCACTGACAGAATCCCTCGTGACTGCTTAACGCTGATGGACCACCTCCTTATTCCTCTTGGTGATCTTGAAATTCCTCTAGGTAATGCTGATTTCTTATGGTTTACTGATGTTTTTTGCTCAAAGGTGACAACCATAAATATTATGCTGGGCTGCTATTCCAATTCCTTTTGATGTTGAGGCAGCATGATTACCTATGGCCAACAGGCTGAATTATATAGTTTTACATGGGCTTGTTCTTCAGACAAGGACAAAATTTATATGGATAGTAGATATGTTTTCAGAGTAGTTCATGATTTTAGAATGCTGTGGAAGCAATGTGGCTTCCCTACTTCAGAGGAAGTAAATTTCTAAATGGCTTCTATGTTCAGAAATTATTAGGCCCAGTCCTTCTAGCTGCTGCTTTAGCTTTTGGTAAGATTCTAGGGTATTCTGAACCTGACCCTTTGGAAGTTAAGGGAAATCACCTTGCTGATATTTCCACAAGAAATACTGCCTTTAAAGTGACTACCGGCTACAAACTTCTGTCATGGTCCAAAGGAATATTCCTCCCACATGATAACTTAGAAACACTGGCTAGAGAAGTCCAACCAATTAGCCTCAGATAAGGAAAAACAAGATGTGGAACTCAAAAATTGTTGATTGGATTCTGAAATTCCCACTCCTCACTACTCTACGTGGATTAACCCGTTGATTTACTGACAACGTGATAGCTTTCACGACTCAGTATTGGTGATAAAGCATCAACAACACCACAAAAAGTGCCCACCTCACTTACCCCATTTGTCAGAAGTATAACCCAGAGAAGTCTATTCAACTATTCCTACATTTGAACTGCCTAACGGACCATTCAAGTTCTGGCAAATGGATTTCATACAGCTTCCTCCATCTTATGGATATGTTTCAGCCATGGGCGGTATGTTTTCACGCTGGACCAAACCCTTTCCTTGCAGATGGGCCATTGCCTCTTTTGTGGCTGAAGTCTTTTTGGAAAAGATTATCCCTACTTAGGGCTGCCTCTCAAACTTCATTAGTGATCAAGGAACCCACTTTATTGGCCAGATACTTCAACAATTCGCCTGCACTTTGGCCAGTTTTACAATTTCACTGTGGTTACCACCCTCAATTATCTGGTTTAGTCGGATGCACTAATGGCATCATTAAGATTCAACTAGAAAAATTTGTAGAGTCCCTCCAAATACCTTGGAAAGACCCTCCAAAGCATCGTCATTGGTCCTTCCAAGCCTCAGATCCACCACTTTTGGAACTCATACATGCTCACCCTTTGAGACAGTTTCAGGGTGCCCAGTGCACTTGGCTTCTCCTTCTTTTGACCCACAACTGATAAAAGGAGAGGCATTCCGATATTGCAAAGGCCTAACTGCTTCTATGAAAAATAACTGTGCTTTGGTAGAGCAATCTTTCCACAGTTTGTTTTCAGAAGAGGACGACCTTATACATCACACCTTGCAATCTGGAGATTTTATCTCTTGGAAAAGGACAGCCTTCAGAGAAAGGCTTTTTAACATTGCTGGAAAGGCTTTTATCAGGTTGTTCTAACCAACCTTTGTCCTGTAAAACTCTGAGGAATAGACCTTTGGATTTACCTGACATACCTACAGAAAGTACTGAACCCTGACCGGACCTGCACGTCACTTGGCAACCTGAAAGTAAAGGCTCCCAGAACCGACGCAGATGAGATCCAATGAAACGGTTTTCCCAAAATATCTTGACAAAGCCTGTTGAAAACTTTTCACCAAACAGTTTTGATGACATAATACCTCAGAAGATCTCCAGTGTCTACGATCTTGATAACATATGGACTTTTGATAAAAGGTACATGAGAGTTCTCTCTCCTGACCCTCCTTATTGCTTGAATGTGACCTTGATAGTTTTTCAATCTGTGCATTTTCCCTCTCATATAAGATACTACACCCAGGAAAAGTCCTTTCTGATATTGAGGGGCAAAAAGCTGTTGAAGTTAGAAAATCTGTTCCTTGATCAGCAGTGCTTTCAGAAAATGACCTTGATCAAAAGGGAGAAATGGTTAAAAAAAAATTAATAAATAGAAAGTGAAAGTGAAGTCACTCAGTCGTGTCTGAATCTTTGTGACCCCATGGACTGTAGGCTACCAGGCTCCCCCATCCATGGGATTTTCCAGGCAAGAATACTGGAGTAGAAACCTCAATTAAATAGTCAGGAGACCAGCAGGGGGAGCGCTCACATGGTGCAACAATGCTGCTGCTGCTGCTAAGTCGTTTAGTCGTGTCCGACTCTGTGCGACCCCATAGACGGCAGCCCACCAGGCTCCCCCGTCCCTGGGATTCTCCAGGCAAGAACACTGGAGTGGGTTGCCATTTCCTTCTCCAGTGCATGACAGTGAAAAGTGAAAATGAAGTCGCTCAGTCGTGTCCGACTCCTAGAGACCCCATGGACTGCAGCCTACCAGGCTCCTCTGTCCATGGGATTTTCCAGGCAAGAGTACTGGAGTGGGGCGCCATTGCCTTCTCCGACAATAGCAGAGTCTAACAGGAAGNGGAAGAAAACTTGCCAGAGTATCTATTATGGATATCTTCAAGAGAGCTAAGCAATTATAAATTCACGAAACAATCACAGAATACTATAAAAAATAATATTCAAAGAACACAGCAGAGCTCTTAAAAATAAAATATATGATAGTAGAAATGAAAAGCATAGAGACTTGGAAAGATAAAGTTGGTGAAGTCTCTCAGAAAGTAGAGAAAAGAAAAAACAAGATGAAAAATGGGGAGTGGGAGAAACGATTTAAAATATTTAGGAAATCAGTCCAAGAAGTCCAGTATCTGATTCTGGGAGGTATATAAAGAGAAAATAAAGAAAACAGCTGTGGCTTCCCAGGTAATCCAGTGGTTGAGAATCTGCCTGCCAAAGGAGGGGACGTGGATTTGGTCCCTGCTCCAGGAAGATCTCACATGTCACCAGGCAACAAGGCCTGTGCGTCCCCAGCTACTGAAACCCGCACGCTCTAGAGCCCAAGCTACTCAACAAGAGATGCCACCACCATGAGAAGCTGCACGTCTTGACCAGTGGGCAGCTCTCGCTCACCACAGCTAAAGAAAGCTCTCGTGCGGCAGTGAAAACCTTCAGTTCAATCCAGTCGCTCAGTCGTGTCCAGCTCTTTGTGACCCCCTGGACTGCTGCACACCGAGCTTCCCTGGACATCACCAACTCCCGGAGCTCGCTCAAACTCATGTCCATTGAGTCGGTGATGCCATCCAACCATCTCATCCTCTGTCGTCCCCTTCTCCTCCTGCCTTCAATCTTTCCCAGCATCAGGGTCTTTTCCAGTGAGTCAGTTCTAGAGCTGATAAAAATAAATAATTTTTTTAAAAGAAAAGAAAACAGTTGGAACGATATAACCAAAGAAATAATTTAAGAAAATTTCCAGAACTGGCGGATGAGTTTCTAGAAAGACGAGGCCCAGTACATTAAACCGCCGGGGTCCAGCCCCCGCAGGATCCAGGGAAACCCGAAGGAGAAACGGCGTCGTCGATTGAGATTGATTTAGAGAGAGAAAGACAGTTAAGAATGTCGTAGATAAGAAAATAGAGGAGAGAAGAAAAGAGGCTGATGTTCCTTGGTTTATACAGAAAGTCAATAAAGTCTCAAGACAAGAGACTTGCACCGTCTATGTGAGGCCGCAGGTGCCCTCCCGGCCTCCTGAGGGAGTGCCGGTTCGGGTCTTAAAAACCCAGGCAAATAAGTAGACACGGTGGACTTCTGTACTCCAGATGGGAACTAGCCTGAAAGACAGAGTAAGAAGAAGAAAATGATTGACACGAGGAGATCAAGCTGCTTTGATGAGCAAGATCCATAGCTTTATTTTTACATGGGACTTATATACCTTTTTCGTACAGAGAGGAAATGAAAGACGCAAGGTCATACAGAGTCAGCCCAACATTCCAGCAGGGTTGCCCTTATCGAAACCATGATTTTTTTTGCATACCTTTCCCACAAAAGATGTTGTGTACAGTATCTTCTGGCCTTGGAGGCCTGTGAACCTTTTATCACCCTCTTTTGATAAAGGCTGCTCAACTAGAAAACTTATTTTCCCTAAAAGTGTTTTTCTTTATATTTTTAATCTATGTCAGCCTCAGAAAAATGCCAAACAGAGTTACATTTTACACAGAGCAAAGCTGCAGTGAGTTACAAAAAAGAACCAATTAGCTCAACAGTCTGATATGGTTAAATTCAAGGCTACACTTGTTTTTCTAGCATTCTCACTATGTTAACTAATGCATTTCCAGGTGCACAGTGGATAAGAGATATGGGAACTTAGCAACAAGTATTGGCCCAATAATGAAATCCTACATCAGCACTAGCACTGCTCTAATAACTTTTAACTCTTTCAAAGGCTCTATGTTTTAGGCTTTCTATGCTTCTCACAGTTGGGAGGCTGTAGATAATTGTATGCATAGCTGCAAGAGTCTGGATATAACTGCCAAGCAAGCTAGAAAGCTAATAGAGGGGGTTTGATTCGAAATATTCCTCTCATGTCCAGGAGACTTGTTAGCTATAGCCCTAAGTTGATTTTCTCCAGAGAAAGGTGGTCAGGGTCAGTCCCCTGTTAATGTCAGAGGAGTTGGGGAAAGTCATGAAACAGTAAAACAGACAGATTCTGGTTTTGGGGTAGATGCTCGAGAAAGCCTAGGGAGCCCCTTGAGTTCTGAAGCCTTGCTTAACAGTTCTCTTCCACATGACCTTTGTCATGAGTGGGATCTCCCATGGCGGCTCCTGGCATTAAACAAAATTGGTTCTAGAGTTATATTGGGCTTCCCAGGTGGTGCTAGTGGTGAAGTACCTGTTGCCAATGCAGAAGACATAAGAAACGTGGGTTTGATCCCTGGGTCGGGAAGATCCCTTGAAGGAGGGGATAGCAACCTACTCCAGTATTCTTGCCTGGAGAATCCCAGGGACAGGGGAGCCCTGGCAGGCTATAGTCCATGAGGTTGCAAAGAGCTGGAAATGACTGAAGCTACTTAGCATGCACACAGAGCTATATCATTTTGAATTCACCGCTGTGAAAAAAGAGATCTTAACAACTTCTAGAGAGGCTAAAACAGGTTTTTTTTTGGCTGCACCACTCAGCACGTGGGATTCTAGTTTCCCTGCTGCTGCCGCTGCTGCGTCGTGTCCGACTCTATGCGACCCCATAGACGGCAGCCCACCAGGCTCCCCCGTCCCTGGGATTCTCCAGGCAAGAACACTGGAGTGGGTTGCCATGTCCTTCTCCAATGCATGAAAGTGAAAAGTGAAAGTGAAGTCGCTCAGTCGTGTCCGACTCCTAGAGACCCCATGGACTGCAGCCTACCAGGCTCCTCTGTCCATGGGCTATTCCAGGCAAGAGTACTGGAGTGGGGTGCCATTGCCTTCTCTAGTTTCCCTACCAGGGATCAAAACTGTATCTGCAGTGGGAACACAAAGTCTCAACCACTGGACCGCCAAGCAAGTTCCCTATAACAGGTTTTACACAAAGTATCAAGAGCAAGAATGCCATCCACTGAAATAAAAAACACAGTGGAACATGTCTCCAAATTTCTTAGGAAATTTTTTTCCAATCTAAGATTCAATACCAAACCAAACTATTAATTAGTTCATGAGGAGGATAAGTACACTTCCATATGTACAAAGTCTTCAGAGCATTTGCTTCTCGCGTATGTTTGCTCTGGACACTTACGGGACGTGCTCCACCACAACTAGGAGATAAACAAAAAAAGAACTCTTGATATGCGTGAAACAGGAGATCGAACCCAAGAGAAGAGGAAGAGAATTCCCAGAAAGACAGTGAAAGGAGACTCCAAAGACCACAGCTGTTCAGCAGGCCAGCGGGCAGCCAGTTCCCATAGGAGCTGGCCAGAGGCTTCAAGAGGAAATTTCATTCAGGAAATGTGATAGATGACTTGATGTGTTTGAACAAATCGAAGAGAAATACAGACTAGGAGATATTTGGAGGTTGAATTAACGGTAAGAATATAGAAACAATACACACAAAGGCAATTCTTAGGTCGAGGGGAAGGAGAATTTATTTAATAAGTAATGCTTGTGCACTCATAATATGTTAATAATGAATACCCATTTAAGCAAAATGAACTATATAGTACTAACTCTGTGTGATGACAGATGGTAACTAGACTTATCATGGTAATCACTTTGTAATGTATAAAAATATCGAATCACTATGTTCTGTGCCTGAAACCAATATAATATATTGTATGTCAATTATAATTCAATAAATAGTTTTTTAAAATGAGCTATGTTGCACTGGAGAAGTGGATAGATGGGTGGAAGGAGGGGTGTTGTTTCCTAACCATTTGAATCTTTAGATTAAGTACATGAATAATTGATTAAAAATGACAATGTTGATTAAAAACATAAAGGTATGAAATTAATACCAAAATAAACAGCTAAGTGAAATAAGATTGGGACTCCTAAACTGAAAATGAGGTATCAGTAGGGATCAGCAGTCTACTGATCTTTTAAAAAGTCTCATAAAACTATATGAATTTGTTTTTCAGTTTCTTCACTGAAATTTTTTAAAATTATTTATTTTTGGCTGTGCCGCCCAGCATGTGGGATTCTGGTTCCTTGACCAGGGACTGAACCTGAACCCTTTGCAGTGGAAGCATGGAGTCTTAACTGCTGGACCGCCAGGGAAGTCCCTGAAATTTTTTATTGAAGTATAACATGCCTACCCAAAGTGTACATGTCGTAAATATACAACTTGATTTTCATTTTGACCCCTATTTTTATACTGGTCTATTGCTGTCAAGATGTATTGTGAATATTTTCTGTTACTGTATGAGTTACCTAATTTACTTTTAACTATGTTACACAAATAAAAACAAGACCAAAATTATATGTTTTGTACAAGAAACACATCAAATACAAAGCTATATTTAGGTTAAGGATGCAAAAAGATATACAATGAAACTCTAATCAAAAGAAAACAGAAGGGCTATATTAATATGTGACAAATAGACTTCACAGTAAGGAATGTTACCTGGGATAAAGAGGAGTCAACTCATGAAGAACATAACAGTCCTAAATATTCATGCATTGAACACAGCTCCAAAATATGAATAGCAAAACTTACAGAACTGAAAATCAATATAGACAAACCCACAAGAGGTTTCAACACTCCTGTCTCAGTAATCGATGAAACAGGTAGACCAAAAATCAGCAAAGATAAAAAGACCTGAACACGCTCAAACTCGACCTGATTGACATTTATAGAACATTCCACCAAACAGAAAAACAACATTCTTTCCAAGAGCACATGATGGGTTCAGCAAGATCAATCATAGTCTGGGCCATAAAACAGCCTCAGCAATTTTTAAATAACTGAAATCATAAAAATTATGTTCTCTGACCACAACTGAATTAAATTAGAACAATGTCTGGAAAATCTTTCAAATATTTGCAAGTTAAACAACACACTTCTAAATATTAACCCAGGTATCAAAGAGAAAGTCACAAGGGAAAGTAGAAAATATTTTGAATTGAATGAAAATAGAAACACAATATATCAAAATTTGTGGGGTATAGCCAAAGTGGTGCCTAAGTGGAAATTTAAATATTAAACTAGAAAATAAGAAAAGCTTCAAATTATTAATCTATGTCCCTTAAGAGACCAAAAAAAAAAAAAGAGAGAGAGAGAGAGTAAATTAAATTCAAAGTGAACTGAACAATTAGGAAATAAGGAAGATTAGAGAGGAAATCAATAAAATTGAGAACAGAAACACAAATGAGAAAAATCAGTGATACCAAAAGCAATTTATTTGAAAAAACCATTAAAATCATATAAACCTATAAATAGACACATCAAGAAAAACTATGTTTAAAAATCTGTAGGAGCAGAAATCAAATCAGACTGACTGCAAAGGACAAAATTCTGAGGGGTCTGGAAATGTTCTATATGTTGATTACAGTAGTGTCTGCGATTATACACATTTATCAAAATACATGGAACTGTACACATAACAAGGGTGATTTTAGTGTATGTAAATTATATCTCAATGAACCTGAAGTAAAAGAAAATATACGAGTGCATTTTAGTATTTTATGTAGCAGAATTTCATGAAAGTGTTGTTTCAGATGCATGTGTGTTCTGGATTGCAGTAAGAAAGTGCTTTTTATTCCATAAATTGGAGTTAAAGAAGAAAAAGCAAGTCATTGTCTGAGAACGTGCCAAGGTCCTCCCTGTCTTGGGACTTGACACGGGTTGGTCCCTCTGCCTGAATCACTGAGATAGTTCGTTCTCCAGCTTCAAGTCACCTCAGGGAGCCTTTTCCAGGCCACTCTGTCATGAAACCCAGTGCCTCCCCGCTCTCTGAAGCAATAATTCTCTCATGTTGTTTGTTTCTTTTATATCATTTACTACAATCTATGCTTATTATTTCTATAGCAGTACACTGAGTCTGTGGGCTTAGAGGTTGCAATCAAATAATAGCTTTATCCTTTGCCACCACTGTTCTTGAGAACCTGCCCTGTGGAGCTACTTCTTTTTCTGCCTCTGAACAACTCAGAAAGGCCACAGAACATATCTACTCACTATCTCTATAAAAAGCCCTTCACACTTCATTGTAAATTACATTTCATCTCTAGGCCAGCTATCACTGGCTTTGAGATAGGCGATACGTGGACCCCTGGGCTGGACAGCTGGTGTTTGTCAAGTGGAGTAAAATTCAAGCTTTGTTCTCACCCAGACACTCCAAGGACAAAGCTAGTGGCAGAAGCTGACCTCTGCTGAAGTAATGAGATTAGGTGCCCACCCCTGAGGTCAAGGAAAACTTCCCTGTCTGCACACCAGCAGGAAGGCTTCTTGCGAGTCAAAAAGGTCGGGGTGGGGGGCACTCTATAATAGGTGTGGACATGCACCCACATGCTGCTGTGGTAGAATCCATCTTAGCAGAAAGTTGCATGCCCCTCTTGCAGAGGGCCCAAGGATCAGTCAGTGGTGAAAATAGAAACATGTAAAATTGGCCACATGTAAACAAAGACCCCGGCTTCCCAGGTGGCTCAGTGGTAAAGAATTTGCCTGCCAATGCAGGAGAGGAAGGAGACGGGGGTTCGATCCCTGGGTGGGGAAGATCCCCTGGAGGAGGGCATGGCAACCCTCTCCAGTACTCTTGCCTGCAAAATGCCATGGACAGAGGAGCCTGGTGGGCTACACCCCATAGAGTCGCCAAGAGTCAGACGTGACTGAGCAGCCATGCAACGCATGCTCGCAAAGACCTGGAAGGACTGCCCTACATAAGAGATTTAAATTACCTCTTTGCTGTGCTCCTCATTCAGGACACCTCCACTCCTCTCCGGGTGTGTATTTCTGCCTTGCTTCTGTCTTAAATAAACAAACAGTTTCTCTGTGTGCTTTCCCACATGTTATTATGCTGTCTCTCTAATAATAAACTTAGTCTCTAATAATAAACTTTGTCCCTGTTTTCACAGTTTTTGCCTCCTTGAAACATTCTTACTTTCAAAAGGAGGCAGGGGTAGGGATGGGGTGAAGGGGCGCCTAAGGAGGAAGCCAGGATGACTTTGCTCCTATCCTCGAGCCCTGGTGGTCCAGTGGCTAGGATTCTTGGTCTTCATCCAGGCTATCCAGGTTGAAGGAGCTTCCCAGCTGGCTCAGAGGTAAAGAATTCGCCTGCCAATGCAGGAGACACAAGAGACACCAGTTTGATCCCTGGGTCAGGAAGATCCTCTGGAGGAGGAAATGGCAACCCACTGAAGAACTGATGCTTTGAATTGTGGTGCTGGAGAAGACTCTTGAGAGTCCCTTGGGCTGTAAGGAGGTCCAACCAGTCCATCCTAAAGGAAATCAACGCTGAATATTCATTGGAAGGACGGATGTTGAAGCTGAAGCTCCAGTACTTTGGCCCCCTGATGTGAAGAGCTGTCTCACTGATTTTGATGCTGGGAAAGACTGAAGGCAAAAGGAGAAGGGGGCAGCAGAGGATGAGATGCTTGGATAGCATCACTGGCTCAATGGACATGAATTTGAGCAAACTCCGAGAGATAGTGGAGGACAGAAGGGCCAGTGTGCTGTAGTCCATGAGGTTGCAAAGAGTCAGACATGACTTAGCGACTGAACAACAGCAAGAACAACTCAGTTCCTGGGCAGGGAACTGAGATGTCTCTTCAGGACGGCTCACTGCTCTCCCTCCCAGATGAGCTTGACTTGGAAAATTGTGCTGAGGAACAAAGACAGTGCAGCTGGCTTCTTTGTGTGTTTCTCTCCAGCCTCACTCAGCATCCCACCGTACCCATCAAAGCCAGAGGCAGGGAGGCAAGGGGAGGAAACGCTTTACTTAACCAGCACAGACCAGCAGTGGTTTTGGTTTCCCCTGGCTGTTTCAGATGTTCGGATTGACTTTTGCTCTGTGGGATGTTTGTGGGTTTGTATAGCTCCGTGATTGCTAGCTACCTCTTACCTACACTCTGTATCCCAAGCTTTGAATTTACATAGGTGTTGAATTGGCTGCAATTCTCCTCACTTCCCTGAGCCCTCATTTTCTGGGCCCTTTGCAACATGCTCTTGGCAGCTACTCCATCAAAAGGTGGAGCTTTTTGGCCACACTTCCTGGAATCTGGATTGGCCTTATAACTGGTTTTGGTCAATAAAACAAGGTGGAAGCAACCTTATGCCAGCTCTGAGCTGAGGCCTCAGAAAGCTCTGTACGCTTCTGCTCTCAATCCCAAAACACACTCAGGCCAGTCTTCTGGATCACAGGCCCTGTGGCCCAGGCACCTCTTATCGCTGCAGCCACGCCCTGGCAACCTTAGGAAACAGAGCTGTCCAGATCCTGATCACAAACATAGGAGTGAGCTTTGCTGAGATTACAAGAATTTCATACAGGAGCCCAGCTCATACTGCTGACTCACAGAAGGGCGACCTAACTGTATGGTTGTTTCAAGACACTAAATTTTGGGGTAGTTAGATACACAGTGTTAAATAAAACAAAGTGGACTGAGAAAAGTTGAAGATCTAATTAGCGTTATTCAGTGATTCATGAAATGGACAGCACCCTATCTAACAAAGACGAGTATGCTCAGGGAATTCCCTGGTGGTCCAGGGGTTAAGGGGGCTTCCCTGGTGGTGCTAGTGGTAAAGAATCTGCCTGCCAAAAAAATGCAGGAAACACAAGAGACATGAGTTCGATCCCTGGGTCAGGAAGATTCCCTGGAGTAAGACCCTGCACTTTCACTGCTGGGCCCCGGTTTGACCGCTGGTTGGGAAACTAAGATCCCACAAGTCCCACAGCATGCCCACCCCCCAAAACAAACAAACAAAACAAAGAGAAGTGTGCTCTGAGGAGATGCGCAAGATGGAAAGATTTTACAGGCAGAAGGAGGGTGAGACAAGGAAGTTAAAAGTGAATTTTCCAGGGACAATCCCCTTGCCTTATGGGAAGGCAGCGGGTCTTATCAAGCTGATTGCTTCACAAGGGTTGCTCAGGTAATTTCAGAGTAATTGGTTTAAAATTCCACTCCTGGACTACCACTCAGCCCCTGGCGGAGGAAGTGATGTCACAGGCCCCACGTGAGCGGATTGCAACACATGCAGCTGCCTGGAGAGAGGGAGCCGGCGTCCTACGTCAGAGCCGGCGTCCTACGTCAGAGCCGGCGCCGCGGAGCTGCCGCCGGGGAGGAGCAGCCGCTGCCGCCCAGGACTGGGCCCTTAGGGAGGAGGAGGCGAGAAGATGGCGGACGACCCCAGTGCTGCCGACAGGAACGTGGAGATCTGGAAGATCAAAAAGCTCATCAAGAGCTTGGAGGCGGCCCGCGGCAATGGCACAAGCATGATATCGTTGATCATTCCTCCCAAAGACCAGATTTCACGAGTGGCAAAAATGTTAGCGGATGAGTTTGGAACTGCATCTACCATTAAGTCACGAGTAAACCGCCTTTCAGTCCTGGGAGCCATTACATCTGTACAACAAAGACTCAAACTTGATAACAAAGTACCTCCAAACGGCCTGGTTGTTTACTGTGGTACAATTGTAACGGAAGAAGGAAAGGAAAAGAAAGTCAACATTGACTTTGAACCTTTCAAACCAATTAATACGTCATTGTACTTGTGTGACAACAAATTCCATACAGAGGCTCTTACAGCACTACTTTCAGATGATAGCAAGTTTGGCTTCATTGTAATAGATGGTAGTGGTGCACTTTTTGGCACACTCCAAGGAAATACAAGAGAAGTCCTGCACAAATTCACTGTGGATCTCCCAAAGAAACATGGTAGAGGAGGTCAGTCAGCCTTGCGTTTTGCCCGTTTAAGAATGGAAAAGCGACATAACTATGTTCAAAAAGTAGCTGAGACTGCTGTGCAGCTGTTTATTTCTGGGGACAAGGTAAATGTGGCTGGTCTCGTTTTAGCTGGATCAGCTGACTTTAAAACTGAACTAAGTCAATCTGATATGTTTGATCAGAGGTTGCAATCAACAGTTTTAAAATTAGTTGATATATCTTATGGTGGTGAAAATGGATTCAATCAAGCTATTGAATTATCTACTGAGGTCCTCTCCAACGTGAAGCTCATTCAAGAGAAGAAATTAATTGGGCGATACTTCGATGAAATAAGCCAGGACCCGGGCAAGTACTGTTTCAGAGTTGAAGATACACTAAAGGCTTTAGAAATGGGAGCTGTAGAGATTCTAATAGTCTATGAAAATCTGGATATCATGAGATATGTTCTTCATTGCCAAGAGACAGAAGAGGAGAAAATTCTCTATCTAACTCCAGAACAAGAGAAGGATAAGTCTCATTTTACAGACAAAGAGACAGGACAAGAACATGAGCTGATTGACAGCATGCCCCTTCTGGAGTGGTTTGCCAACAACTATAAAAAATTTGGAGCTACATTGGAAATTGTCACAGATAAGTCACAAGAAGGATCACAGTTTGTCAAAGGATTTGGTGGAATTGGAGGTATCTTGCGGTACCGAGTAGATTTCCAGGGAATGGAATACCTAAGAGGAGATGATGAATTTTTTGACCTTGATGACTACTAGGTAGTCAACGTGGGTCCGGCAAAACGTGCCTCACCCTCCAGCATCCAACCCAAGGAGCATACCCGTGGTGGAATCCAAACAGATCCCTGCCTTACAATTGGAACATTTCTAGAACTTAATCCATGAGCATTGGATATTGAAGAGAAAACCGAAACAAAACCAGACCCAACCCTACACTTTGGTTTGTCATGGTGTCAGCGCAGCAGCCTACAACTAGTTCCTAAATGCCACTTTGGACTAATTTAAAAAAGAATCCCAGTTTTTACTTTTACCTGATGGTGAAATTGGTTGCTCTTGTATTTTATGGGGAAACAACAAAAAAGATTTTTTTAACCTTCATACATAGAAGCAAAAATACTTTAACTGCTGTAAACCTTCAAAAGTTAATAGAAATGAGATATACTGGTTTGTTTATTTTGATTGGAGAAAAATTAAATTGCTGCATTTCGCAGTGACCCATTTACATGGCATTCTCAGCTTAGACTGCATAAGAAGAAATATATGTGGTGAAATGTTGGAACCATTTCTCTCTCAGTCTCTGTTTAATGTTGAAAGGGTGAGCTAATAGGCAATTTCAACTTCACTCCCTCACACTACCCGTCCCCTCCAGGCTGTCAGTTTCGAGGATGCAGATTACATTGCAAAGATAAACTGACACATGAAGCATTTGGGCCACTGCTCTGTTTCCTTCCATCTGTTTTGCAGGTGCATTTGCGCCCGGGGTTTGGGAGCCCTAAGCATCACCTGCTTTGACAAGGGTTCACATAATCTTGCATACCAGAAACCAGTTTGGGATGGAAATGATGGGACTTCTATGCTATTGCTGGAATTGGGAAAAATAAAACATGCAATTTAAGTGGAAAATAAAATAAAATAAAATAAAATTCCACTCCTGGGAGAAGCTGAAACTGCTATATCATCTCACAGAAAAATCTGAACAAAGTTTTTAGCCACCCCAATACTAAGTCTTGGTGGGACATAGCATTCACTGTGGTGTGCTTATTTACTCAGTCGTGTTCGACTCTTTGCAACCCCATGGACTGTAGCCTGCCAGGCTTCTCTGTCCATGGGAATTCTCCAGGCAAGAATACTAGAGTGGGTCGCCATGCCCTCCTCCAGGGGATCTTCCCAACCCAGGGATCAAACACAGGTCTCCTGCGTTGCAGGCAGATTCTTCACCAGCTGAGCAACCAGGGAGGTCCAGGACTTAGCATAAGTGACTCCATTTGGGGCTTGGGGTTTCTTTTTGAAAACAGCAATTAGCTAACTGATACAGTCTGTTAAGAAGTTATCTGTGCCAGGTAGATTTTAGTTAAAAATTTGCATGGCACACTCTTATCTTGCTTTAATTTGTGTGTGTGTGTCCTTATGAGTCTTTAAACTTTATTTATTTATGGCTGTGCTGAGCCTTTGTCGCTGCCCTTGGGCTTTCACTAATTGTGGCAAGTGGGGGCTGCTCTTTAGTTGCAAGCAGGGGCAATGCATGCAGTTGCAACGGCCTCTCCTGTTGGGGTGCACGGGCTTCACCAGTTGTGACATGTGGGCTCAGCAGTTACAGCATGCGGGTGGGCTCAGGACTTGTGGTACATGGGCTCAGTTCCTCTACGGCAAGTGGAATCTTCCAGGACCAGGGATCAAAGCAGTGTCCCCTGCATTGCAAGGCAGATTCTTAACCACTGGACCACTAGGAAAGCTCCTTATGATTCTTTTCTTAAAAAAATCCAAATAACAGGATGAGAATTATTGTTTATTTTGGTTTTCCAAGCCACCTTTTCTTGGCATAGGCTCTTTGACTCCAGCCTTGTGAAGCAGAGATTATTATCTGCTTTATGAATAGCTAATTGAGTCCATGAAACTTAAAAGATGTGTCCAAAGTTACTTAGCAAGACGTAGAGCTAGAATGTGAACCTAGGCAGACTGGCTCCAGAGCTGATGCTATTAAACATCATCTACTCTGTTCCCTGTCACACTGAGAAGCATTTCCTGGTATGTGTGTAAACCAGTTTGAGAAGCACAGGCTTAAAGTAATCTTTATCTGTACACTGTGACCTCTAGCCTTTACTTTCCCAAAGTTATTTCTAAATAACAGGCAGCGCTCCCCAAAGCATAAACATCTCTTTCAGATCAATAAGAAAAATATTGACAACCAATAGAAAACAGGCAAAGGATATAGATTATTTATGGGAAAGGAAATTCAAATGGTTTTTCATTTGATTGAAATTGAAATAGTTAATTTCACTCCTAACTTTAAAAAAAACCACATTTATCTATTTAATTTATATTGGCTGCCCTAGGTCTTGTTGCTGCACCCAGGCTGTCTCTGGCTGCAGCGGGCAGGGCTACTCTTTGTTGTGGTCGCAGTGGCTTCTCTTGTTGCAGACGATGGGTTCTAGGTGTGTACAAGCTTTAGCAGTTGTGGCACACGGGCTTAGTTGCCCCGGGGCACATGGGATCTTCCTGGACTAGGGATAGAACCCACATCCCCTGCACTGGCAGATGGACTCTTAACCACCCTTGTAGGGACCACAAGGGAAGTCTCTACTCCCAACTTTTAAAATGTAAATTAAAATAACAATGACACACTTTTTTGCCCATCAGATAGACACAGATAAAGAAGCCTGATAACAAGCTCAGTTGGCAGGAGCCAGGGAAGGAAATTAGTACTGTTCATACTGTCCACACATTGTTGGTTTTTTTTTTCCTTGTCCATTCCAGCTCGCAATGAAAGCAAAGAGTCTTAACTACTGGACCACCAGGGAATTTCCTGTCCACAGGTTGTTGATGGAAGGGTACAATGCAACCTCTACAGATGGCAATTTTAAAATATTTACTGAAATTAAATATCTACACGTTCTTTGACCAAGTAATTCTGCTTCAAAGAACATACATCTACAGTGGACTTTTTGAGACTCAAAGGGAGTGCTATTACAAGCAAGAACTACCCCAGATATCTGCAGGTACAGCCACCCTGACCATGAATTACACACAAGGACCTTCATTGCACCACCGAGTGTGTTGGTAAAATACTAGAAATAACTCAAATATGTCTCAATAGATGAACTGTTAAATAAAAGGACCCTTATCCCTACCGTAGAATGTAATGCAATAGTTAAAAATGAGACAACTCTGTAAATATTGATTTCAAGATATGAAGTGTAAAAAATGAAGGCAAAGCACACTGAGCATGATATACTAGTATTTATGTATTTATATAGAATATATGTAAATCCACACTTGTATAAGAAGACACTGTCTCTGGAAGTTAACAGACCCAGGTCTGGCGGCTCTGAAATTGTACAATTCTGGTGGCCCTTTCTAAGAAAAAGAATGCCAAAAGTACAAATATAAAATTAAGAACAATGCCTGGGAAGGGCCCAAGCAAGCAAGAGACCCTGATGTGTTAGTCGCTCAGATGTGTGCAACTCTCTGCAGCCCCGTGGACTGCAGCCCACCAGGCTCCTCTGTCCTTGGAATTCTCCAGGCAAGAATACTGTAGTGGGTTGCCATTCCCTTCTCCGGGGGACCTTCCCAACCCAGGTATCGAATCTGGGTCTCCTGCATTGCAGAAGGATTCTTTACCACTGAACCACCAGGGAAGCCCATGAAGGGACTCTGATGCTGAAGCGTAATTAGCTTCACAGTCAGTTCAGCTCAGTTCAGTTGCTCAGTCGTGTCCAACTCTTTGCAACCCCATGGACTGCAGCACACCAGGCTTCTCTGTCCATCACCAACTCCCAGAGCTTGCTCAAACTCCTGTCCATCAAGTTGGTGATGCCATCCAACCATCTCGTCCTCTGTCGTCCCCTTCTCCTCCCACCTTCAATCATTCCCAGCATCAGGGTCTTTTCCAATGAATCAGCTCTTCACATCAGGTGGCCAAAGTATTGGAGCTTCAGCTTCAGCATCAGTCCTTCCAATGAATATTCAGGACTGATTTTCTTTAGGATTGACTGGTTTCATCTCCTTGCAGTCAAAGGGACTCTCAGGAGTCTTCTCCAACACCACGGTTTGAAAGCATCAGTTCTTCAGTGCTCGGCCTTCTTTATGGTCTAACTGTCACATCCATGCATGACTACTGGAAAAACCATAGATTTGACTAGACAGACTTTTGTTGGCAAAGTAATGTCTCTGCTTTTTAATATGCTGTCTAGGTTGTCTAGGCTTCCCTGGTGGCTCAGAGGTTAAAGCGTCTGCCCGCAATTCGGGAGACCTGGGTTTGACCCCTGGGTCAGGAAGATCCCCTGGAGAAGGAAATGGCAACCCACTCCAGTATTCTTGCCTGGAGAATCCCATGGACGGAGGACCCTGGAGGTCTACAGTCCATGGGGTCACAAAGAGTCAGAAACGACCGAGCGAATTCACTTCTTCTTCTTCTTCTTCTAGGTTGATCATAGCTTTTCTTCCAAGGAGAAAGCGTCTCTTAATTTCATGGCTGCAGTCACCATCTCCAGTAATTTTGGAGCCCAAGAAAATAAAGTTTGTCACTGTTTCCAATAAATTGCCTCTATTCGGAAAGAGGGCTTCCCTGACAGCTCAGTTGGTAAAGAATCCGCCTGCGATGGCGGAGACCCCAGTTCAATTCCTGGATTGGAAAGATCCCCTGAAGAAGGGAAAGGCTACCCACTCCAGTATTCTGGCCTGGAGAATCTGGTGGGGTCGTAAAGAGTCAGACAGGACTGAGTAACTTTCACTTTCACTTTCATCTGGGAAGATATAGAAGAAACCAGTAAAAGAGTTTGGCTCCTGAGAGGTGAACTGGTACAGAACAGAAAAAAAAATCCCTTTGGGATTTTGCACATATACTCTCTATTCAATAGGAAGAGTTCCTTTGTAAATATTTGCAATGTCAGATCAATACAATTCCTAAATAATCAAAACAGATCATAATTTCTCAGTGTAGTCGCTCAGTCGTGTCCAGCTCTTTGCTATACGCCATGGACTGTAGCCCACCAGGCTCCTCAGTCCATGGGATTCTCCAGGCAAGAATACTGGAGTGGGTTGCCATTCCGTTCTCCAGGGGATCTTCCCGACCCAGGGATTTAATCCAGGTCTCCTGTATTACAGGCAGATTCTTTACCATCTGAGCCATCAAGAAAATCCCGGTGTTTTATAGGTACCAACAAAACAGTTGTTTACAATGAGAAAGCTCTATATTCAATAATTTATTACTTTCTCTAATTTTAAAAGGATCCATCATTTGGCCACCGAGTAAGAATAGGAAAAGACCTCTTATAGGCCTAATATAAACAAACAAACACACAATAGAGCAACCTAGTAAGATCATGTAGGACACTTATATCTCAGAGACACAGAGAAATCACCTTCCCCCTAAAAGGCCATGCTTAAGGTTTAACCAAGCCAGCTTTTAATTTCTGACTGCATATGCCTTAAAGAGCCTCCTCAATATTTAAGGTGAGATTTAATTTCTCCAGTTAACTAGGTACTCGCAAGAATTTCTCAGAGAAAGAATTTCTCGGAGAAAGATATATTTCTTTCTTTAGAGACTTCAGTCATTTTTAAGACAAAAAAGAAGGTACGTACCTTTGTTGGCTGGTTGAGCTAAGGATAATGACAACTGTTTTTAAATGCCAGTAGCTTCTTTCCATCATAAGATGTAATAAAATCTAGATCTTAAAATTGGCCTTAAGATTTTATTTCTCATATACTATTGATCATCTTACTGTACCTTTTTGCTAATTTTTTTTTACAGCATCCTGTTTTTCATTCATAGATATTCTAGCTTATCTATGAGGAAATTTATTATAATTTATGGAGGCATTTCCCTCTTCTCTGTTTCCTCCATGTTTTTTTTTTTTTTTTTCCCCAGCCACAGACAGAGCCCGGACGTTCATAGATCTCCGCCTGTCTCATGTGTCCATCCACACATGTATCTGTCTATCTCTGGTGGCTCAGATGGTAAAGAATCTGCCCACAATGCGGGAGACCCAGGTTTGATCCCTGGGTTGGGAAGATCCCCTGGAGAAGGAAATGGCAACCCACTCCAGTATTCTTGCCTGGGAAATCCCATGGACGGAGGACCCTGGTGGGCTATAGTCCATGGGGTCACAAAGAGTTGGACACGACTGAGTGAGTAAAGACAACAATATCTCAATGGAAGGAGAAAGGCAAAAGGTGTGTGTGGGGGGATATCTCTCATGTAAAAAGTCCAAAATACAGTTCTACCTGAAGTGGTCAGTCCGAGTGTGGCTGTGAAGTGCCAAGCAAGTGATGGTACACAGGAGTGGCCCTTGGTGCTGACTGGGGGCCATGGCAGACCAGTTACCAGGCTCCTGAGACCAGCCCTGCATTGGGAGGGCACAGGCCGGCCCACCTCCCAGTTAGCAGGGAGATGGTGGGATCCCCCCCGTGGTCTTCCCCCTGGGATAAACAGGACCCCTCCTTTATTTTGAAGTGCACCAGAAGGTCACTGGCCACCACAGAGCCTGGGGCCTACAGGAGCTGCTTCCTGGAGTCAGGGCTACTGTTCTCTGCCTCCAGAGGCCCAGGGAGCTTGCAGGCCAGGCTGCTGCCCGGGTCAGGCGGGCTCCTGTCGGGCACTGTCACCGAGGGGCAGAACAGATCCAGCAGGGTGCTGGTGTCCCCGTGGAAGCCGTGCCGAGTCTGCCTGGCCTGCAGGTCATCCAGGTTGGAGTCTGTGGATCCAAGTGGTCCTTGAGCTCAGACCCTGACTGGACTCAGTAATGCAGACAGCAGGAGGGGCTGGGGAAGAGATGGGCAATCCCAGGCCTCTGCGAGGAATGAGCCAAATTGTCTGATTTGCCCTGATGGGGGGCAGGGCCGGGGCCAGGAGAGGCAGGGACTGTGGGGAGGGTACTCCCCCCACCCCCCATCTGTAAACGGTGTGGTCGATGCGGCCTGGGCGGCAGACTCAGATTCTCCTGCAGAATGGAGTCAATGAGGGTGGCTGGGCTCCAAAATCACTGCAGCTGGTGACTCAGCCATATAATTAAAAGATGCTTGCTCCTTGGAAGAAAAGCTATGACCAACCTGGAGAGCACATTAAAAAGCAGAGACATTACCAACAAAGGTCTGTCTAGTCAAAGCTATGGCTTTTCCAGTAGTCATGTATGGATGTGAGAGTTGGACTATAAAGAAAGCTGAGCACCTAAGAATTGATGCTTTCAAACTGTGATGTTGGAGAAGACTCTTGAGAATCCCTTGGACTGCAAGGAGATCCAACCAATCCATCCTAAAGGAAATCATCCTGAATAGTCATTGGAAGGCCTGGTGCTAAAGCTGAAACTCCAAAACTTTGGCCACCTGATGCGAAGAACTGACTCATTGGAAAAGACCCTGATGCTGGGAATGATTGAAGGTGGGAAGAGAAGGGGATGACAGAGGATGAGATGGTTGGATAGCATCAGGGAGGCGATGGACATGAGTTTGAGTAGGCTCCGGGAGGTGGTGATGGACAGGAAGGCCTGCCATGCTGCAGTCAGACACGAATGAGTGACTGAACTGAACTGAACTGGAGACAAGGGAGTTTCCACCATGGAGGATGGGTGCCTGCGACCGGGACTGGAATCCTTGGCCCAGGGGCTCTGAGGTGGGTTGGGGGGTGGGGGTCTCCTCCTTGATTCCAACCAAAGGCCTGCTGGACAGGGGCCTCTCTTTGCCAAGGGACTGCTAGGGTCAGCTCAGTGATGTCACAGATGATGGGTCCAGAGCTGGCAACAGCATCTGGGGAGGACGCTATCTAGGTTGGTCATAACTTTCCTTCCAAGGAGTAAGCGTCTTTTAATTTCATGGGTGCAATCGCCATCTGCAGTGATTTTGGAGCCCCCCAAAATAAAGTCTGACACTGTTTCCACTGTTTCCCCATCTATTTCCCATGGATGGGACCAGATGCCATGATCTTCATTTTCTGAATGTTGAGCTTTAAGCCAACTTTTTCACTCTCCTCTTTCACTTGCATCAAGAGGCTTTTTAGTTCCTCTTCACTTTCTGCCATAAGGGTGGTGTCATCTGCATAGCTGAGGTTATTGATATTTCTCCCGGAAATCTTGATTCCAGCTTGTGTTTCTTCCAGTCCAGTGTTTCTCATGATGTACTCTGCATAGAAGTTAAATAAGCAGGGTGACAATATACAGCCTTGACATACTCCTTTTCCTATTTGGAACCAGTCTGTTGTTCCATGTCCAGTTCTAACTGTTGCTTCCTGACCTGCATACAGATTTCTCAAGAGGCAGGTCAGGTGGTCTGGTATTCCCATCTCTCTCAGAATTTCCCACAGTTTATTGTGTTCCACACAGAGTCAGCCAAAACATTCCAGCAGTTTTGCCCTTATCAAAACCAGGATTTTTTCTGCAAATCCTGTCTTTCCCATAGACAATGTTGTGTACATTATCTTCTGACCTTGGAGGCCTGTGGACATTTTATGGCCCTCTTTTGATAAAAGCTGCTCAACCAGAAAACTTATTTTCCCTTGAAATGTTTTTTCTTTTTATTTCTAATCTATGTCAGCCTCAGAAAATGTTAAACAGAGTAACATTTCTCACAGAGCAAAGGTGCAATGAGTTACAAGAAAGAACCAATTGGCTCAAAAGTCTGATGTGGTTAATTTCAAGGCTACACTTGTTTTTCTTACATTCCAACTATGTTAACTAATGCACTCCCAGGTGCACAGTGGATAAGAGATATGGGAACTTAGCAACAAGCATTGGCCCAATAATGAAATCCTAAACCAGCACTACTCTAATAACTTTTAACTCTTTGAAAGGCTCTATATTTTAGGCTTCCTTGCCTCTCACAGCTGGGGGGCTGTAAACAATCACATGCATAGTTGTAAAAGTCTGGGGAAACCTGCCAAGCAAGCTAGAATGCTAACAGAGGGGGTTTGATTTGAAATATTCCTCTCATGTCCAGGAGACTTAGCTGGAGCCCTAAGTTGATTTTCTCCAGAGAAAGGTGGTCGAAGATAGCCCCCTGTATGTCAGGACAGTTGGCGAAAGTCATGAAATAGTAAAACAGATTCTGGTTTTGGGGTAGATGCTCGAGAAGGGGGGGCCCCTTGAGGCCTGATCTCGCCTTTGCCCGTCAGGCCTCTTCCTCATGACCTTTGCCATGGGCGGGATTACCCACGCTGGCTCCCGGCAGACCACCTTCTAGAAGCCACAGGGGTCGAGCCGCTGCACGAGGCTGGCTGCGCCTTGCTCGGGGACTCAGGCAGCCAGCTGGCCTGGTCGAGCACGTGGACACAGCTCCGCGTGTCTGTCTGGGGTCGCTCAGGAGGGTCCACAGCTTGACCAGAAAGGCCGCGACGTTGCTGGGCCCGCTTGAGCCAGGGGCCTTCGCTGGGATGGAGATTCGTCTGACCGGAGGCCATGCAGCCGCTGCCGGTGGCGGCCCTGCGACCGCCAGGGACCGCGTGGCCGCCGCCGTCTTGCAACAGACCCGCTCCCACCAGCTCCGCTGACTCTCCTCCTTGTTGCTTTTTATTTTAACTTTTTGTTCCTGTCCAAAATCTCCCTTCAATGTCTAGTGGTCTTGACCTGAAAACTCCTGCTTAAAAGCAAGCCACCCGCAAGCTGGGGGGCCACTGTGGTACCCAGGTGGGAACTGGTAGCCTTACTGTGAGTTATTGACAGACAGTCCAGACTTTAAAAGTTTTGAATCAGGGGCTTCCCTGGTTGTCCAGTAGTTAAGACTGCCTTGCGATGCAGGGGCTGTGGGTTCGATCCCTGGTGATGGAGGGATCCAAGGTGCTAAGATCCTACCTTCCTTGTAGCCAAAAAACCAAAACGTAAAACAGAAATAATATAGTAACAGATTCAGTAAAGACTTTTTAAAGATTTTGCTTTGAATCACATTCAACGTCTGTATCTGTGGGTAATTTTTCTTGAGGGAGGCAGTCACCTCCAAGTGTCAGACTCCTGGGTGATTGAAAGTGGATTGCCCCTCTTCTGGGACCCAGCTGGGGAAAGGAGGCTGCGGGTTCACTGCTTGGATATAGACCTTCCATCAGTAAAAGTCTCTATATTCAGTATGGAGCCTCGTCTCTGCTCTCCATTGGGTTTGAGGTCCCCAAAGCCAGATTTGTGTTTTGGCCCTGTTTTGCAGAAAGTTTTCACCTTTGTCTCAGCCTCAAAGGATTTGTTAACAAAATAAGCCACTCATTTTATACAGATAAATAATACAGATATTTATTAGAGAATTATCTAACTTACTTTCAACATACTAACATTAAAAGAAAAGATAACTAGAAAGAACAGAGACTATATCACCAAATTGAGTTTTGACCAACATCCAGATTTAAACAGTCCCATGTCACAGCACATCTGGAGTCCCAGTTGGGAAAGGGTCCCAGGCAGCGTGTCCTGCTCCATGGGTGAGCCTTCAAAGATTGCCGTTCAGGGTTTCCACTCATAATCCCAGGATGGATAAAAGCTGATATCATCATCAATCTGTGACCAAGTTGCAAGCTTTGTTTCAAGTTAATGATGCTGGTTTTGCCATGTAAAACTTTGAATGTTGCTAAGCCCTTGAGAAACCTATATGCAAGTCAGGAAGCAACAGTTAGAACTGGACATGGAACAACAGACTGGTTCCAAATAAGAAAAGGAATACGTCAAGGCTGTATACTGTCACCCTGCTTGTTTAACTTATATGCAGAGTACATCATGAGAAATGCTGGGCTGGAAGAAGCACAAGCTGGAATCAAGATTGCTGGGAGAAATATCGATAACCTCAGATATGCAGGTGACACCACCCTTATGGCAGGAAGTGAAGAGGCAAGTGGAAGTGGAGAGTGAAAAAGTTGGCTTAAAGCTCAACAGTCAGAAAACGAAGATCATGGCATCTGGTCCCATCACTTCATGGGAAACAGATGGGGAAACAGTGGAAACAGGGTCAGACTTTATTTTGGGGGCTCCAAAATCACTGCAGATGGTGATTGCAGCCATGAAATTAAAAGACACTTACTCTTTGGAAGGAAAGTTATGACCAACCTAGATAGTATATTCAAGGAGAAGGCAATGGCACCCCCACTCCAGTACTCTTGCCTGGAAAATCCCATGGACGGAGGAGCCTGGTAGGCTGCAGTCCATGGGGTCGCTAAGACTCGGACACGACTGAGCGACTTCCCTTTCACTTTTCACTTTCATGCATTGGAGAAGGAAATGGCAACCCACTCCAGTATTCTTGCCTGGAGAATCCCAGGGATGGGGGATCCTGATGGACTGCCGTCTATGGGGTCACACAGAGTCGGACACGACTGAAGCAACTTAGAAGCAGAGAACATATTCAAAAGCAGAGACATTACTTTACCAACAAAGGTCTATCTAGTCAAGGCTATGGTTTTTCCAGTGGTCATGTATGGATGTGAGAGTTGGACTGTGAAGAAAGCTGAGCGCCGAAGAATTGATGCTTTTGAACTGTGGTGTTGGAGAAGACTCTTGAGAGTCCCTTGGACTGCAAGGAGATCCAACTAGTCCATCCTAAAGGAGTTCAGTCCTGGGTGTTCATTGGAAGGACTGATGCTAAAGCTGAAACTCCAATACTTTGGCCACCTCATGCAAAGAGTTGACTCATTGGAAAAGACTCTGAGGCTGGGAGGGATTGAGAGCAGGAGGAGAAGGGGATGACAGAGGATGAGATGGCTGGATGGCATCACTGACTCAATGGACATGAGTTTGGGTGAACTCTGGGAGTTGGTGATGGACAGGGAGGCCTGGCGTGCTGCAATTCATGGGATCGCAAAGAGTTGGACACGATTGAGCGACTGAACTGAACTGAACTGAAATACAGTGGACTTTCCAGATCTCCTGTTACTGATTTCCCCAGCAGCAGGTGACAGGTACACTTCCACTTTCTTGGGACACTTTCCTTGGCCCCCAAGACCAAACACTTACTGATATCCACCTCTGTAATCACTCCACTGCCTTTCTCATCCTGACATTAAATGTTGGAGCTGTCCAAAGCTTGGTCTTGAGCCCTCTTCTCTTCTCACTTTGCTACCTTTGGAGAGCTCCTCCTTAAGAACTGGAAATGTTAGCACTCGCCTTTCTGTCTGGATTGCACCAACTGGAAATGTTAGCACTCGCCTTTCTGTCTGGATTGCACCAATAATCCTGAAGTTATTTTTGCATACAAGCTTGACTCCTTTATCCCTTCATCCTTTACCAGCACTCCTGGCAAAAAGTCCTGACTCTGCCTCTCTGCTATTGCTTTCACGTGGCTGAGCATATCTCAAGGGAAAGAAAACTACACAACCATGCTGGCTTTGAATTTCTCACTTTGAATTTATGTTAAGTCTCAAGTAGACTTCATACTGGCTGACAACCATGCTACATGTCCCTAATCCAGTGGTCTTCACCTTGAAATGTGCAGACTCCAAGGAATACCTATACCTAAAGTCCTTACAAGGGACCTGAGGACATGGCCGGTTATGAAGGTATTCATGTTCACGTTCTCTATTTCTGTATATCCTTCTCCTAAAACTAATTTACCTCAGAACTTTTGAGCATATTTTCTCTCCTCCTCTTTTACCATTGCCCATTTGCCATTCTCCCAAGGTGGGGAAATGTAAAAACATCTGGGTTGCTAAACAAAAGTACAATTTGAAATGTTGTTTTGGAAAGTAAACAACTCTGATTGAGTAATGAATCCTTTAGCAAGTGAGTTTGTTTTCAATTCTTTGTTTTCAACAAAATTAAAAGAGAATCTAATTGAGTTTTTAGTTTGATACGTTAAATATTGATGTATTTTAAAATACATTTATGATGGCTCATGATGTGATTTTTCACATATAGTTCAGAATGAGTTGAAAGAAGTGAGTGTTGGGTCTTCCCTGGTGGTCCAATGGCTAAGACTCCACGTTCTCCATGCAGAGTGCCCAAGTTTGACCCCCTGGTCAAGAATCTAGATCCCACATGCCACAAGTAAGGGTTCGAATGCCCAAGTTGCAACTAAAGATCCTGGATGTCGTAACAATGATTGAAGATCCCACATGCTGCAAATAAGAGCTGGCACAGCCAAATAAATAAATGAGAAGTGTGTCTGCTATGATCAATTTACATTGCCATTCCCATTTTCCTAAACTCTCAGCTTTTATTTTTATGGAAAAAAAAATAGAAAGAGAATGTTACTGAAAGCTGACTCATTCCAGAAATGTGATTTATGATTCAGGGATACATGAACTGTTCCCTAAAGCAACTCAGTGTGCCTGAGGCACAGTGAGGTCAAACAATACTGAAAAACTGTGGAGTTTGGAGCAGAGAAAAGTTTACCATCTGTATATGCGTGCTCAGTAGTGTGCCAACTCTGCAACCTCATGGACTGTAGCCAGGCAGGCTCCTCTGTCCATGGAATCTTCCAGGCAAGAATACTGGACTGGGTTGCCATTTCCTACTTCAAGGGTTCTTCCCAACCCAAGGATCATATCTGAGTCTCCTCTGTCTCCTGCATTAGCAGGCAGATTCTTTACCACTGTACCACCTGGGAAACCCTAAGGTTTATTGCAGGGCCCGGCAAACCAGAACTTCCCAGGCTTTCAAGCAGAGCTTTGGTTTTTTTTGGCTGCCCCTCCTGGCAAGGCTATGGTTTTTCTAATAGTCATGTATGGATGTGAGAGTTGGACTATAAAGAAAGCTGAGTGCAGAAGATTTGATGCTTTTGAGTTGTGCTCTTAGGGAAGACTCTTGAGAGTCCCTTGGACTGCAAGGAGATCCAACCAGTCCATCCTAAAGGAGTTCATTGGAAGGACTGATGTTGAAGCTGAAACTCCAATACTTTGGTCACCTGATGCAAAGAGCTGACTCTTTTGAAAAAACCCTGATGCTGGGAAAGATAAAGGGCAGGAAGAGAAGGGGATGACAGAGGGTGAGATGGCTGGATGGCATCACTGACTCAATGGACGTGAGTCTGAGTGAACTCCGGGAGTTGGTGATGGACAGGGAGGCCTGGCGTGCTGCGATTCATGGGGTCGCAAAGAGTCAGACACGACTGAGCGACTGCACTGAACTGAACTGAACTTGGCATGTAGGATCTTAGTTCACCTGCCAGAGATCCAATCCGTGCCCCATGCAGTGGGGAATTTCAACCACTGGACTGCCAGGGAAGGCCCAGCAAAGCCCTCTGAAAGGGAAGATGAGGAAGGGGTGTGGTTAGTTGTTGCAAACTTCTTGGTGTGGAATGCCTTGTTCTTACATTTGTCCACATAGATCAGGTCACAGTCAGGTCATGATGTTCCTCCAAACCTCAAACAAAACTGATACTGTTCTCTGGCCAGGTAAAGGTATCCTGTACCCTGGAAGCTATAGGCAACATTCTTTTACAAAAGGTGCAGAGCCAGCATGGTCGAGCCTAGGCAACACAGCACGAAAGTAAAAGGAACAGATCTAGTGTGGAGTCAGGTTTGTTCTTCCCTATTACAGAACTAGCTAAAAACCCTTTAAAAGATGCATTGTGAATAACATTTTATATTTATGTTTAATAAATCTATCAAGCTGTACATCTATGTGATTTCGATCACTTTGCTCTGTTGCTAATAGTTCAATCCAAAAGTTTAAACATTTAGAGTATTATGATCGAAAGAAATTAAAAAGAACTAACTTTTTGAAAATATATTTTGTTACAGAGAAATACAGAAATAAAAGGCTTTCAGATATAACATACATTAAGATAAAATTATATAGTAGAAATGAATGAAATATGAATTCAAGGAAGAAGTAAATAATGTACAATGTCCAACTGTTGAAAAAGAGTCTATTCATGATTTTTAAAAGGATGATGTTAAATATCAAAAAGCTATGGCACTGGGACGCCCTGGGCAGTCCAGTGGTTATGACTCAGAGCTTTCCCTGCAGGGCACACAGGTTTGGTTCCTGGCCAAAAAACTAAGGTCCAGCATGGAGCACTGCACAGCCAAAAAAAAAAAAGTTATGGCATTTAGGTTCTGTTGGTCATATTTAAAAGAGTATTATAAAATTTTATTTTTAAATGTCACTATTTGTGATATTAAAATTTTTACATTGATTGTAGTTATTTAAATTTATAAGGAAATAAATTAGATATGAAGTAAAAAGTGTGCAACAAGTCACACAGTTTTCAAAAAGGCTTCATGTATGGATGTGAGAGTTGCACTGTGAAGAAAGCTGAGCGCCGAAGAATTGATGCTTTTGAACTGTGGTGTTGGAGAAGACTCTTGAGAGTCCCTTGGACTGCAAGGAGATCCAACTAGTCCATTCTGAAGGAGATCAGCCCTGGGATTTCTTTGGAAGGAATGATGCTAAAGCTGATACTCCAGTACTTTGGTCACCTCATGAGAAGAGTTGACTCATTGGGAAAGACTCTGATGCTGGGAGGGATTGGGGGCAGGAGGAGAAGGGGACGACCCAGGATGAGATGGCTGGATGGCATCACGGACTCGATGGACGTGAGTCTGAGTGAACTCCGGGAGTTGGTGATGGACAGGGAGGCCTGGCGTGCTGCGATTCATGGTGTGGCAAAGAGTCAGACATGACTGAGAGACTGAACTGAACTGAACTGAACTGAGCTAAAGCAAAAAAATTGAAGACTGAGCTCTATATGTAAGAGGACACTACATGTCAACACACAAAAACAGTTTTGAAGGGACATAAGGTATCTGTGTTACTAAGGACTGACACAATTCTGGCACAGTGTATTAGCTATATAAAAAATTACCCCAAAACCAGCGGCTCAAACAGCACACATTATTTCATGATTTCTGTGGGTCAGAAACCTGGGAGAAGCTTAGCTGGATCCTCTGCTTCAGGGTCTTTCACAAAGTTGCAATCAAAGTGTTGCCAGTGATCTCATCTGAAGGCTCAGCTGGGGAAAGACCTGCTTCTAAGCCTTTTCCCTAAGTTGTTGGCAGGATTCAGTTCCTTAAAGGTTGCTGGGCTGAAGTTATCAGTTTCTTGCTGACTACTGCCCTGAGGCCACCCTCAGCGTCTTGCCATGTGGGCCTCTCCAAAATAACAATTTGCTTCATCAAAACCAGCTGTGGAAAGAGTGCCTACAAGACAAAAATCTTGACTTTTAATCTCAAAATTGACACCCCATCACTCTGCCATATTCTATTCATTACAAGCAAGTCACTAGATTCAGCCCACACTCAAGGGAAAGGGGTTACATATGGGCATGGCTGTCAGAAGGTAGAGACCACTGGGGGCCATTTAAGAAGGTTGCCTACTACACACAGCATGACCATAAGTCTAAATCTGCTTTTATAATTAATACTATTCAAGTCACAAGGAAATGTGTTTCCAGACCTCTTGTCCTCTGTCATTGAAGCAAAAGGTGATAGTGACGAAATGCTGTAAAGATTCATAGATTGTGACCCTGCAGATGGTTACTTGTTTGGGATGCAAGGAAAATTTAGCAATGATAGTGATTAAGTAAGAGAAAAGACAAATTAATTAACTTGTCAAACCTTCTCTCTCAGTCAGTAGGAATGCAGTCCTTTCTTACATAATGATGTATCCTTTCTCAGTAGGGCTACAGTTGTACATGGTGGCTGAGGGATATTTTCCTTGTACTAAACAATATTATCTTCAGTTTGTGTGTGTATATATATATATACACACATAACAAACATGGCACATGAAGCTACACTGACAACTAAACAGACATATAACACTTGAATTACATGTAGTTTTAATTTTATAAAACAATTTCATAACATTTAATTAAAATTTCAGACAGTTAAATTTTCATGTCAGCTTTCTATAAACAATTTTTGTTTATTCAGTATAATTTGCAATTAACACTTTATTTTTTAAATTAATCATCACAGATGTCTTATTTATTTATCTATTTATTGGTTTTTGGTGGTGCTGGGTCTTTGTTGCTGTGAGTAGGCTTTCTCTAGCTGTGGCGAACAAGGGCTACTCTTCATTGCGGATCTCGGGCTTCTCATCATAATGGCTTCTCTGGTTGCAGAGCACAGGTTGTAGGCGTGTGAGCTTCAGCAGTTGTGGTGTGAGGCCTCAGTAGCTGCACCGGATTAGTTGCTCCACAGTACGTGGGATCTTCCCAGATCACGGATCAAACCAGTGTCCCCAGCATTGGCTGGTGGATTCTTAACCACAGGACTAGCAAGGAAGTCCCTACACTTTAATTTTAGCAGACAATTCAAATATTAGAAAAATAACATTTGAAAGCATGAAAATAAATTTTACATTAACTTCATTTTATGTGTTTATGAAAATATATTCAATATATTTCATAAAGTTTGAAATCAGTTGCATTTAACTTTTAAATTCTTTAGCCCAATACCATTACTAGAACATAGGTTATGTGAAAATCTCAACAAACACTATAAATAGTGACTTTGCTTAAATGAAGAAAATATAAACAGTTTGAAATATGTATTTATTAGTTTGTAAATAATACATGTCTTTTTAAAATTGAAGCAATATTGGTTACGTTTCACGCGTACAACATTACATTCCTACTTTTGTATACACTACAGTGCGCTCGTCACCAGAAGTTTCGTTTCCATCTATCATCTTGGAGCCGTTACCCTTCCCCCACCTCACCTTCCTCCCATCCATTCCTCTGTCACTGCTTTGTTCTCTGTATTTATGTTTTTCTTTTTATTTGGTCTGGCTTGTTCATTTATTTTGTTTGTTTGTTTGTTTGTTCTTTATATTCCCCATATGAGCAAAAATCATACAGTATTTGTCCTTCTTCATCTGACTTATTTCACTTAGTGTAAAATCCTTAAGATCCGTATTGTCTCAGGTTGCAAGATTTCATCTTTGTACGGCTGGCGGTATTCCACTGAACATGCGTGTGCCACATCTTAGTTATCCTTTCATCCACCAATGGGCACTTAGGCTACTTCCACAGCTTGGCTATTGTAAGTGATACTGTGATAAACATGTGAGATGTTTTGATATTTGGGGGATAAATACCCAAAAGCAGAATAGCTGGATTATATGGTAATTCTAGTCTTAATTTTTTGAGGAATCTCCATACTGTTCTCAATAATGGCTGTACCAATTTACATTCCCCCCAAAGTATACACAGATTCCCTTTTCTCCACAACCTCATCAACATTTGTTATTTCTTCCCTTTCTGATAACAGCCATTCTGACAGGCATGGTGATATCTTGTGATTCTGATTTGTATTTTCCTAATAATTAGTGATGTTGAACATCTTTTTCATGTGCCTGTTGGCCATCTGAGTGTCTTCTTTGAAAAAACGTCTATTCAGCACCTCTGCCCATTAAAAAAAAAAAATTGAGTTGTGTTTTTTCATTGTTGAGTTGTATGAGTTCTTTATATACTTTGAATATCAAGCCCTTATCAGATATACAATTTTTAAATATCTTCTCCCATTTTGTAGGTTGTCTTTTCATTTCTGTTGATGGTTTCCTTTGCTATGCAAAAGCTTTTTAGTTTGATACAGTTTCATTTATTTTTGCTTTTGTTTCCCTTGCCTGCGGTGACATATCCAGAAAGATAATGTTCCAATCAACATGAAGGAGAATACCATATAGTTTTTGTCTAAGAGTCTTGTGATTTCAGGTCTTACATTCAAGTCTTTAATCCATTTTGCCATTTTGAGTTGATTCTTTGTGAATGGTGTGAGGTAGTAGTCTAGTCTCTCTCTCTCTCTTCTTTTTTTCTTGCATGTGGTTGTCCAGTTTTCCCAACACTATTGATTGATGAGACTGTCTCTAATAATGCACATCTTTATTTGGTTACTTGTCCAACCTTATCTGGTCCACCAAAAGAATACCTAGATACATGTGATAATAATTAAATGAGGTCATTTTGATATTTTCTCAGTTGTGTTGTCTTACTTTGTTGTTATGAAGGTAGACTTATCAAAGGTAAGAGTAAAGAACATATGTAACAGTTTATTAGTTTGCTGATTAACTTTAAAAATTTAGACCTATTATATATAAGCCTCCATTTTTATTCTAGCTCTGGGGCACCTTCTTTTCTCTCTTCACATCAACTCGCTTGTGCCCAGCTGATGACATTACTTCCTAGTTCATGGGGAAAAGGGGCAACAGAAAAGAACTTCTTTCTCTACTTCCCACCTTCTCCTGCATTTCTGGCCTTAGACTCTGTGTCCTTCCAGGCACCACAAGTTTAAGTGTCTATCTAAGCCCACTTTGTCCACTTGCGCACTGAATCTCAGTCCTTCTCAGCCAAGAGCATCACTGCTACAATTGCACTCTCTGGTCCCTGTCCCTCTGTACTTTGTCATTCCTATCCATATGTGAAAATATCGAGATATTCTTATTTTAAAAATCCTTCCCCTTGAGCCTGCATCTCTTTCTACACTATGCAACATTTCCCTCCTTCCCTTAATGGTAAAATTAGTTGAAAAGATTGGTTGTACTCTTGTTCTCTTCCTCATCTACTATTTTGTCTTTAATTCTCTCTATTTCTTTCATTAAGAGACAGGTTTATAGACTCAGACACACGGAACAGACTTGTGGTTGCTAAAGACTGGGGGGCTGGGGGAGGGAAGAACGGGAGTTTGGAATTAGCGCGTGCAAACTATTATATGTAAGATGGATAAACAACACGATCTTACTGGGAGCACTGGGAGCTATATTCAATATTCTGTGACCAACTATAACAGAAAAAGAATATGAAAGAGAGTATATATGTGTATAACTGAATCACTCTGCTCTACAGCAGAAATTAACACAATGTGGTAAGTCAGATATACTTCAATAAATTTTTCTAACAAAGAGGTGGATTGGGAATTCCCTTGGTGGTCCAGTGGCTGACTTCACACTCCTATCATAGGGGGCCTGGGTTGGATCTCTGGTCAGGGGACTAGATCCTACATGCTGCAACTGATGATACTGCATGCTGCAAGTAAGACCCCACGCAGCCTAATTAATTAATCAAAAAAGAGGTGTGAGGTCCATACCTCCCCTCCATGAATCTAAACAGGTTTGTAAGTGTCTTGTAACTAAACAGAAGGAACAGAAGTCATGGTGCATGATTTCTGAGGCTAGCTCATAAAAGATGATATAACTTCTGCCTTATTCACTGCAACATGCCTTTGGAGCCATGAGTGCCATGTAAGAATTTTATCTCAAGGTTTCCACGCCATGAAGAAACACAGGCTGCTTGGAGAGGACACGTGTAGGTGTTCTAGCCAACAGCCGTAGCAGAGAACCAGCTGACAGCCAGCATCAACTGCCAGATGTGTAAAAGAAAGTGATTCCAGATGATCCCAGCTCTTATCAGTTAAGTCACCCACCTCACCATGTCCTTTCTGATATAGTATTCTATATCAATTTTGGTGGTGGTATGTCAGGTAGCAAAAGTAACTGGAGTAGTGTATGTGTGCATGTGTGTGTGTGTACATACATAGTAAATTCATATATTTCTTAGTTTTATCTGCTGAGAAGGCCTAGAAACAATGGCATCATAGTAGCAATGAGAACATCTGGCACCTAGATCCTGGTTTCCAAATACTGCACTGTGCTGTGCTTAGTCACTCAGTCGTGTCCGACTCTTTGTGACCGCATCAACTGTAGCCCACCAGGCTCCTCTGTCCATGGGAATTCTCCAGGCAAGAATACTGGAGTGGGTCGCCATGCCCTCCTCCAGGGGATCTTCCCAACCCAAGAATCAAACCCAGGTCTCTCGCGTCGCAGGCAGATTTTTTATTGACTGAACCTCCAGAGAAGCCCAAGAATACTGGAGTAGGTAGCCTATCCCTTCTCCAGGGGAATCTTTCCAACCCAGGAATCAAACTGGGGTCTCCTGCATTGCAGATGGATTCTTTACCAGTTGAGCTACCTGGGAAGCCCCTTTCAAATACTATCTTTTGTTAAAAGAAGCCAGAGCCCTTTGGAGAAATGGTTGATTCTTGGGCTAAGTCAAGAAAAGAACAAATTGAGCCTAGATTGCTTTTTGTACCAGAAAGTAAGGAAAGAGACTGGTCCAAGATGACAGAGTAGAAGGATGTGCACTCGTCTTTTTCTGCCAGAGAACCAAAGTCACAACTAGCTTTTGAACAACCATCAACAGGAAGACACTGGAACTTACCGAAAAAAGATACCGCGTATCCAAGGACAAAGAAGAAGCCACAACGGAATGGTAGGAATGGCACAATCACTATAAAATAAAATCCTATTGAAGAAGGAATTCACAGGGCCTGGACCCCACCTGAGGCCTGTTCGTGCTGATCGTGCTCGGCCACCTCTCCAACGGACTCTGAACTCTGTGCTTGTGCCTATGAAAACTACAACAGAAGGGTAAGACCCGCTCTGGACAGCAGAATCTTGAAGATCACATTCAGGTTACTCATCGCCTAAGAGAAAACATACTCTCATCACCCTTGCCTCCGGACAGGTCATAAATTTTTTCTGTATCTATTGGATTGTAACCACAGGCTTATAGATTATTAACTGGTGGAATGTAACCGCAGGCTCATTGATTATTAACTGTTTGAACACATAACGCATGAATGATGGGGTTATTGTGATTGTATTTACCCTTCCTTTGTTTATGTAAGTCTCAAGGAATTTGGGGTGGTGGGTTCGGACACGTACACATGGGCTATAAAATATTTTCACAAATGCTGGTCGGGGTCCTTGGCTAAGAGGAGACTCTGCCTTGGGCCGCCGGTGTAATAAGCTGCTCTCCACTATCTGCATTGTCCTTCTGAGTGAGTTTGTTTCCCGGAACACGTGGTTATAACACTACACCCACTGAGTGGGTGACCCCAAAACCAGAGAACAATAATACCAAAGAAATTCTCACACTGTTGTGAAGGTTCTAGACCCCACATCAGGCTCCCCAGATGGGGGATCCAGCCAAGGTATTGGGAATCCCAAGGGAATCTGACTTTGAAGGCCAGTGGGACTTGATTACAGGAGCTCCACGGGCCTAGGAAAAACAGACTCCACTCTTGGAGAGCACAAACAAAACCTGTGTGCACCGGGACCAAGGGGAAAGGAACAGTGACCCCCGCAGGAGACTGAGCCAGACTTACCTGTGAGTGTTTGAAGCTCTCCTGCAGAGACGTGGGTCAGCAGTGGCCTGCCATAGGGACAGGGGCACTGGCAGCAGCAGTCTTTGTGTTGCCAAAATCTTGGTTCTTTGTGGACCAAGGCCAAACAAATGCAGACAGAGTTATGGAGGAAAAAGAAAGAGTGGCTCTATTACTTTGCCAGGCAAAGGGTGAAGACAGCAGGCTAGTGTCTCAAGAACTGTGTTTCCCTTCCCTGGTGAGTAGGGAAAGGTTATATAGTCAGGCAGGAGTATGTGATAAGGATCAAGGCAGTAACAGTCTTGTATTCTTCTTTCTTCTGCAGTTTCCAAAGATGGGGCTGCTGACAAGATCAGGGTGTATGCAGGGTCCTAGGTGGTCCATCTCTTAATCCTGCTGAACCTCTGCCTCAGGTTTTGTTGCTTCTTCCCCTTTGATTAGCAACTGTTCTGCCCTTCGGAACTCAGAGGTCATGAGTTCCAGGCCAGAATTCTGGCCAGAGTTCCAGTTCAGGCAGGCCAGAGTCCTGCCTGCAAGGAATGGGGAGCAAAAAGGCCTCTGTGCCCTGGAGTCCCACAGGGCTCTGCTTGGCATCACTGGGAGATGCATCTCAGTGTAAGTCCCCTTGGAGGTCTTTTCCAGTAGCCCTACCGTAGAGCCTGTAGACTCCAGGACTGGGCCACCTCAGGCCAAACAACCAACAAGGAGGGAGTGCAGCCCCAGCCATCAGCAGACAACTGGATTAAAGTTTTACTGAGCAAGGCCCTGTCCACCAGACCAAGATCCATTTTTTCCCACAACCAGTCCTTCCCATCAAGAAGCTTGATGCAAGCCTCTTATCCTTATCCACAAGACGGCAGACAGAAAAAACAAAAGAACTACAATCCCAGGAGCCTCCAGAACTAAGACCACATTCACAGAAAACTAACCAAAATGAAAAGAAATAGGAATATGTTCCAGATGAAAGAAAAAGATAAATCCCCAGAAAAACAACTAAATGTAGTGGAGATAGGCAACCTCCTAGAGAAGAATTCAGAAGAATGATAATGAAGATAACCCAGATCTTGGGAAAAGAATGGAGAAGATGCAAGAAATGCTTACCAAAGACCCAGAAGAACTAAAGAACAAACAAAAAGAAATGACCAATACATTAGAAGGAATCAATAGCAGAATAACTGAGGCAGAAGAACTGATCGGTGACCTGGAAGACAGAATGGTGGAAATCATTGCTGCAGAACAGAATATAGAAAGAAGAATGAAAAGAAGTGAAGACAGCCTAAGAGACCTCTGGGACAACATTAAATGCCCTAATATTCACATTATAGGGGTCCCAGAAGGAGAAGAGAGAAAGGACCTAAGAAAATATGTGAAGAGATAATTAGCTGAAAACTTCCCCAACATGGGAAAGAAAACAGTCAACGAAGTCCAGGAAGCACAGTGAGTCCCAGGCAGGATAAACCCAAGGAGGGACATACCGAGACACACAAAAATCAAACTGACAAAAATTAAAGACAAAGATAAATTATTAAAAGGAACAAGGCAAAAAAAAAAACAAATAATATATAAGGGAAATCCTATAAGGTTATCAGCCAATTTCTCAACAGAAACTCTACAAGCCAGAAGAGAATGGCATGATATATTCCAAGTGATGAAAGGGAAGAACCTACAACCAAGAATACCCAGCAAGACTCTCATTCAGATTTGATGGAGAAATCAAAAGCCTTCCTCACAAATAGTTAAGAGAATTCAGCTCCACTAAACCAGTTTTACAATAAATGCTAAAGGAACTTAGTAAGAAACACAAGAGAAGGAAAAGATCTACAAAAAAAACAACAACAACAACCCAAAACAATGAACAAAATGGTAATAGGATCATACATATTGATAATTAAGTATAAATGGATTAAATGCACCAACCAAAAGACATAGACTGGCTGGGTGGATACAAAAACAAGTCCCATATATATGTTGTCTACAAGAGACCCACCTCAGACACTTACAGACTGAAAGTAAGGGGATGGGAGATGGTATTTCATGCAAGTGGAAATCATAAGAGAGCTGGGGTTGCTGCTAAGTCGCTTCAGTCGTGTCTGACTCTGTGTGACCCCATAGACGGCAGCCCACCAGGCTCCCCATCCCTGGGATTCTCCAGGCAAGAACACTGGAGTGGGTTCCTTCTCCAATGCATGAAAGTGAAAAGTGAAAGGGAAGTCGCTTAGTCGTGTCTGACCCTTAGCATGGACTGCAGCCTACAAGGCTCCTCCATCCATGGGATTTTCCAGGCAAAATCAGAAAAATAGACTTTAAAACAAACACTGCTATAAGAGACAAAGAAGTAGACTATATAATGATCAAGTGTTCAACCCAAGAAGAAGTAATAACAATTATAATATATATGCATCCAACATAGGAGCACCTCAATATGTAAGGCAAATATCAACAAACATAACGGGAAAAATTGACAGTAACACGAAGTAGGGGACTTTATTACTTTAAATACTTTAAAATATTTTAAAGTATTTATTTTAAATACTTTAAAAATACTTTAAAACTTTAATACTTTAGTACCCCACATTCATCAGTGTGGAGAGATCATCCAGACAGAAAATCAATAAGAAAACACAGGTCTTAAATGACACTTTGGACGACTTGGACTTAATTGATATTTATAGAGCATTGGATCCAAAAGCAGCAGAGTACATCTTTTTCTCAAGTGCACACAGAACGTTCTCCAGGATCGACCACATACTTGACCTCAAGGTGAGCCTTGGTAACTTTAAGAAAACTGAAATCATACTAAGCATCTTTTCTGATCACAACACTGTGAGATTAGAAATAAACTCTGAGAAAAAACTCTAAGAAACACAAACACGTGATGGCTAAACAATACGCTAGTAAACAACCACTGGATCACCGAAGAAATCAAAGAATAAATTTTAAAAATACCTAGAGACACAAGAAACTGAAAGCATAATGGTCCAAAACTTAGGCAAGCCGCAGAAACTGTTCTAAGACGGAATTTTATAGCAGTATAATCTTACCTCTAGAAACTACAAAAATTTCAAATAAACAACCTAACCTTATACTCAAACAACTAGAAAAAGAAGAACAAGCCCAACCTAAAGTTAGTATGAGGAAGAAAATCGTAAAAGATCAGAGTAGAAATAAATGAAATAGAGACAAAGAAAACAATCACAAAGATCAATGAAACTAAAAGCTGGTTCTTTGAGATGATAAGCAAAATTGATAAACCTTTAGCCAGACTCATCAAGAAAAAAAGAGAGAGGACTCAAATCAATAAAATTAGAAATGAAAAAGGAGAAGCTACAACTGACTCCAAAGAAATACCAAGGATCATAACAGACTACTGTGAGCAGCTGTATGCCAATAAAATGGACAACCTAGAAAAAACGGACAAATTCTTAGAAAGGTACAGTCTCCCTAGACTGAACCAAGAAGAAATGGCAAACATGAACAGACCAATCACAAGCACTGAAATTGAAACAGGGATTAAAAACCTCCCAACAAACGAAAGTCCAGGACCCAACGGCTTCACAGGTGAATTTTGTCAAGTATTTAGAAAAGAGTTAACACCTATCCTTCTGAATCTATCCCAAAAAGTCGCAGAGGAAGGAAAACTTCCCAACTCATTTTACAAGGTTACCATCACCCTGATACCAAAATCAGACAAAGATAGCACACAAAAAAAGAAACTTACAGGCCAATATCACTGATGAACATAGATATAAAAAGCCTCACTAGCAATCCACATCCAGCAATACACTAAAAGACCATACACCATGATCAGGTGGGACTCATCCCAGGAATGTAAGGATTTTATTAACATCTGCAAGTCAATCAATGTGATACACCATATCAACAAATTGAAGAATAAAAACCATATGATCATCTCAACAGATGCAGAAAATCTTCGACAAAATTCAGCACCCATTTATGATAAAAACTCTCCAGAAAGTGAGCATAGAGGCTACATACTCAACATAATAAAGGCCATATATGACAAACCTACAGCTAGCATCGTACTCAATGGTGAAAAGCTGAAAGCATTCCGGGAACCCTAACACCAGGAACAAGACGAGGATGTCCACTCTCACCACTTTTAGTCAACATAGTTTTGAAACTCCTAAATGCAGCAATCAGAGAAGAAAAAGAAGTAAAAAAAAAAGTCCAAATTGGAAAAGAAGTTAAATTGTCACTGTTTCCAGATGACATGATACTGTACATAAAAGATCCTAAAGATGCTACCAGAAAACTACTAGAACTCATCAATGAATTTGGTAAGGTTGCAGGTTACAAAATTAATACACAGAAGGCTGTTGCATTTCTATACACTAACAATGAGAGATCAAAAAAGAGAAATTCAGGAAGCAATTCTTTTTACTACTGCATCTAAAGAATAAAATACCTACGTATAAACCTACCTAAGGAGACAAAAGACCTGTATTACAAAAACCATAAGATGCTGATGAAAGAAATCCAAGAAGACCTAAACAGATGGAAAAATATACATGTTCATGGAGTGAAAGAATCAATTTTGTCAAAATGACTGTACTACCCAAGGCAACCTACAGATTCAATACAATCCCTAGCAAATTACCAATGGCATTTTTCACAGAACTAGAACAAAAAAAATCTCAAAAATTTTATAGAGAAACAAAAGACCCTGAATAGCAAAGCAATCTTGAAAATGAAAAACGGAACTGGAGCAATCAGGCACCCTGATTTCAGACTATACTACAAAGCTAAAGTCATCAAAACAGTATGGTATTGGCACAAAAATAGAGATATAGACCAATGGAACAGGATAGAAAACTGAGAAATAAGCCCATGCCCTTCTAGTCAATTAATCTGTGACAAAGGAGGCAAGACAACACAATGTTGGAAAGACAGCCTCTTCAACAAATGGTGCTGGGAAAACTGGACAACCGCATGTGAAAAAATGAAATGAACTTCCTGGCTCAGACTCCTCACTCCCACTGCAGGGGGCCTGGGTCCAATCCCTGGTCAGAGAACTAGGTTCCACGTGCCCCAACTAAGAAATCATATGCCATTACTAAAATCTGGTGCAGTCAAGTAGATAAATAAGTTAAAACAAATGAAATTAGATCATCCCTTAACTCTATATGCAAAAATAACCTCAAAATGGATTAAAGGCCTAAATGTGAGACCAGACACTATAAAACTCCTAGAGGAAAACATAGGCAGAACACTCTCTGACATAAATTACAGCAACATCTTTTTTGATCCATCTCTCAGAATAATGGAACTAAAAGCAAAACTAAACAAATGGGGCCTACTGAAATGCAAAAGCTTTTGTAGAGCAAAAGAAACAATAAACAAAGCAAAAAGACAATCCATAGATTGGGAGAAAATATTTGTAAATGTGACTGATAAGGAATTAGTCTCCAAAATTTACGAACAACTTATAACACTTACTAGCATCAAAACAAACAACCCACTAAAAAATATGGGCAGAAGGCCTGAATAGCTATTTCTCCAAACAGGATATACAGATGGCAATTAGGTACACGAAAAGATGTTGAACATCACTAGTTATGAGAGAAATGCAAGTCAAACTACAGTGAGGTATCACCACAAACTGGTCAGATGGCCATCATTAAAAAGTCCCAAAGCAACAAATGCTAGCGAGGGTGTGGAGAGAAGGGAACTCTCCTGCACTGCTGCTAGGAATGTAAATTGGTATAACCACTCTGGAGAACTTAAAAAACTAAAAATGGAGTATGGAGTTTCCTTAAAAGACTAAGAATAGAGCTACCTACAACCTCACTCCTGGGCATATATCCAGAGAAAAACATGGCCCCAAAAGATCCGTGCACCTTAACATTCATTGCAGCACTGTTTACAATAGCCAAGACATGGAAGCCACCTCAACGTCCATTGACAGAGGAATGGACAAAGAAGGTGTGGCACACATATACAACGGAATGTTACTCAGCTATTAAAAAGAATGAGATAAGGTCATTCACAGCAGCACGGATGGACCTAGAAAGCGTCATACTGACCGAAGTAAATCAGACAGAGAAGGAGAAATATATGACATCTGTTATAAGTGGAATCTAAAAAGAAATAACACAAATGAACTTATTTACAAAGCAGAAAGAGAATCACAGACTTAGAAAACAAACTTATGGTTGCCAGGAGGAAAGGGATTGTTGGGACTTTGGGAAAATCAGGTATATACTGCTACATTTAAAATGGATAACCATTTTAAATGGAACTCTGCTCAATGTTATGTGCCAGCCTGGATGGGAGAAGGGTTTGGGGGAGAATGCATATATGTATGTGTATGGCTGAGTCCCTACCTGAAACTATCACAACATTGTTAATTGGCTATATCTCAATACAAAATGTTTTGGGGGTTAAAAAAAATAATAAAATTTAAGAAAAAAGAAAATAAGGAAATGATCTAATAATATTGAGGATATTGCAGAAGGACACAGAAGCTAGCTTGAAGGACTTTCCCATTTGCCAAATTGGGATAATTTTTTTTAACCTTACTTTCTGTTTAATTCATTTTGCCAAACACACACAGTGAGAACTTTAATCTGACTAACTGTATAGAAAGTAGAATCTGTTGCAAACATAACAGCATATACCTAAGTCCCTGGCAAGCTGGATCTTCATCAACAAATCACCAAGATCCCCCTAAAAATGGCCTTCTGAGAGGGAGGTCCTAGGAGGAAGCAGCAGAGATCTGCCAGTCCCCCAAGAAACTGCTTCGGGTGGGGGCAGGGTGGGGGGGAAGCACAAAAAGTAGAACTTATGTTACTTGGATCTCTGATCACTACACACAAAAGAGTTGTCTCTGATTGCTGGCCAAAATCAAAGTGTTGTCCGCCCAAATCTCTAGTCGTGGGCATCCTGTCTGCATCCGTAGGGGATTAGTTTCAAGTTAAGTAGTTCTGAAGCTTCTGCTTTTTCAGAACATGCGATATAAACTTGGAGAGTGGGGTGGAAGTGAAAGTGGGGAAAGGTAGATAAAGTCATAATTGCTGGACCAGTGCAGAGTCTGAGGTCCCAGACTTCAGGACCTTGCTTCAGGAGGCAACGAGAGGGTGCCAAGTCACCAGCAAAAGAGTCCAACTGCCCTAAGCCTCAGTACTGTCAAACAGTGCCCCAGAGGTATAAGGGAGTTCAACAGCAGTGGCCGAGGTCTCTTCTAAGCTGGCAGGGGTCTGGGAGTCCCAAAGGCCAAAAGGGAACTTGTTCACATTCTGTCACTTTTTGCAAATGATAGCCGTGGGAAGCAAGACTTCCACAGTGGCTCAGTGGTAAAGAATCCACCTGCAATGGAAGAGACACAGGAGACGTGGGTTCAATCCCTGGGTCAGGAAGATCCCCTGGAGTAGGAAAAGGCAACCTGCTCCAATATTCTTGCCTGAAAAATCCCATAGACAGAGGAGCCTGGCAGGTTACAGTCCAAAGGGTCACAAAGAGTCGGACATGACTGAGCACACACACAGCCAACGGTCAGCAGGTGATCCTTCTCACTGAGCTCTTGAGATACAGGTGAGGATGCTGCCCTTCACATTCTTCATCTTCACCCCCATCAGCACCAGGATGTCTCACTGCTTGCCCAGCTTGCACAGGAGCTCCTCAGTGGTGCCTGATGACAAGTAGAGGGGTCCAAGCCACTATCCAGGAAATGCTTCCCCCTTCTCTCTCCCTGCACCAGCTAGGAACCTATGGGGCACTGCTGCTGTAGCAGCTCAGATGCCTGTGAACTTCACTTGCAGCAGCAGGTCCATGGGCTTCCCATTCTCTCCTGTGGGAGTGGTAGGGGCTGGTGGGCATGGATCTTGGAACCTGGAGATGCCCAAATTTGGGATAACTTGTGCATGAAATTAATGATGATAATAGTAACTGATTACAATTAATGAAACAGAATAGAAATGCATGAGCCCAGACAATATAAATACATATGGTAATAATGGATTACAATTCATTGAATAAAATAGGAATCCATGAGTTCATATGAAATAAAGAAAGGAGAAAGAAATTTCTCTTTATAGTAGACTGTTTACTGAAAACTGAAGAAAAAATGATGGAATAAAAAAATCACCATTTAATAAACGTCATCATGCTTATTCTGATGAGAGTCATCAGTGAATGATGATACAGCAGAAAGGGGGAGATTTGATGAAGTGCCAGATACTTAGGAATTACAAAGGGACAGTCATGGCTTTATGGTGGAGAAACCTGCCAGACTGGTTTGGCAGCATCAAGAGTGAGATGGTTTCATTTCCTGTAACTTCTGATGTGATGCAAGGAGAGGGGCACATGATTTCTCTCTTCCCCTTACATGCACTGAGGTTTGTCTCTGTAAGAGACATCTTACAGAAATGAAAATCTTGTACTCTTTAAAAGTGATTCATGGAAGATGGAGAAAAACAGAAGTACTGCTCACAAGTACTGTGGAAAATTCTGAAAGAGATGGGAATACCAGACCACCTGACCTACCTCTTGAGAAACCTGTATGCAGGTCAGGAAGCAACAGTTGGAACTGGACATGGAACAACAGACTGGTTCCAAATAGGAAAAGGAGTACGTCAAGGCTGTATATTGTCACCCTGCTTATTTAACTTCTATGCAGAGTACATCATGAGAAACTCTGGGCTGGAGGAAGCTCAAGCTGGAATCAAGATTGCAAGAGAAATATCAATAACCTCAGATGTGCAGATACCCACACCCTTATGGCAGAAGGTGAAGAACTAAAGGGCCTCTTGATGAAAGTGAAAGAGGAGAGTTAAAAAGTTGGCTTAAAGCTCAACATTCAGAAAACGAAGATCATGGTATCTGGTCCCATCACCTCATGGCAAGCAGATGGGGAAACAATGGAAACAGTGGCTGCCTGTATTTTGGGGGGTTCCAAAATCACTGCAGATGGTGACTGCACCCGTGAAATTAAAAGACACTTACTCTTTGGAAGGAAAGTTGTGACCAACCTAGATAGCATATTCAAAAGCAGAGACATTACTTTGCCAAAAAGGTCCATCTAGTCAAGGCTATGGTTTTTCCAGTAGTCATGTATGGATGTGAGAATTGGACTATAAAGAAAGCTGAGTGCCGAAGAATTGATGCTTTTGAACTGTGGTGTTGGAGAAGACTTGAGAGTCCCATGGACTGCAAGGAGATCCAACCAGTCCCTCCTAAAGGAGATCAGTCCTGGGTGTTCATTGGAAGGACTGATGTTGAAGGTGAAACTCCAATACTTTGGCCACCTCATGTGAAGAGCTGACTCATTTGAGAAGACCCTGATGCTGGGGACAATTGAGGGTGGGAGAAGGGGCGATTGAGGGCGGGAGAAGGGGACGACAGAGGATGAGATGGTTGGATGACATCACTGACTCAATGGACATGGGTTTGGGTGGACTCCGGGAGTTGGTGATGGACAGGGAGGCCTGGTGTGCTGCGGTTCATGGGGTCGCAAAGTCAGACNGAGTCAGACATGACTGAGTGACTGAACTGAACTGAACTGAACTGCTCACATTGAAGGAGACGGCAGGTATGTGACAACCAAATGCGATATGTGATCTTAGAACAGAAAAGACAGAGCATTAATGGGACAGCTGATAAAATCTGAATTGTACCTATGAACTGGATACTCGTATTGATTTCCTGAATAGGATGGTGTATTACTTTCCTAGGGCTGCCACAACAAAGTACTGCAAACAGGGTGGCTTAAACAGCAGAGATTGATCATCCTACAATTCTGAAGGCTAGAAGTCAGAAAACTAAGTGTCAACAGGGTTGGTTCTCTCTGAGGGCCATGACAGAAAAGTCTATACCACGCCGCTCCCATAACTTTTCATGGTTTGTTGGCAAACTTTGGCGTTCCTTGACTCGTGGAAACAGAAACCCTACCTCTGCCTTCATGTTCATATGATATTCTCATGATATGCAGGTCTGTGTCTAAATTTCCCTTTATAAGAACATCAGCCATATTGAATTAAGGGTCCACTTACTGTAGTATGATTTCAATTTAATTTAACCAATTATATCTGCAACAACCCTATATCCAAATAAGATCATATTTGGAGGTACTGGGAATTAAGATTTCAATATTTGAATTTTGGAGAAACACAATTCAGCTCATAACAGACAGTTACATTGGGGTTGAGAGAAATAAGCAAACAGAGCCAAATGTTGACAAATGGGGAACTGGGGGGAAAGGACACCAGAGTCCCCAGGACTGTTCTTAAATGTTTTCTGTAAGTTTTAAATTGCTTCCAAAAAATTTTAAATTCAAGAAAGTGCTGGGTTTATGTATTACAGAAGATCCTAGTTTTGAACTTACCATGAAGAAGGAACTATAAGGAGATGATGAAGGTGTTTGGGTGGCATTATTGCAAACTTATCTGAGACATAGTGAGGGTATCAGAAATTGATACATTATATTTACACAGCATTTCATGATTTACCCAAAAGAAAATCTTATTTCATTTGTCCTTCATGACATCAGGTGACTTGTCCAAGGTTCTGCTCACACAACTGTTAATGTTAAACTGAAGCATGTTAACATTTTTAAGTTTATTTGAGCAAAAATGCATGGAATGGTACTGCGCCAAACCAAAAGTGGTTATGAACACTCCTCAGACCTGTTGCTATTGTTGTTCAGTCACTAAGTTGTGTCCAACTCTTTTCGACCTCATGGACGGCAGCACACCAGGCTTCCTCTGTCCTTCATTATCTCCCAGAGTTTGCTCAAACTCATGTCCATTGAGTTGGTGATACCATCCAATCATTTCATCTTCTGTTGCCCCCTTCTCCTGCCCTCAATCTTTCCCAGCATCCGGGTCTTTCCCAATGAGTCAGCTCTTCACATCAGGTGACCAAAATACTGGAGCTTCAGCTTCAGCATCAGTTCTTTCAGTGAATATTGAGGGAATTGTTAGGTCTCCTTGCTGTTCAAGGGACTCTCAAAAGTCTTCTCCAGCACTACAGTTTGAAAGCATCTATTCTTCAGCACTCAGTTTTCTTTATGGTCCAACTCTCACATCCATACACAACTATTGAAAAAAACACAGCTTTGACTAAACGAACCTTTTTCAGCAAAGTGTTGTCTCTGCTTTTTAATATGCTATCTAGGTTTGACATAGCTCTTTTTCCAAGGAGCAAGTGTCTTTTAATTTCATGACTGCAGTCACTGTTTGCAGTGATTTTGGAGCCCAAGAAAATAAAATTTGCTACTGTTTCCATTTTTCCCCCATCTATTTGCCATGAAGTGGTGGGACCAGATGCCATGATCTTAGCTTTTTTCATTTTGAGTTTTAAACTAGCTTTTTCACTCTCCTCTTTCACCTTAATCAAGAGGCTTTTTAGTTCCTCTTTGCTTTCTGCCATCAGGGTGATATCATCTGCATATTTGAGTTTGTTGATATTTATCCCGGCAATCTTGATTCTAGCTTGTGATTACACACGATATACTCTGCACAGAAGTTAAAGAAGCAGCATGACAATATACAGCCTTGTCTTACTCGTTTCCCAATTTTGAATCAGTCCGTGAACAGTATGAAAAGGCAAAAAGATAAAACACTGAAATATGAACTCGCCAGGTCGGTAGGTGCCCAATATGCTACTGGAGAAGAGTGGAGAAATAACTCCAGAAAGAATGAAGAGACAACGCCCAGTTGTGGATGTGACTGGTGATGGAAGTGAAGTCCGATGCTGTAAAGAACAACCTGGAGTGTTAGGTCCATGAAGCAAGGTAAATTGGAAGTGGTCAAACAGGAGATGGCAAGAGTGAAAATTTATATTTTAGGAATCAGTGAACTAAAATGGACTGGAATGAGTGAATTTAATTCAGATGACCATTATATTTACTACTGTGGACAAGAATCCCTTCGAAAATATGGAGTAGCCCTCATAGTCAACAAAAGAGTTTGAAATGCAGTACTTGGGTGTAATCTCATCAATGACAGAATGATCTCTATTCATTACCAAAGCAAACCATTCAATATCACAGTAATCCAAATCTATTCCCTGACCAGTAATGCCAAAGAAGCTAAAGTTGAATGGTTCTACGATGACCTACCAGACCGTCTAGAACTAACGCCCCAAAGAGATATCCTTTTCATCATAGGGGACTGGAATGCAAAAGTAGGAAGTCAAGAGATACCTGGAGTAATAGGCAAGTTTGGCCTTGGAGGACAAAATGAAGCAGGGCAAAGGATAACAGAGCTTTGCCAAGAGAACACACTGATCATAGCAAACACCCTCTTCCAACAACACAAGAGAAGACTCTACACATGGAGGTCACTAGATGGTCAATAATGAAAAATCAGATTGATTATGTTCCCTGCAGCCGAAGATGGAAAAGCTCTATACAGTCAGGAAAAACAAGACTGGGAGCTGACTGTGGCTCAGATCACGAACTCCTGACTGCAAAATTCAGACTTAAATTGAAGAAAGTTGGAAAACCACTAGGAGAAGGCAATGGCACCCCACTTGGAGTACTCTTGCCTGGAAAATCCCATGGATGGAGCAGCCTGGAAGGGGTCGCGAGGAGTTGGAAACAACTGAGCGACTTCACTTTCACTTTTCACTTTTGTGCTTTGGAGAAGGAAATGGCAACCCACTCCAGTGTTCTTGCCTGGAGAATCCCAGGGACAGGGGAACCTGGTGGGCTTCCGTCTATGGGGTCATACAGAGTTGGACACAACTGAAGTGACTTAGCAGCAGCAGCAGCAGGGAAAATCACTAGACCATTCAGGTATGACCTAAATCAAATCCCTTATGATTGCACAGTGAATGTGACAAATAGATTCAAGGGATTAGATCTGATAAACTGCCTGAAGAACTATGGACGGAGGTT